>OX411753.1:3000000-3410699 GCA_948252205.1 Orthosia incerta | reverse complement strand
CGCAACAAGTTTTCTTCTTTTATTCTCCCCTGACAACCGTTACGCCATCGCACTCTCCCGTTACTTTCCTGTTAGAAATCATCATATTTTTTGTCGAAAAACGTCCACAGCTGGACATGGTCTCCCACAAGTGTCGCCACATCGTCAGATCATCCAGCGGATTCCCGGAGCCTTGTTCAATGGAAAATTAAAACCTCTTTCAGCCATTCAGCCTTTCTGTTGCCATCCCGGATAGCATTTGGCCGTATCAACATCAACCTCTCATTATCGTCGACATATTTAAATAAGCTTAGCAGTATCAACCTAATTAAGCAAGTGATTATTGATATCATCTGCGTGAACACGTGTTTAATCATACTTTGTAATTTATATTTCACTTTCACTTATGGGGTTATTTTCCTTTTCCTTGCTTCGTTTCCCCAATGCCGTAATTTATTTTCTGCCAGGTATCATCGTCACATGTTTTCTTTATTATGTTTCTCCGATTGCTCCTACTTTCAGCAACATGCGTTGCTTCTGAGTCTTTAATGTTCAGCGGAGTTCTGATTTGGTCTGACCAGCGCATAGGGCATTTACCTCTGGGTCGTTTTTCTCCGACTTTACCATTAAACTTACCTTAAGTAGATTTTCACCAGGTTTGCGGGTGATATGGCTATAGAAACCAAATATCTTGGGGAGGCACAAATTCTATAATCTAGGCCTATTTTCAACTTTAAGCTCTTGCAGTATTGAAATGTTCGTCGTGCGTGCTGTTCACGAGACATCTTCCTGTTGAACCACATTTCGATAGCCTCAATGCGTTTGTGACTAGCGGCTTCTAAAGTCCACGTCACAGCTCCGTACAGTTGCTCAGAGACAGGGTTTATTCTACTCAAGTATAAATACGGAAACATTCATCACTTTCGTAGCAACTTTTTTATTCGGGAATGGCAATATGAGACTGTCAAGAAGTAAGGCGATAGAATTAATATTTGATTCGGGGTAATTACCATGTATAGATTTTGGTTGAGAGCTCGATATTTCGGCACCGTTACAAGCGCCATGATCACGAGAACCAACTACATATACATGGTAAATATCCCGAAACAAATATTAGTTCTAACGATTGTGACCATGTCAGATTAAAACTTATAAAGCAAGACGCTGTTCAACCGATTTTAGAACGTAATAATTACTCATAAAGATTTGGCTATTCAATATATTTTGCCTTTGCGTTATGGAAAACTAAATACCTAATTTTTTTCGGAAGATCTTCCAAGTATCTGAAGTATCTTTAGATGTGGCATGTCAGTTTATCAGTCGTAATTATTTAGGCTCGCCTCCAATATGGCATTATGAACACAACTTGACGAAACGAAATGTAATCTATGTATGCTCCATCTATAGGTTCTCTGTTATTATAGCACTGCCTAGTCCTTTGCGAAATACGGGCGTGATGATTTCATGCATGATTAAATTTTTTCCAGTTAAGTCTTTTTATTCATAAACTGTTCACCACCTTCCTAGTTCCCTTTCATACACTCGATCGATATCTACCATAACTAACTCAAAAACAATTGCAGAAACAATGCCGCTCACACTGACGGCAAAGCTAGTGATCGCAGTAGTGGTACTAGGAGTTATCGGTGGCATGACAGCTACCATAGTACTGCTAGTCTCTGATGGTGGCGACTATGAGGATTCCACGACTAATGCGCCTGCAATGACCCCTGGGGATGCTCCTACGACTGAGGAAAGCGACTTACCGTACAGAGTGGGCGTTGGAATAGCTGATATGACGGGGCCCTGTGTGGAAATTACTTTTGTAAGTACTTATCCATTAATAAACAAGATCTAAAGAAAACATGACATCTTTTGCTGGGCTCGGGATGTTTCTTAAAATTAGAAAGGTCTTAGAATTCACAATTAGCTTTAACCAATTGATATTAGACAGTACATAAAAAGACGCATAAGACCCTTTTATAGATACTTATACTTCTAAGAAAATTTTAAAAAAATTCCGACACAAATACCTCTGAACAGTAAAAAAACAAGCCTAGTCCTTGATGTCGGGGGTTTTTTATATAATTGTTTTAGAAAAAAGTGATTATTTGACACAAAGGTAACACGTAACCTGATGATACAACTCCTAAACTTAGCCTAAAAATCTATATTGGGACAATAACACGATATCTTGCGAAAAACCCTGATTTAAAGAGTCAACTGTTGAACGGCTGAACCGATTTTCATCATCAAACACAAGAAAAATTTCAACAAAGTCACCTTTCAAACACTAAATCGCTTCATTCGTTTAGGAGTTATGATGCCACCATACAAATATCTGTTTTCGTCCGGGGCTAAAAAACTAATATTGAATTTATAGCACAGTATAACGTGTATATTTAAACGAAGAACCTCTACTATCTCGGCACTATCCACCAACCCGCACTTGGCCCGCGTGGTTCATTATGGCATATTCCCTCTCTCACAGAGAGGAGGCCTGTGACCCAACGGGATCGTTAAAAGGCTGATGATGATTGCCGAAGAAATACTCTCGATTCTACAACTTCTTATCGATGAAGTTGATATGGAAATATTGATGATTTCAGATGGGTTACGCAGAAGTGGGTCAGAGTGGTCGAGGTCTCCACCTGCGTCAATTCGCCAGGTCGTTCATCTTCGTGAAGGGAGACACCAGGGTAGTGCTGGTCACCGCTGAGGTGCAGGCTGTGGGCATCGCCGTCAGGCGAGAGGTAAAGATGAATTGTTGTTATCTTATCTAAATGGACCCTTGAATAACCTTTTCGGCAAAGATTAAAATATAAGTTTTTTAAACTGTCATGGTCACTAACACTAACATTAAAAACGGGATATTTACCATGTTTACTGTTTGTTGCGAGTTCCCGATATTCGCAACAAACAGTAAACATGGTAAATATCCCGTTTTTAATGTTAATGTTAAAGATTAAAATTTTCACCCTTGGTTGTTCCGAGGAAAATTAACGTTTCTACCATGACCATACAGTGACTTTCTTGTCACACACACTCTTCTGAGTGCTTTAAAATACTATACATAACATGATAATGAACCTCACAATGACTGCTAGAAAAATGGCCATAGAGGCATTTCCATACTCACGGCACTAAGCACATATTTTGCTAGCCGGTGAAATCTGATGGCTAACTCCTTTATCATAAGTATATCTCATCCTCTAATAGCCTTTTACGCACGCTACACTTACCACGGATAAGGAGTGTATGCTTATTTCGTATGAAAAACCACAAGCATAAACAACTACAACCTAATCATCAATATCTTGTCTAATACTTTGACAAATTAGCTGACCTTAAATTAACTGATCTTGTCCGTGGCCAGGTGGTAAAGAATCTCCAGGAGCGGTACGGTGACATGTACTCCCTGAGGAACGTGATCCTAACAGGCACCCACACGCATAGCGGTCCCGGAGGTCACATGGTTGACTTCATCCTGGACATCAGTATCCTCGGCTTCTCACGGGAGACCTTTAATGCTTACGTTGATGGAATAACCAGGGTAAGTCCTATCAGAGTTCTAGCTGTTGGAACTCTTGGTCTAGAATAAAAACAATTTCAATGTCATCTGAACGTCGAAGGCAAATCTGCTAACCAACGCATCATCATAATCGTTCGTTTGTTCGTAAATAATCATAATGGTTTGATTTACGTCATTCCGTAAACATCAATGCTGTTTGCAGAATACATTATCTATCTCATCAATAGACAAACAAATTCTTAAAATTTAGTGGGTCAGACCTAGAAAGCTATTGCCTGGGGTACGGAGTTCCTTTTGAAAAAGAGTCGAACGCACTAAAGTTGCCCAATTACATTTCAGAGTATTGTCCGCGCGCACGAGAACATGGTGCCAGCTCGATTGTTCTTCGCTCAATCTCAAGTGACCGGCGCTCATAAGAACAGGTCTCCCTTCTCTTATGGACAAAATCCTGAAGAGGAAAAGGCTCGGTGAGTAGCGAGCTGAGGAGTTACTCAGAATCTGAAATCCTTACTTCAGCTGGAGAAGATGTCGTTTTAAAAGAAACTAGACGTTAAAGACGTTCTTTAACCATACCACATACGATATTTCAACGCACTGTATTGTCGTAGTTTTTTGTTACGTGGCAAAAGAAAAAATACGAGTCAAATATTTTTAGGTTATCGAACTGACGGACTAAATAGATATTTTTTGTCTACTACCCTATTCGAACACGACAAAGTACCACCAATAACATTATTTCTCCAAAAGTTTTATTTACAGAACTCCCGTTCCTTCACAAATTGAACCCACACAGGATGTGCTTTTGCATTGATGTTTGTAACGATTATACGCCCCATGTATTTTACCACCATCAATCTCTATTCAGCCAGCGTTCTGGGCACTTTTTCCATCGACATCGACAGCGATGTGGATGGAATTTTTTTTGAAGCTCAATGAATTCATATCGTCTCCCCTTTTCACACGCCCTTGTACTTACTTATTAGTTTCTATTATTTACAAGCTTTTATTTTACTTTCACTCGGTGTCTGTGATCAAATCTTACAAGTATTTAACTGGTCTTGGATGACAATGTAATTTTATGTATACAATTTTCAAAAATACTTATTTTTTTATGTATTCTTCTCTCCAGTTACGAATCCAACACAGATGACACTCTCACTCAAGTGCGGATCGTGAAGGAAGATGGCAGTCTCCACGGCCTGATGAACTGGTTCTCAGTGCATACCACCAGCATGAACATGACCAACCGGCTGATCTCCTCGGATAACCTGGGGTACGCAGCGCTGAAGATGGAGAAGGAACTTAATCCTAGAAGTATGGCTGGGAAGGTTGGTAGAAGGTTTTAGACGAAGATAGTAATGGATATTTTTTTTTATTTGTGATAAAGTTATTTGATTGTGACGATAAAAGTAGAAGTAGCAGGATATCCAATTTTTTTAGTTTTAATCATTTGTAAAATGTTCCAGTATCACATATCTTGCAAACTGGAAATCGTAAATAAAACAACTGTTATAGTTTCCTGGGTTGCCCACATCTGCAGCCTAATTGCGTAAGTGAATTCTGCAAAGCAAACAAGTAGATTCCTTCCCAAAAACGACTTTACGTTTTAATATGCAATACGATCGTTTAGGCTGCTGGGCACATATTATCTTCTTTTCATATCAAAATCACAACTAAAGAAGAATTGCGAAACTTAAGTGCCCACTCCGGGCAGGGCACATTGCTCGCAGAACGGATAGTCGACCGGGCCGAAAAGTTCTGGAGTGGTGAAGCGAATCGGAAGAGATTGGAAGGCCTCCCACTATGTGGACAGATGAACTGGTGAGGATGGCGGGAGTCCACTGTATGCGAGAGGCACGGTACCGGTCAATGTGGCGACGCTTGGGAGATGCCTATGTTCAGCAGTGGACGTTTTGTGGCTGAAATGATGATGATAATGATGATAATACCTCAATGGTCGACCTGGTAAAAACTACTAGTAACTCCTCAAATACAGTGTTGATATTGTATGGGCATTCCATACAGTGTTGCTGGACCCTATGGCCGGCATTTTATACCCTCTTCTTCATTCTACTGGATATCATCACAGTTAACTCGGGGTTAAACCCTCATAGTAATATTCTATTTTAACTATAGGAGAAAACCAAAACACGTTATATTATTTCTTGCAGCCCGATATAGTCGCCGGGTTCTTCTCGTCGAACCAAGGCGACGTCTCTCCTAACACCCGTGGTGCTCGCTGCGAGTTCTCAGGCAACCCGTGCGACAACCAGTTCGTGCTCTGCAACCATATGGAGAGGTGCTTCTCTGAGGGCCCTGGCCAGGACATGTTCGAGAGCACCAAGATCATTGGCACGGCTGTGTTTGAAGGGGCTTGGGTAAGTGACCTCGATTTCGTCCATTTCAGTCCATCAAATACAGTTGACGCATTTTTTTTTAATTGTTCAAGAATGCCTTGAAAACTAACCATAACAATCATTTATTTTCAGCTTATTATTTTCGAGTGACTAATAACTTAAAAGTCGACTAAATGTTTGCAACAAATAAAATAACTTGCCAGCGATTAAATATTTTCGCGACTATTATATTATGTAAATTTCAAAATTAAAGGTGTTTTAAAAACTAAAAACTAGCAGCTGCGTTTAGGTAGCAAATAAACTATACCAGTCAAATAAAATATTAGGCGAGGAGCTATAAATAATGACTTGGCGACTAACTAAATTGCACCAATTCTATATTAAAACAACATAACAACAACAATGAATTAACAACATCATAACAATGAATTATTTATTGCCAAGAGCGAGCGCAGCGAGCTCGGGAGCTTAGGGCACCCCGACACGGACAGGTTAGGTTCGAAGGGGATGACGGGAGCTGAAGTGAGCGAGCAAAGCGAGTGAACTCAGCTCCCGTCGTCCCCTTCGTGTTAGGTTACTTTAGACCCTGCATTCAGAAATAGGAGCCCCGCGCAGCGGGGCTTCGTCGACCATGTTGCATAAAAAGCTATTAAAAGTCACACAATATATGTATAATATAAGCTAGTTTATATTTATTCTTCATACAAACAATTTTAAATAGAATCTGATTTATATTATTTATGAATGCCCATTTTCTATTTTATTTTCGCCATTAAGTTTCCGCTTAGATATTAATTCAGTTCCCAAAAGAAAAACTTGATGCTAGTTTAAATTAAAACGGAGCTTATTACTGATATATTAATATGCTACCTATTACTTATTACGATACTCCTTATTAGCTGCCAACCCATTATATATGGTACCCACTCTATTTTTTTTTAAAACCTTAATTTAATTATCTACATTTTGATCATAAGCTTTTTTTTAAAGTCATAGAATAATAAGGAAAGTACAAAAAACTACTAAATTTTGGGTCGCGCGGATGTGAAACGATCCGATTGCGCGTTTTGTTACCTCAAGGTCGTTGGCGTTAGTCGTCGTCTTAAATCACAGTTTTTGTCAAATTATGGCAGAAGTGCTACACTGATGTTTTTTAGGGTAAAGCCGCAGTATCAGTCTTAGTAAAACCCACTTTATACGAAAAATAATGTACAAGGAATATTTTTTTTGTATTTTTTCCAGAATGCACTGAACTCTCCTGGTGAAGAGCTGACTGGAGAATTGGCAGTAGTTCATCAGTTCTTGAGGATGTCTGATCAAGAAGTCGCCAAGTATGATCCAGTGGCACAGACCTTTGACGAGGTGAGTCTACCAGTATGTAAAGGAGGCACAAGCCGATAAACAATCCTCATGAAGAGTCGTTACGGTCAGAAGTGTATCGATAAGCTTTAAAATTTCTGTAAAATAAAGAAGCTCTTTATATCAGCCAATTTAAATTAGGAAGTCTCTAAGTACTTAGTGCCAGGTATCTACTCTTGTGACTAAGATATTATTTTTATTTTTCAGGAAGAGAAAGTCAAAGGTTGCTATCCCGCGATGGGCTACAGCTTCGCTTCAGGAACGGTGGATGGAGCCAATACACTTAATATTACACAGGTAAACAGTGATTTGTTTTACGGAAATAATTTATTTCATAATAAAAGGATTATTAAAACTTTATTCCATCCGCCAAAGCAGAAGCGCGATGTTAATTTACAAGTTTTCTACAACAGAAACGCTTGCGAACACTCAAGACCAACGAGACGATGTTAATATTATCAAAGAATTTATAGCAGAAAGGTGTGAAACGATACTTTGACATCCTAATTGAATTGTAATATATAATTTAAATGACTATTTGAATGATACTTTGACATACTTGAATTTTAATATTTTATACTTTGACATTCTAATCTTATCGTTATATCGTATTCTTTGATACCTACTCTGGCGTGTAATGATGCCTTGACATCCTAAATAAATGTTGTGTTTGTGATATTATTTTTGAGTGACATACCTCAAATTCTATTGTGTATTTTTAAGGTTCCGTACCCAAAGGGTAAAAACGGGACCCTATTACTAAAACTCCGCGGTCCGTCTGTCTGTCTGTCTGTCCGTCTGTCACCAGGCTGTATCTCATGAACGGTGATAGCTAGACAGTTGAAATTTTCACAGATGATGTATTTCTGTTGCCGCTATAACAAGAAATGCTAAAAACAGAATACAATAAATAAGTGGGGCTCCCATACAACAAACGTGTTTTTTTTGCCGTTTTTTGCGATAATGGTACGGAACCCTTCGTGCTCGAGTCCGACTTGCACTTGGCCGGTTTTTTAACTGTAATTATGCAATCAATAATGTTAATACTTGCCTAATAATCTATGTCCTATGTACCTATATTCGCACGCCACACTTGGCAGAATGTGATGATACGATTTACTAATATTAAGACCATATAATGTACAATAATCAGACAAATAAATGATTATGATTATGAAATGAAATCCTACCCGTATCGGTTTTATAAGCATTCCTCCTCACTACTTCACAGCACTTCGTACCGTTGGTATTTTGAATTTAATCTCATAAAGGAATTGATGAGCTGTGTTACAACTGACTTGCTTGATCTTTTCCCAGGGCACTCTGGAAGGTGATCCCCTGCTGGACTTCTTGGCTAGTCTAGTCGGAAGGGCTACTGAGGAAGACATTGACTGCCACGCGCCGAAGCCGATCCTACTGGCTACTGGACGCGTAAGAACCTACTTATAGAATAATATAAATAAAGAATTTGTTCAGTGTTTCGATATCTACAGAACAGTCAACAACTCCACTAACAAAAACAATGGGACTGTTAACATTTGTCAAGCACGTTTAACATCTCGAGTGTTCGAAACGTGGATACACGCGAGGCACAACAGCTTTATAATTGTTTCGTTATTTACGGCATTCAACCGGGTTTTTACCGATGTTGGCTAGATAGCTCCATGGTGATAACTTAAACTAATAGACCCCATAAAAAAAATAACGATACTCCTGCAGCCTAATTACGTAAGTGAATTCGGCAAGGCAAAGGGTTTGACCGCCATCAATCGACCAATCACAAGCGAGATGAAAGATGCGATGTGGATTTCCGTCTAGGTTATTGCTCTATTGATGGCGGCCAAACCCTTAGCCTTGCCGAATTCACTTACGAAATTAGGCTGCTGGATATCTATGTGCTATTTTTGTTGGAGAACCATAATGATTAACATTCCGTGTGTTTAAGACGTGAATCCACGCGAGACACATTTTGCCTGATGTAAAATTAATCTACATATATTTCAGGCTAACTTCCCTCTTCCCTGGCATCCTCACATCGTGTCAGCTACCCTCATCTGGTTAGGAGACTTTGTGGTCCTGGGCGTGCCAGGAGAACCTACCACTATGTCCGGAAGGCGCATGAGGTCTGTGGTCGGCAAAGTGATGGAGAGCAACGGGTTTGAACCCCGAGTCGTTGTGTCAGGGTTGACTAATGAGTACATACATTATGTAGCTACTCCACAGGAGTATCAGGTAAGAACTTTTATAATGGGGTTTGTTTATATGGACAGCAGGGTTGCTGCGCTGCGAGTCGAGGGTTCGATTCCTGCACGGAACAACTATTTGAATGTCCTACAGTTAGTTGTTCCGGGGTTGGCTATTTGTGTATGTAAGTTTAAGGCGCAGATACCCCTGACTAGCTGATTTTAAAATAACAATCACGTCTAAACGGCTAGTCTTAATTTTTTGGAAAAAATATATGTAATTAATAGTATAATGTGTAATTAATAGTGTAATTAATTTGTAAGTTATGTCTAAAACGAACAAAAACACGACAATAGCATAAAACCAATGGGTGTATTGTAATGAAATGGACACCATCTCAAAGGCAATTTAATTATCTACATTTTGCTCTGAGGCTGTTTTTTTGAAGTCATAGAATAATAAGGAAACTACAAAAAAAAACTACTAAATGTTGTGTCGCGCGGGTGTGAAATTACTGCGCGTTTTGTTTCTTCAAGGTCGTTGGCGACAGTCGTAACTTGATACATTCCTAACTTGGGACCAAGTTATGAAAAAGAAAAATCAGTAGTAATAGTGTAGGCACAATACAAATGCAACTATAGCTACTTAAATTCAGTAGTAATAGTGTAGGCACAATACAAATGCAACTATAGCTACTTAAATTCAGTAGTAATAGTGTAGGCACAATACAAATGCAACTATAGCTACTTAAATTCAGTAGTAATAGTGTAGGCACAATACAAATGCAACTATAGCTACTTAAATTCAGTAGTAATAGTGTAGGCACAATACAAATGCAACTATAGCTACTTAAATTCAGTAGTAATAGTGTAGGCACAATACAAATGCAACTATAGCTACTTAAATTCAGTAGTAATAGTGTAGGCACAATACAAATGCAACTAAAGCTACTTAAATTGTTACGACTTTGCAATATAATATAAGTGGGCTCAGAAAGAGCATTGGTGGCCCGGTGGTTATGGCTCCGACTTACGAGTCGTAGGTCGAGAGTTCGAAATCAGGCAGGCGCTTTACTTTGTGTAATTTATTTCCAAGAACAAAATATTCGAAATGAATTGTTTATTTATTAGTTTATCCTCGCACTGGAACGCCCTGCAGCAATTACACCAATGGAGCACGGGTTTACTGCTTGATTTCGAATGTCATATGCCCTCTTATAATAAACACACTATAAGTCCAGGTTTCCTCACGATGTTTTCCTTCACCAACGATGTCCAAGATTAACTTAAAAAGTACATATGAATTGAAAAAGACACATTGGTACTTGCCCGGATTCGAACGCACGACCTCAAGCACAAGAGGCGAGGTCTTAGCCACTGGGCCACCGCGACATTGACAACATGTGACATCTACTAACCCACTGGGCCCACGTGGTATATTATGGTCCATTTCCTCACAGTGACGAAACCTGTATGTCCCAGCAGTGGGAACACCAAATGCTGTTAATCCGCTATAAGTGAGATCTTTATTTAAACTAAAACTATTTATACAGGTACAAAGATACGAGGCAGCGTCAACGATCTACGGCCCAAACACCCTGGACATCTTCCTAAACAAGTTCAGTGAATTTGCCACAGCCGCTATTCAGGTACGTAGGTTATATACGAAAAGACGGACAGCTTTGAAAAGTTCTCGGCCCGACCAAGAAAACAATAAATAAGATAAAATATATTTATTTTTTCTACGTATTTTCCCCTTGTCTCAATATATCTGTCATCCTAGTCATCCTTGATTTAGATTGGTGTATTTTTTTCTGAAGAAATATTTAATCATGTATCTCATACACAAAATTTGGTCATCTGACGATAATGTGGAATGGCAAATAAAAAAATTATTTTTGGGAATTGCTTATGACATACTTGAAGAATATTGTTCATATACATGGGCAAACATGGGCAAAAGCAGTTTTTATATATACCTACCCTTTCGTTACATGCTGTAGGAAGGAAACAAGAAAAACACCTGGCAACTCATAAATTGCGACTAACAGAGAGCTGGCTGATCTTGTAAACTCAGCCAGGATACAGGACAAATTGCTAGTGTAGAGCAGATAGAAAAAAAAAGCATCCACGAAAATTAAGTATTATCTAGAACATAAAATAACTGCAGATTTTAGCAGTGGCATCTTGTACTACATACTCGTATAACGCCACGGCTGCCTCATTTCAAAAATAAACAGCTTAACATAAAAAAAACGAATAAGATCCGCTACATCATCTTGCTCCCCCAGGGTACCGATGTGCCGGCCGGACCGGAGCCGATGGACAACCGCGACCGGATCCTGTCCCTCATCACCCCCGTAATCTTCGACACGTCGGCCACCGGCATGAACTTCGGAGACTGTGTGCAACAGCCATTGCAGACAGTGCGGAGAGGAGACCTGGTTTCTGCTACCTTTGTAAGTGTTCCATAATAATATTAGGCTGCGGCCTGCCAAACTGCTAAAGAGATTCTACCCTCAAAACAAGAATTTGCGTCACTTTGGGTTTGACTGATGACTCACCGAAGTAATTTTTCAAGAGGAGGGGAGATTTACCTATCAGAAGCAATAAGTTCCAACCTACAGGAATTCAGATTAAAAAAATGCATGGACGTCTTAAAATTAATGATTAAACTATCGTAATGTGGTTTTCAGGTGGCAGCCAATCCTCGCAATGATCTGAAGCAGGAAGGAAGTCACGCGTACGTGGAGAGGTTCGAGCTGACCCAGTGGGTGGCTGTCGCCAATGATGCAGACTGGGACACCAAGTAAGTATACCTCCTTATATATCTTCAAACTGTTCTGTCCCATTGCAGGGTAAAAGCCTCCTTTTTATTATTATTGATAGGCTAGCGCTTGACTACTATCTTACCTTATGGTAAGCGATGATGTGGTCGACGGTGAAACACGCTTGCCTAGTAGAAGCCTATTCAATCTTGACTTAAAGACGCCCAGGTTGTAGCTACCGTGAAATACAGACTATGGCAGGGTAGCACTCCTGAGTTGTATGCATAATAAAAACGTCTTGTCTATTGGTTAGCTCTGCTTTGTCTCCTGCTAGATTTGGGTGCAGGAAATTGTTTTTTTCCTTACTTCTCCGTCCGCTGTTCTTTTCTGTCAATTTGGTATCGAGATCTAAACGGTTGAATATTTGTTTCGGGAATAGTCGAGATTTATTATCTCGGCCATTGTCATTGTCATTGGCGGGCAAAATAATTTTAGAAGAAAATATTGTTGCTGTTATAAACCCTTGCTGAAAAAATCATTATTTATGCTTTCTGCAATAAATCTAATCTGATTCTACTTACCAGATTCACGTGGGAGCGTGTATCCACCATCACGGGCAGGAGTCGAGTGACGTTCGAGTGGAGAGTGCCTGAGGACGCTATCTTCGCTCCCTACCGCATCGTGTACCACGGCGCGTCCAGGGCCATAGGGGGAATCATCAGACCGTTCACCGGAATCAGTGATAGCTTTCAAGTTACTCAATGATATAACAAAATAACTGAACAACACACAAATAGATCTTGGCGGTCTTATATCGAACAATCTAAAATGTGAAGTACCTACCTACTGATACTTACACATCTAATTTTGATCAAAATAGCAAATTCGAAACTTGACGCCATTCGCAAGGGATTCATTATGTTGAGTTTCCATGTTCTGCTCTTGTAGTTGTCTTCTCTGAATGGGCTTCAGCCCTTCGTAGCAACACTATTCAAAGCCGGCCTTTTGGACTTCATAGACCCGAGTTTGGTTGAAAGTTATTGCTAGTTATAATTAAAACTTTTTTAGTGAATAAGTTGGTTTTGTAGCTTCATCCCAGTATATGTTTAGAACGTTTGTTATTTCGTTCTAAGGAACGAAATAACCAACCAACTATTTGGAGTAAGTAATCTTACTTCAACTAGTTGGTGTCGCACAAACAATAAGGAGAGAGAAAGAGAAAACATTTATTAATAACTTATATACTTAGTTTTAATGTACAGTGTATACTTAATTATGATATTATTATACGTAAATTATTTTTAAGCATCTGTGTATTATTTAAACTTAACTCCTATACCCTTTTTTCAATGTGGCAAAATCTCCGTCCCGACCCTCCGTCTGGGGTGAACGGAGGGTTATGTCGGACTCCCGACATAACCCTCTTCATCCCGTCATAACCGACTAAAACTCCACAGTTCCAATCGCTACTATGCTTCAGGGGTACAATTAAATTCTCATCATACCTATGCCTACCTACCAACTCAAAAACTTGAAATATAGGGAAGTCTCCTATACAGTTGCGAAGAAATAATGTGACACACGATATTTCGATATCGGACGTATAAAAAATCTATGAAAACTTGAATGGCACTACGTTTTGCATTTTACCGTAGCCTCATCTGCATTAATTAAATCATTATCTACATGAATGTGATTACTCATAAAATATCGGTGGTTCCCGATAGCTACAACCTCGGGGTTTTTATGTCAACAGTGAATAGGTTTCTTCTAGGCAAGCGTGTTACAACGTCGACCACATCATCGCTTACTATCAGGTGAGGCAGTGGTCAAGCGCGAGCCTATCAAAAAAAAACCTGATTCTATGACCATTTTTATGTCTATTTTTAAAATACGTATATATTTCTCATGCTAATTGAAACTTTTATATTGTTTGTTACGGCTCGCTGAAGGTTTTCGTTTTTAGCCATCTTTTGTTATGATAAGAAAGAAATAATGGGTTGTAATTTGACAGTTAAAACCATATTAGACAACACGTAGGCTTCTCACAAGTTCTATTTTGTTTAGTCTTCGTGGCTGGGCGAAAGCCACCCACAAATTCGGGTCATTGGATGATTCGCACGAATTTAACTCGTCCGAAATGTGCGAATCGACCTTTTTTTATTTTTTTTTATCACACCATAAATAAACTTCGTGCGAATCGACAACTCCAAAAGTATGTAGTAGGCAATTGGCACATATTTTACTTTCGAGAACAAAAAATAAACATTACAGTCGTTCTCACCCGTCTTGTCAATAATGTATACCCGTCTTGTCAATAATAGTATTTAGGAAAGCAATGCATTAAATAAGTAATTACCACTAAAAACGTGGAGACATGCAACTTAGATAAGATAGACAGGCGACAAAACAATAAGAGAGAGACGGCAAAATTTGCTACAAAAAAAATAGCATTTTATTCCTGAGCCATCGCCTCGAACCAGCATTTGCGGTAGGACTTCTGCCGCATTCATAGTGATCGCTGGCAATACCTAGCCTACACACGAAGGGGGCCTGGGGATGGACGCCTTCGCTCAACAAATTCCTTAGCAAAAGTGAACTGTGTTGACAAAGTTTTCTAGAAAAAAACTAAGAATAACAATAGCGATCCAAAGATTAATAATGGGCTTATTTAATCCTATATGTTATATTAAACGAGCAATATTTGTATATATTATACATAATATATTATGTATACGACGTTCATAATGTATTATGAATCATGTTCTCGAAAACGGCTCAAACGATTACGATAAAATTTGCTATATATATAGGAGTTTCCCGGGGCGAATCGCGAAACGAATCGAACTAGCTAGCGAAAAAAAAATTTTTTTTTTTTCGCTATTTTCACCCGGACGGAGCTCGGTCGCCTAGGTAGGTACTGTTAATAAATCATCACGAAAAAAATACTATAAGAGCAAAAAAATGCTTGTTGCCAAAGATACTTTAAAGCAAACATAGTTCCTACCTCATCATCATAGAATGTTAAAACATTTTGTACTTTATGTTTAAACTTCAAGGTTTATTATTCTGTAAAGCAGCAGTTAGTATTTGTGGTTAGCCGCTAAATTTAACAAACAACACCTTTTCTTTGCTTTACAATGACTAGTTTCCTTTTAGAGTAGGCTTGTCGTCCTGTTCAAGTTAAATGTTATATTTTTTATAGTTTTGGTATCGCTGATTCGCTGACATGCATGTAGCGAAATGTAAAGGTATATATTACATTACTGACTCATATACCTTACACTCTTGCCCTTATTGCAATATCTTCTTCCATACTTATATTTTTCTATATCAATTTGTCATTATAAAGTACGAGACAGCGGGGCTAAACGAGCCGATTTTCATAAAATACAAAATTGAGCATTTGAGCAAATTGAAATTGTGTATTATATTGTGTGGCTACGCACATATTGAAATAATGATTATTGGCATTTCTGAATAGTGATATTGTTTTGTGCATTGTTAAACAGTTTTCTTACCAAAACATTTTGTATGAGATCTATCGGAACTGAATAACTAACCCCGCTATGGGGCTGGTTGTTCCGTCGTTTCAAATACAAACTTATCCTTCAAAAATTAAATCTAAGTTCACACTTACTAAAAGAGTGTTTTGTATTTCGTCAAAATATGTGATTATTTTTTGTGTACAATCAACAATTATCAAAAAAAAAAATATCCGTGGGGTTAATAGTTCCTTCGATTGTTTTTTTTTCCATAACTACTATTCAACCATAATGGAAGCAAATAAAACGGCTCCTGCAACGGCATAGTGTCACAACATTTCGCGACAAACAACATACCTACGACACGCTCCGTTTTTAGGGTTCCGTACCCAAAGGGTAAAAACGGGACCCTATTACTAAGACTTCACTTGAAACTTTTATATTGCTTCACATTTTTGTATAAGGTTCATATTCGGTTTGCGCAAATATGACCATGTTTCTGATTTCCGTATAAAGCTCAAGTGGTTGCCAATTCGCCTTCGCCGGAATGCTCATATTCTTTCTCTTCTGTATAATGTGCTCTTTACTCCTTCCACCCCTCTTTACCTCAAGGATCGTTTTCAGTTTATCTGCGATTCCCACACGAAATCACTTAGGTCATCGGATAACTTGCGACTTAAAATGCCAATGCATTCCACTACTTTCTTGGATAAAGCTTTTACTGTCCAAGCTGCTCGTCTGTGGAATGCATTGCCTGACCCAATAAAACGCGCCCAGTCATTGCCTGTATTTAAAAGACTCGTAAAAGAACACTACCTGTCACTGTGATTGTCGTTAGTCAACATTTCACTTTCATTGCCTATATATATTGAATATGTATGTATTTATGTATCTATTATAGAACATATGTATGTATTTGTGTATCTATAATAATATTATTGTGTGTTTAAAGTAAATATTCGCAATGTTATGTGTTACACCAATGTCAGCCCCATTTAATGTCCAGGCTATCACTGTCCATTCCAGGTTGCCTGGAAGAGATCGCGGTATGCGATAAGGCCGCCCGTTGTGTGTATTTTAGTTTTAAGTTTCTTTTTATATGTTTTAATTTGGTGTACCTACAATAAAGCATATATAAATAAATACTTCACGATCCGTCTGTCTGTCTGTCTGTCCGTCTGTCACCAGGCTGTATCTTATAAACCGTGATAGCTAGACAGTCGAAATTTTCACAGATGATGTATCTCTATTGCCGCTATAACAAAAAATACTAAAAACAGAATAAAATTAATATTTAAGGGGGGCTCCCATACAACAAACGTGATTTATTTGCCGTTTTTTGCGATAATGGTACGGAAACCTTCGTGCGCGAGTCCGACTCGCACTTGGCCAGTTTTTTTACTTGCGTTCCTATTATATCGAAACAACTTACCACCGGCACTTTTAGCCCCGCTCTCCCCTACTATA
Source organism: Orthosia incerta (assembly GCA_948252205.1). NCBI lineage: Eukaryota > Metazoa > Arthropoda > Insecta > Lepidoptera > Noctuidae > Orthosia > Orthosia incerta. The sequence continues at coordinate 3,393,569 of OX411753.1, read as the reverse complement.
GTCACGATTCTAGCCTAACTTACAGTACTCCTCAGTCTTCCTGGCCGCTCTGAAGTTGGATTTCAGATGCACATGGCATGCGCTGCTGTTTTATTTTGAGATTTACTACTGCGCAGCCATTGTACCCTAAATTTCTTAAATTACTCTAAATTAAAATTTAATTTGATATTCCTTATTTTCTACTTCAGTGTTTGGGGTACTAACTAATGCGCACTTGTGATTCACATAAGCACTTAGCCTTATGGTTTGCAGTCCGTTCAGAAGGTATATTATATATATTTAAGGCATTGAAATGTTTTTCTATTCTTATTCATTCTTTAATCAAGTAGATTTTTACGATGTTTTCATTATTTTAGGACTCACGGGGCTATAACTACATTTTCCACAAAATTCCATCCTGAGTAGTCTTGAGTTCATACTTAAACGGACCAAAAATGTGGCCGCAAGCAAACGCGGTCTCAGAATAGTAACTAATGCATGTTCCTTATTTTTTTTGTATCGATTAAGAATTCAGATAAGTACTGTGTAAACATACTCCTTATCCTCCCGAAAGCTAATTATGTTATTAAATTGTTAGAGATAAGTTTTATGACTTGCGACGAGATAAACTTTGTAAGTATCTTGTTTGCGTATCGCACGATGCTAAAAGTTAAGAAACGGAATATTTTACTTTCGTAATATCTCTTTGGTATCCATCTATCTTCCTCAAGGGGTGAAGCCAATAAAATTATGGACAACATAAGCACCAATTAAGTCCATTCATTTCGGACACAAGAAAATAGAAGAGGGCGATTTTAAACCAGAGAAAGGAAAGGCTGCTAATAATCGAATTGGAACGTATAGCTTAACTATAGCTTTGCGATAGGTGCTATACAAGACTAACAGTGTAACTGAGAGACGAACCAATTCAACCAATAGGTTAATCGCAAAATACAATTGAAGTTAGTTGCTTCTTGCCTTCATACTGGTACAGACTAAAGACAGTATCCATTGCTAGGTTAGTTAGCCATTCCATACAATATTTATTGTGGAAACCAGCAATAGGTGCAGTCATTTCTCTGTTGATGATCATAGTGGGGTAAATCGAGTTAACTGTTTTGATATTTTTGTGTTTTCAAGATATTGATAAGTAAGGGGTCGTAAACTTTCGTGTTGATAATGTCATTATCTCTTATGTAATTGTTTGGCTCAACTCAGTGTGTTATCGTGAGCTGTGCTGGACGCAGTTTTTAAGGTAAGCCGTGTTTGTCTCTGTTAATTAGTTACTTAAGGAAATTTGTATTGTTATGGTAAATTGCTTACGCAAAGTTAGTTATTCTAGGCATGTAGCCACGAGTAGCAAGCGAATCGGCGTAAAATATTTTATTGTTTAGGTATAATATATTCTGATTAACGCATATTGTTTCTTGCGGCAATCAATTAGAGAAACGACTGAGTCCGTGACTGAGCTATTGAAAAAGTAAAAAAAAATAAGGATGATACCGACATTATTTTTATCTCAATTAATCAACCATTTAAATCTTAAGATCTGGTTGAATTTAAATGTCTAGAAACAGGCAGGACATAAGTTTTTCGCTTAGATACCGTTTTTCATAAAAAGTTGCGAGTAATTCTATCTTTAGACAAATAATGAAATATGTCTCAGTAAATAATGATATTTACAGATGTCTTCAAACAAGCCAATAACTAAGAAGATCATAAACTCGCCGGAAACGTGCGTGGATGACAACTTACGAGGCGTAGTGGCCACGTACCCATCGCTACAGCTGCATCCCAAGCACAGGGTCATCACTGTTAGGCAAAAGGTAGGTACGCATGAAATAGCATTAGGTACCTACACCTATATTCGAAGACGATGGATACCAAATGCACAGAACCGATCGGCGACACATGGAGGAGCCCTATGTCCAGCAGTGGACGTCTTTCGGTTGAAATGACGATGTTCTAAGAAGGAGTAGGGCCAGTAACAGCCATCAACCGGGTATAGATCTAAACTCTAAGGTATTCCTGAGAAGGGAAGCTTGCGTTAAATAGGAGTCTAGCTGTTAGTAACCATTTAGTAATCTGAAATGTGAGGTACTCGGTGTATTTGCTGCTGTATAGTGCTTACGATCGTCGTTCCGTTCCCCTTTAAGTATAATTATATCGAACTCACTCTGTTTCGTTATGATAGGCTACGTAATTTTACACAGGTCGTTTAAGTTTATATTGACCTCAAATTTTCGATCCTGGTTATTGAATAGGTGCATAACAAAATCATACCATCTAACCCTAATTGTTATATTTTCAGAGCGATACTGGCAGAGTAGCTATTCTCGGAGGTGGTGGTTCAGGGCACGAACCATTTGCTGCAGGTAAGAACTTAATACTTCTTGGTTTTTAAAGATCTACTGTTGGTCGTAGGCCTTCATGCCATGTTGTGGGAGCGTTATGTCTAGTAGTAATATCTTTGAACAGAGCTGATGATACCTAATGATGATGTAAGACTTGAAGTATCACGTAGAAGTATGTCTAACTGAATGATTATCAACTGACTATATTTTTCTGCCAGGCTTCGTGGGCGCTGGTCTGCTGGACGGAGCTGTAGCTGGTGGCGTGTTTGCCTCGCCTCCTACCGGCCATGTACTGTACGCGATCGCACAGTTGTTCAAATATAATTCAGGTATTTGTGTCCTTCTCTTTGTCCCTCAACTTCCATAAATCTATACCCACTGGTCTACCTACTGAAACTGCTTCGGGTTTCTTGAAAAATTGAATTGTCTGCTTCGCCTTGAATGTTCCGTTAGCCTTTCGGTAACCCACATTATAAATTATGATCTTCTGCTTACTTGTTGCTTATCGTTGTTACAAGAGATTTGAATTTGTTTACTCACCCAAATATTGGTTAGATACTGGAAAGTGATAAGCATAGCCCACACGCTGTGATATTCTAATCCATTAAAAGCAAAAACATTAGTTTTATCAACATAGTAGACTGGTATTTAATGCACATAATATCACAAATAAGTATCCTCGGCAGTTAGGTATATCTTTACGTGGTAATACCACAAATTTATAGCAGATAACAGAATTGAAACCCCAGGAATCTGCCTAACTGAGGCATCGCGACTGAGGGTTGGAGGCCGCGGTGGGAGAGGATTGCCGGTATAACGGTGCGACGCTCTCCCAATCCTCCGCGGCCTGCACCTGCACGGGGTCGCCACCGTCTGATGGCAGACGCAGTGGGGCCGCAGGGGAGAAGGAGTGTCGGTTTAGCGGTTGGCCGCTCTCCCTATGCCCTGCGGTCGAAAAGTGGTAGGTGGCAGGGGCACTGCCCTGACCCGTCACAGGGGGACCAAGGGATACACGGGGTCGTCTGGCGCCCATGTGCTGGTTTGGTCCCTGTGGTGATCACAGCGTGCAATGTGTTCTGGTGCGCCGGTGGTGGGGGGTACTCCCCAGAGACGCCCCCGGTGACGGACAGCCGCGGCGGGTTCGCGGTGAGTGCTAACGCTTGCCCGTGTTCCCGCCATAAGCGGCACAGGAGGATACCGTGGAGTTTTAGTGGGTTAGAGTCCCACATACCTGCGCTATTTCTCCGTGGTAGCACAGTACCTATGCATTAGCATTTATCCACGCTAAAAAAAAGGGATCTGTCCTCAGCAGTAGCACTTGCGACCCCTAGAAAAAACTATAAATGGTCCTTATATATTCCTTCATTTTCAGGTGGTGTTTTGGTCATCATTGGTAACTACACAGGAGACAGATTAAACTTCGGCAAAGCCATAGAAAAAGCTAAGATTTCAGGCATCAAGGTAAGTTTATTCCAATTTCCATCATCATCATTGCAGCCGAAAGACGTCCACTGCTGGACATAGGCCTACCCAGGTCCATAAGTCGAAGTGTCGCCATCTGATTGCCATAACTCTTGATAGTTTTTTTCTTCTTCAAATAATGTGCCTCCAGCACAGCAACGGGAATATTAATGTCTGATTTTGTTATCTCAACAGGTTGAAGGTCTTATCGTTGGGGAGGATGTCGCTTCCAGTCAGAACAAGACAGGTGGCCGGAGTATGGTCGGAGAGGTGCTGTTTTATAAGGTGCCTATTTTTTTTTCCTTATCCTTTCGAGGCAGCTAGCTTATACTATAGGAACCTATATTAAACCAATTACCATAGCAACTACGAAGAACTTTCGTAATCGAAACTTTAATAACTTTATTTTATTTTATGGTGCTCCCACACCGCTGTTCAAAAATGTTTACAAACATTAGTAAACTTTTTCTAGACAGACATTTTCCTAACATTTGTCAGTAAATGTAGTGTTAGAAAATGTTTGTAAACATTTTTGAACAGCGGTGTGGGAGCACCATATCTTTACATAAAACAGTTACACATTACAATATAAGTGCGACATAATAAGATTAAAGACTAGGTAAACGTGTATACCACGTCAATACCCGCGAAATAATGGTTTATAGATAAATTTTTTATGCGTGCGTTGATATTAAAAGAAATTAAGAAGTACTCGTACGCGGTATTTTTATATAGTGGGTATAAAATGGCTATTCTAAAGATTCAATAGCTATCTTTTTAAAGCGCGAAATTATCCAAATCAATGAAGTGGGTGTTATACGTTTCCACAATGCGTCGTAGAGGCGCCCGTGCACCAGCGTGAGTTCTGCACCTTGCGGTATGGAAAAGCAGGGGCACACGCGCCTCTCGACACGTATAACAGTTCTAGGTACAATGTAACACAAGCTATTGGTGATATCTGGATAATCGAAACTGTTATTACACAGACCATGAAGCATCATGGCCATCAGTAGGCTGCGTCTGACTCCAAGCTTTGAAGTTTTTAACGCATCAATAATTGAGTATATGGTAATTTAGACTTGGTTCATCTGTAGTGCATAACACGTAAATATTTTTTTTGAACCATTTCCATTCTTTTTACATAAACATCGTAAATTTACAGAATAAACCACATGTAACACTTTGATCGATTCGGAGATCGAACCCAAACTGACTGTTGCTGCGTTTGCGACCAAGATTGCTTGGATTCAGGGCCTATTATGATTTATTTTTGTTTTCAGTTAGCTGGAGCATTATCAGTGAAAGGTTACGACCTGGCAGCTATACGCAAGGAGGCAGTGGAGTTCAACAAGTACATGGCTACCTTGGGCGTCTGCCTCAGTGCCTGCTCGTTACCTGGTAAGTCTCCCATTAACCATCTGAACCATGAATGAATGCTTACGCCAAGGCGTTGACTTTAAAGGAGTTACTTAGCCCTTGTAATTAGATAGTTCCTACCTGCTCTATAGCAGTAGTGGCCCAATGGTAACGGCCGCGACTTACAAGTTATTGGTCGTGGACTCGTGGGTTCGAACCAAGGCGCTTTACTTTGAGTACATTATTTCATCACCACTGCTCTCAAAAACAGTGAAGGAAAACATCGCGAGAAAACCGGCATGTCCTAGAACAAAATATTCGAAGAAATGTGACATCTATCGATCCGTACTGGACCCGCGTGGTGGATTACGGCCCATTCTCACTCACAGAGAGGAAGCTTGTGTCCCAGGAGTGGGAACAATAAAAAGATCATGATGACCCCCTCCTTCGAAGCTTGATAGATGATGATTTAGCGACGACACTTTGGCGATGGGTCGCAGGATGATGGAAATAATAATGACTCCAAGTTGTGGTAAATAAAAAGGGCTTTATTTTTAGTTGCACACACTTAAATACTATTTTACACTTATACTCTAACCAATGAAAATACAGAAACAAGTTTACAAATATAGAAATAAAATCTAAACCAATAGGGTTGCTTGATTATTTGGGACCAATCGGGTTGTAGTGTCGCCACAATCGACCCACGTGGTCGTTTTGGCGCGCATTCTACGAGGCGTTCTGCGCGCTGAAGTTATAAATATAGGTGGCGCGTAGATTCGGCCTTTTGCTTCGGGCGGCCGTTGCGCAAGACAGACGTGTCCGGCGCGACGGTTGTTCGTGTCCTATTTCTTTACAAATGAGTTCCTTCGGGATCTCAGATGAGTTCTTTTCAGAACTGGGAATAGTCAAAACGTAAATAGTTCTTTTAAGGACTGCTTGCTTCAATGTTTCTGGTAAACAGAGTGTCAAAACGTACTGTGATCAAAAGTCCTTTTAAGGGCTACTTGTTTCAATGTTTCTAATAAAGAGTGTCAAAAACGTGGATTGATAGTTGTGGCTACAGTACTCCCCTTCAAGCGAAGCGTACCGGCAGCTTGACTGTGCGGCCTGTACGTGTTGTTTTGTTCACGGCGGGCTGTAGCGGCATGTTGGCGGCAGGTACTTGAGTTCCTTGCTTGGTGACGGTTGGGTCGGTATTTGTTTGCTTGGTAAAGGTAACTGGTATTGGTGTGGTAATCTTGGTTGGCGGTAAGGTATCGGTATCTTCTGTGATGACATATGCAGGCTTCAATCGATCGATGGAAATGTTGACTTGCCGATCTGGTAACTGGATTAAATAGACTTTATCTGTTCGGCTTATAACTCGATAGGGGCCTTCATATGGAGTTTGAAGTGGTTTTTTTACTGCATCAGTTCTGACAAAAACGTGGCTGCACGTGGGCAATTCTTGATGCACGAACATGTGTCTATTATTGCTGTGATGCTCGGTTACGGCTTGCGGTTTGTTTGCTTGAATAATACCACGCAGTTTCTCAACGTAGGTATAATCCATCGCAGGTGTGCAGGTACTTGTATTGAAAAAATCGCCAGGTAAACGAAGATTGTAGCCATATGTAAGCTCGGCGGCGCTCACGCCTGAATCTGTACGTAGAGCGGCTCGTAGTCCAAGTAGCACGGTAGGCAATTCATCGATCCATGTGCTTGAGTCTATGGTTTTCGCGCGTAGCGCAGTTTTAAGAGAGCGATGCCACCGTTCGACGATACCGTTGCTTTGAGGGTGATAAGCTGTTGTTCGAGTTTTCTTGATTCCCATTTGCTTCATTAGGTTTTGGAATAGTTGACTCTCGAATTGGCGTCCTTGGTCGCTCGTTAGTGTTGTAGGACAACCAAATCTTGCTATCCAGTGTTGGTAGACGATATCGGCTATTCGAACAGCTGATATTTCGTCGGTAGGGATGGCTTCAGGCCACTTAGTAAATCGGTCGATCATTGTAACTAAGTATCGGTGACCTTGAGCTGTTGTAGGGAGTGGTCCAACGATGTCAACGTGTAGGTGTTGAAAACGTTCACTTGGTGGGAAAGATGCTATGTTCGAGAATGTGTGTCGCTGTATCTTGCTCTTCTGACAATGTATGCAGGATCGAGTCCAAAGGTTGATGTCTGCATTCATTGATGGCCAAAAATATTTTTGGGTCGTAAGTTTACGCGTCGTGCGTGTACCTGGGTGACTTATATTGTGCAGGCTGTTAAAAACATCTGGTCGATACTGCTTGGGTATATAAGGTCGTAAAAATGGGGTTGATGTTTCGCAATATAACTCGACGTCGGTATTGGGTATAATTACTTTCTTTAGAGTTATGTTTTTTTGTAATAACAATTGTTCTATGGTGCTGTCCTTTTGTTGTGCGCTGGCTATGTCTTTGTAGTCTACAGCAGATGGGCATGAAATGGTTTCTATGCGGCTGAGTGTGTCGGCAACGACGTTTTGTTTACCGCTCACGTGCCTTATGTCCGTGGTGAATTCGCTGATAAACAAAAGTTGTCTCGTTCGCCTCTGTGTTTCTGAGTTTGTATGCGTTTTCGACATTACAAATGTTAGCGGCTTGTGGTCGGTGAATACGATAAGATGGCGTCCTTCAAATATTTTTCGGAAATGTTTGACTGCCATGTAGATTGCTAGTAACTCACGATCGAAAGTAGAGTATTTCTTTTGTGCATCGGTGAATTTCTTGGAATAGTATCCGAGCGGTTGCCATGATTCTTTGATGTATTGTTGCAATACGGCTCCAGCTGAATTATCAGATGCGTCACAAAATAAAGCTAGTGTTGCATGATGCGATGGGTGAGCCAGTAAAGCTGCGTTGATGATGCTAGCTTTACATTGCTCGAACGCTTGGGTTGCTTCGTCGGTCCACGTGATCTGAGTTTTGTCTCGCTTCTTGACATTGTGTAGGTATGCGTTCAATGGTGCTTGTAGAGATGCGGCGTTAGGTATGTGATCGCGATAGAAATTGATCATACCGAGAAATCTTCTTAACTCTTCGATGGTGGTCGGCTTGGGATAGTTAGTGATAACTTCGATTTTATGGTCCGGTGGTTTGATGCCTTCTGTTGATACGGTGTATCCTAGGAATTGGACTTCTGGTTTGCCTAGGTTGCATTTAACGGGGTTAATCGTGATACCGTTATCTTCTAACCTCTTTAGCACGATGTGAAGGTGTTCTCGGTGTTGAGCTTCGTTTTCGGATGCTAGTAACAAATCGTCGATGAATGGGAAAACGAAATCTAATCCTCGTAGCACTTCATGGATGTATCGTTGAAACGTTTGTCCCGCGTTTTTCAAACCAGGGCACATACGAGGAAATTCGAATAATCCCATTGGTGTGATGATTGCTGTCTTCTCAATATCTTCTTCTCTTACGTTCAGTTGTTGGTAGGCACGATTGAGGTCTATTGTAGAGAAGATAGTTTTTCCGGATAGTTGATGCGTGAAATCTTTGATGCGTGGAACAGGGTAACGATCTGGTATCGTAATGGAGTTGAGTCGGCGATAATCACCACAAACTCTAATATCGCCATTCTTCTTGGGTACGATATGTAGAGGTGACGACCATGGGCTTTTACTGGGTCGGCATAGTCCTTGTTCTATCATGTTTTCGAATTCTCGCTTGACTGTTTCGAAACGATGCGGTGGGATGGGTCGAGCGCGGCAATGCAACGGTTGACCATGTGTTTCTATAAAATGTTGGACTTTGATGTCGGAGTTTAATTTCATCGATGTTAACCGTGTTATGTTGGGATATTGAGCTAAGATGTCGTGGTATGTTTGCGACATGTCAATGCTGCGTACGGTAGGCGTGTTTGATACTCGAATTGGGGCATTTACCTTTAAGCTTGTGACATCGTCGATGAGTTTTCGGTTTTTCAGGTCGACGATGAGTTGATGATGCTTGAGGAAGTCTGCTCCGAGTATTGGCTTCGAAACGTCAGCTACAATAAATTTCCATTTGTAGCGGCGTCGTAGGTTGAAATCGAGAGATAACGTTTTCTCGCCATACGTAGCTATTGTTGTATTGTTAGCTGCGTATAATTGAAATGGTAACGGCGTTGTTACTTGACCCTTTCTTCTTGGTAGCACGGATATGTTAGCTCCAGTGTCGACTAAGAATGATAGTTTCGAGTTTCTATCGGTGATGTATAGGCGGTGAGAATTATGTTGAACGCCGGTGTCCGCCTCTGCCAACGTCCTGTTTAGTTTTCCGCATTTTGTTTTATGAAGGAGCAAGGCGACGTGCAGCGTCTAGCTTGCTCTTTGAATCGTCTGTGATAATAACAGAATGGTGATGGCGATTCTGTTCGATTGCGTGATCTTGAAGGGTAGCGGTGTCGAGAAGGGTAGCGGCTGCGGCGATAATTGTTGTTAAATTGCGGTCTTGCTTTGAGTTCAGCCACTTCTAGCGATAGCTTTCTTAATTCATTTATGATAAATTGCGTATCTGCTAGCGGTGCTGATGATGTAGGTACAGCGGTTGACTGCACGGTTGCGACTTCTGTTGATGTTGCCTGCTCCATCATTTTGTCAGCGAGTAGCGCCAGCTCTTCGAGTGCCGTCTTTGTGCTGAATTGTTCACTTACTGCGAGGACTGAGCGGACGTGTGGTGGTAGGTGGTTTGTCCACATGAGTCGCAGCGTGGAATCGGGAACTTTGTCTCTGGCAAGATTTCGCATGCGGCGGAGTAGTTGGGTGGGCTTCTGATCGCCGAGTTCCATCTCGGACAACAGTTTTTGAAATTGGCGGCTGTCAGATTCTTCATAGGCAGATATTAGCCTTTCTTTGATGGCTTTGTACTGGTCCGTCTCTGGTGGATTATAGAGTAAATCTGTGATCTGCTCGATGTCTTGTCGCTCCAGCTGTGCTATGACCATCTGAGCGAGTTGTGATTGGTTTTTCTTGAGGTCATTCGTTGCGGCTTCGAAGCTAATAAACCAGAGTCGTGGTCGATCACGCCAGAATGGTGGTATGCGCATGGTGAGAGAGATACCAGCAGCTTCAGCCTTTGTGATGGTGTGTGATGTCGCTGAGCTTGTTTGTTCTTCTGTTGGGCAGGTATCCGGCATCTTGAAATGGGTACGCAGTCGAGGTTCTTCGCCAAAATATTCTTCAGGTGTGTTCGTCTCGGGTGTGTTCTGTCCGCGTGTGTTCTGTTCGGGAGTGCTCTGTTCGGGGTCACCACTTTGGCGACGATACTTTGGCGATGATGATGGAAATAATAATGACTCCAAGTTGTGGTAAATAAAAAGGGCTTTATTTTTAGTTGCACACACTTAAATACTATTTTACACTTATACTCTAACCAATGAAAATACAGAAACAAGTTTACAAATATAGAAATAAAATCTAAACCAATAGGGTTGCTTGATTATTTGGGACCAATCGGGTTGTAGTGTCGCCACAATCGACCCACGTGGTCGTTTTGGCGCGCATTCTACGAGGCGTTCTGCGCGCTGAAGTTATAAATATAGGTGGCGCGTAGATTCGGCCTTTTGCTTCGGGCGGCCGTTGCGCAAGACAGACGTGTCCGGCGCGACGGTTGTTCGTGTCCTATTTCTTTACAAATGAGTTCCTTCGGGATCTCAGATGAGTTCTTTTCAGAACTGGGAATAGTCAAAACGTAAATAGTTCTTTTAAGGACTGCTTGCTTCAATGTTTCTGGTAAACAGAGTGTCAAAACGTACTGTGATCAAAAGTCCTTTTAAGGGCTACTTGTTTCAATGTTTCTAATAAAGAGTGTCAAAAACGTGGATTGATAGTTGTGGCTACAATGATATTGCTTGATGCTTCCGCAATAGCAATATCATAAATAACATTTATTTTTTAAAGATTCAATCAGTTTGATTCTGAAACAAGGACCGTTTCGAATTAATTCATTTCGAGTTACAGACGCTTCGGTAACAGCAAGTTATTTCATAATCCTCTTTAACGTACCAGGTCAGCCACCCCTGTTCGAGATAGCCCACGATGAGATGGAGCTCGGTGCAGGAGTGCACGGGGAAGCTGGCATCGAGAAGATGAAGATGGGCACAGCTAAGGATGTCGTGGCCATGATCCTTGAGAAGGTTCGTTTCAAAGTTCAGTTAAGGTGAAGTGGCTCAGTTTTATTTAAACGTTTTTCCACACTAGGAATTTCTCCTGTATTGTGAGTGCATTTACAAACCTAAGAAATCAAATCAACCAGACCGGAACAACTATCTGTAAACCATACAAATATTTGTTCCGTGCGGGTATCGAACCTGGGACACGCAGCGTAGCAGCCGTTTGCTCAACCACTTCGCCAACCATGTCATTAATATTCAATAATCTTTCACAGGGATCTCTCTTATCCTCGGCCCTTCAACATCTTTGTTCTGTATCATATCATCAAGGGAGGAAAATTACATTCAAACCAATCACGAATATAACTTTCCTCCCTTTATGCTAGTTTTGTTTTGATAAATAGCTGGTCTATTTCAGGGTTTTCTAGGATATGTTTTAATGTACTAGGTACTTTTTATTTCCAGATAATTACACACTTGAAGCTGGTTGCTGGGAACAGGGTAGTCGTCACAGTGGACAACTTGGGAGGTACCTCCATCTTTGAAATGAATATCATCAGCGCCGAGATCAAAGATCAATTAGGTAAGTGCCGTTCCAATGAGTTAAACTTGGTATTTGCTTTTTACATCAAAGCCAAAGCGTTTACAGGATAGATTTTTTGAACTCTCAAAGGCAGTCAGATAGGCAGCTTCTATCGCCTTTACTTGGTATTTTAACCGTGACTTCTAGGTAAAATCGTACTAAGGATCTAGCTGTGCTGTCTCCGTTTCCTAGTAATCAGGTACAAAAATATCTGCCGCATTTTCACAGAAAGTAAGAAAATCTTAGTAGAGCGCATATTCGCCGGGCACTTCAAGACATCCCTGGAGATGCAAGGATTCCAGATCTGTCTGCTGCACCTGTCGAAGGAAAAAGGAGACCTATGGTTAGAGCTGATGGATGCTCCCACGGGAGGCAGAGCGTGGACCGGTGGACAGCTGTCTGTGAGGAGTGAAGGACTACATGTAGATGATGACACGCTGTTGCAAGCTGATGGAAGGAAGGTATTTCGTAGTTTGTCATTAAGCTGAGAAATACGGTTAAGAATCTGTCGCAGATGTTTGATGCGGACGCAGTAGTGATGTAAATGGTAATTTTCAAGCTGTATGTCATTGTCCTGTTTTGATGTTTCCTCGTCAAGAAAAACGAATCCATTTTTTGCGGATTTAAATACTTGATGGAGCTATACACGAAGTTTCCGAGGTGCTATTAGAACAAAGTTCACCGACCAATATTGAAAATTTCGAGGAAGGCTGCAACGTGATCGTTTAATCGTTTGGATTGACAATCTACTTAAATAGTTTGTGTCTCGACAAGTCTTCAGTCTACATGCACCATAACCAAGATTTCGAATAAGTCAATAAATTAAGTGTGTGTGTTATTTGTTCTTCATGTTACAGGGCTCATCTGGGCCAGCCCTTTCATCAAAAGATCAGGACTTACTCCGAGGCAGTCTGTTAGCAGCTGCAGAAGATCTCACGAAGAGTGAAGCTTTGCTCAACAGACTGGACTCGGGATGTGGGGACGGGGACTGTGGGATTACGTTGAAGAATTTAGGACTTGGTGAGTTTCTTGGTTTTTCTTAGTTTCACATTCCGAAAATAAAGATCTTGTTTAACTTAAATACCGATCTAAAAAATAACGAATTGACACAAGACTTGTTTGTATTGTGAGCTAATTTATATTTTTGAATGGACCCCGTCGTTGAGATGTCGCACAGTGATCAATTATTAAAAGTTAGCGTCCCATAATTATTTTTGGTCAATGTGTCGGTAGTTCGAAAAATTCTTTTATTAAGACTTGAAGGTAAGTTGTTTACATTATACTAAAACATCACCGCTATGCAGACAGTAGTTTAATAGATATGCCATTTCAAAATTATCTCGAAAGCTAAATTATTATAACAAGACTGATTTATCGTTGTTATGCGCTCCTATTCAAGTTAAGTTGGCTAAGTTATTAGTGTAAATTGTAAACCGAAAAAAAACGGTGCATATTAAGGAAGGTCTGTACTTTTTATTGGTATATAAACAAATAATAAAATAGATCAATTTATATTATAAAAAAAATTATAATGTACTGATATTTACTAACTTTACTAAGTTGGAACTGTGTTACGTTTAAAAGTACAAATTAGTACTTTATCATTTCGATTCCATTATATAGCAGGGACCAGTGGTGTCTCATCCCATACAAAAAAAAACGTGCCGACGTTCTATACTGATTATTCTGATTAAGTATTTTTTGTACATCGATCGCATTCGGTTCCATTTCGTTCCTTTCCACGGATATAGATGCTGATCTATCTATTGCCGTGGAACGAAAACTAACGCGATCGATTTTCAAAAAATAATCGGTATAATCAGATGAAAAACGCTAGTTACGTCGGTACGGTTTCTTTCTATGGGATGAGGCATCTGTATGCTAGTATTATATTATCTGTGCAGGGACTATTGGCTATACAGGTTTTTTTTTCCGGTGATTGCCAGTTTCTATAGTAAAAAGTGTTTTTTTAGGTAATGGATATTCCAGAGAGCATAACACCAGGCAGATGACCAGCAGCCGAATTGCGTAAGTATATTATCCAAAGCAAAAGAACCGATTCTTTCCCTAAACCGACTTTACGTATTGCATATTGACACGAAAAGTCGTTTTTGGGAAGGAATCGATTCTTTTGCTTTGGATAAACTACTTACGCAATTCGGCTGCAGGAATCAAACTAATGAAGATCTAATGAAAATTTGCTCATATCTTCAGATCCTGTAATATCTAACATCAGAATATTCCCTGTAAAACAAAAACATATAATGCCAATTGAGGTACTTAATCTTTTACAAGAACCAGAAGTCGTGTTAGATGAGGAGTGATGTAACAAAGTGCATAAATATTAATTACCAAGCTCAGACCAACAAAAAAAGAAAGACGGCGCGCCGCGAACATCAAAAGTGAAGCCTTTTTTTGTTGGTCTGAGTTACCAAGTTAAATTATGTAAAAACGATACTATTTAAACTCTACTACTACTTACTTTTTTACTATTTAAATGTACCTTTTTTTCACGATTTCAGTATTTAATAATTACGTCCCCCAAATTTTTTGAAATTGATCAGTGTGCATCGTTTGAATTCCGCTTTCCGCTTATTCAACCAACCAATTTTTGAAGTTCCAGAAATAATTTAGGAAATCAGTGTGCAAGGATTGACAAATTGGTGTGCACGGACTGACAAATCTTCTCTGTTTACCAGCAATCCAGTCATATTTGAAGACAGCTTCAATGGAGTATCCGTCCAACGTGTTATGGGATCTGTCGGAGATCGCAGAGACTGACATGGGAGGTACATCCGGAGGTATATACAGCTTGGGACTGTCGGCTGCCTCTCAGGCTATGGCAAAGTGAGTTACCATCATAACCCTAACATATGATAGATCAAAAATCAGTAAAAGTAAACGTCGTTCTTTGAAGGTCTGCAGACAAAAATAATAATGTGTTATAAAATACCAAAATTACATATTCGTTTATTTGTATTTTTCAGTGCTAAATCAAACGACGTTGCGTCATGGCTGGAAGCATGGGAAAGCGGTATTCAGGCGATTTCCAAATATGGAGGTGCGGAACCAGGTGACAGAACCATGGTAAATGTTACAATAATTCAGAATCTACCTACACATCACGCCTGTGGACTGTGTGCTTCTCTGAGGGGGATTTTGTGCACCTGCGACAAAAAATTATATATTTATTTCGCAAATCAGCCTTCGGATTCGAATAATAGAGAAAAAAACCGGCCAAGTGCGAGTCTGACTCAAGCTCGGTTCCGAATAGACAGCTACAATCACCAAAATAAATAGGTAACATTACTAAAATTTTGGGTTTCCAAGTCCATTTTATAAGTTGGTCGACTATTACTCGTAAACTTGAAAAGCCTACTTACCTGTGATAGTTTTCCCTTTAATTTCGTAATATATACTACCTACTGCCGTGATTTTTTTCATATACCTATACAACTCAAAACAAAATAAGAGCCACTAGTTATTTTCACATTTCAATGTAATTTAATAAAGATTAACTAATTATTAGGTACCAAATATTGCTTTTACAAATTCTTTGATAATTAACCTCTTTGATTTTTTTTTTGATATCAAAATGCAGGCCAACTTAAAAAAAAACTGGTTTAGAAATGCTCTTGTTAATTTGTTTCGATTATCTTCATGGTAATCTGAAATAATCGCACATTTGTTTTCTTACTTTGTTTAACATCTTAAGTTAAATATGCCACAAATACCACCCGTATTTATAAAGACCTAGACCTAGACCTAGACTAGAGTCAAGAGCAAACCCATCATAAAAAAAAAAAAAAAAAAAAAGAAGTAATTACTTGTTTCTAAGTAATTTCTTAATTAAGTCATTACTTAAGGTTAGAATTCTTAATTCCAAATTCTCATTCTATAGTTAAATAATACACGTTACTTACTTGAGCAATTGCCCAAGTAAAGTACTCGAAGTTTGGTGGTTGTTTCTGTGTGGCAACATTTCGTGACTGCGTTCCGTTTCGTGAAAAGACAAACGTAAGGTCTAGATTATTTTTAAAATCTTGCAATAATATACTTAACATTACTTTATTTTATATTTATAATAGCAAAAGCGTTGTATAGAGTAGTTTAAATTGTAAAAAGTACATTATTTTCATTTAATTTTGTCGGCACAAAAAAAGAATGCTTGGAGAAACAAAACGTTTGACATGATATAACCCTACTAAATTTAAATGTTTACTTTTTACACATGGATTATATGCCAACACGTGACTTTTTACTTAGATAGATTATACATTCATTTCTGTCAAATAATACCAAACCAATACCAATTCTGCTGAAAACAAAACAGTTTTGTCGGCGTGTTGAATTTTTCTTTGAATATCTTCCATAAATATCTAAATATGACTGAAGTCGACAGGAAAAAACCTTGCTCGAGTTTGGAAAAGGATTTATTTTTAAATATCATACAAAAATATGATACTATCCTAACTTGTAAGCAAACAAACGCTACGAGTGCTTTAAAAAAGAAGCAATCATGGGAGAAAATAGCGATGGAATTTAATGAATCCTCTATTGTTACTCAAAAGGTAAATATAATGTGTTTTGTATACTTTTATTATTTACAGTTGTAGAGTTTCATTTGTGTACCATGGTCTTTTCCTATGTGCCGTTTTAGTACTATGCAGTTACCTACTTATCTAATATCCATACGTTTCATTGTTTCAGGCATCTACAAAACAATTAATTAAGCTGTGGTATAATATGAAGGCAAAAGCAAGGGAGTCAAAAACAATAGATAATATTTGCCACTTAACAGGAGGTGGGCCATCTTTTTTTTTTTTTTATTTGTAATGGGTTTGCTCTTGACTCTAGTCTAGGTCATAGGTGACAGAGACAGAGTCTACGATGGAGTGAGCTTACCCAGAAGTAGCCTGTGCATCTGTCATGGATATGGATCCTATAGATTGCAAAGTCATGGATATAGATAAACATATCCTTACTAACATTGCTGTGGATATTGACAGTGATATTGATGGTAAGAGATTATCCATTATAAATAACTAGCTGTGCCCGATGTATAATAATGCCTTTTTATTATTAGTCAGAAAACTGCAGCTGTGCCCAAAACAATTGCCTAATGTTTATTTTCAATTGATTTCTATGTGTTGATTTCGATGAAATTTTGTACAAGGATAGCTTATAACTTGTATTAACACATAGGTTACTTTGGATCCCGGAAAAGTGCAGTACACTGTGGAAAGCTAGTAGTAGTAAATGTGACATTTTTTTCTGTTTTTCAGGGAGCATTGTCATATTAGGCGATAACAACAATGAAGCTTGGTGTAAAACACCAGAAGCAGCAATGCATCAAGAGGAAAAGGAAAAAGAGTTCAAAACTCCTATCAAAAGGAGTTACGAAAGTTTAAGAAGTAATAAAATAGACATATTAAAATGTAAAATATTAGAAGAAGAATTAGAATTTAAGAGAAAAATGCACAAGGAAGAACTCAACATAAAAATTTTAGAGAGAGAACACAAAGAAAATTTTTTTAAAATAGAATTTCAAATAAAACTAAAAGAATTAGAATTTAAGAGAAAAATGCACAAGGAAGAACTCAACATTAAAATTTTAGAGAGAGAACACAAAGAAAATTTGTTTAAAATTGAATTTCAAATAAATCTAAAAGAATTAGAAAAATATGAGAAAGAATAACTATGTTCATTGGTTTTCCTGTGTAAATACATAAAATATTATGTAAGTGAAAATATTGGTTTTATTTTATAATTCATTTAAAACATATAAGTAATAGCGTGATATAATATTTGCTCGAAGTACCAATCCATCACTGGTACCTGTTGTGTTTGTTGTTGCTGTGTAAGAAGGCTAAGCATTATCGTTCAGTGTCATCAACTTCAAAAATGCTGTTTACTTCTATTGCAATGTTGTGGAGCACTGCACAAGCCATTATGATATTGGCTGTTTTCAAAAGTTTGGTTGCTAAACCAATTTGTAAGTATGGAAACCGTCTTTTCCATACTCCAAATAAACGTTCCACTGAATTTCTTGATTTTATTTGCACCTTATTATATATCTCTCATCTTGTGCAGTTCTAGGATTTGAAACTGGAGTCAATAAATATCTGAATTAAAGAATGCTTTTTTGTTAAGAAATAAGCTATATTGAAGTGAGATATTTATGGTGCTTTGAAGACCATATGGCACATAGTATCGATATAATTATAGTTTTATTGATTAATTACCTAGTGCAAGGATATCCTCCATCTCCAAGTAACACCCCATCAATTTCATTATTTAATAACCTTATATTTAGTCTTGAGTTTCTAAAGATTTGGCTATCATGTGTACTGCCAGCCCAACGAACTACTATATCATATATCATCAAATTAGGGCCACCAACTACTTGCACATTCAATGAAAAATAACCATTTCTATTCCGGTACTGCTCTGTATGAAGAATACCTCTAGGCTTGGTGATTTTAATGTGGGTGCAATCAATTGCCCCTACAATATTTTTCAGTCCAGGTGCTCTGCCAATGGGGAGCGTGTTGAAAGCCTCCACGTGGCGCACCCTGGGCAACGTCGGCTCCAATTGTCTACTCGTGCTGGGTGGACAGTTGGTGCTGACGGCTAATTTTCAACAAACGAGGAAAGGTCGCGGTTCCAATCACAAATCATCCTTGATGGTTTGTGAAGGGAACCGGGCTAGTGACAGGACGACCAGTCCGTCGCTTGGGAGGGCCTTCTAACGCCTACTCCCCCCTCTGCTTACAGAGGGTAGGTTGAGTGGGCTTAGATAGGGCAGGCAAGAAGAAAAGAAAGAAGGACATAATAAAGGGACCTCACCCTTAAAAGGAAAAAAAAAAAAAAAAAACATCAATGGACCAAGGCTTTTGTAAAAAAACTCCCCAGGTGGGTCCCGACTGCTCAGCGGTCGGGGAATCCCACCCCGCTTCGGCGGGCTGCCCTCCGTATTCTGGGGTGGGCAACAAACGTCTGCTGTCTGTCTCTTTAGACAAAACCGACAACCACATGCGCGATATAAGGACACCGATTTTTCTTAGCGATACTGACGAAGAAGTGAGGAGTGATGCGGGGTCGGAGACCGACGTCGCGCCTGGCGCAAAGGGCTCACAGAGCTTGGAGCGCGATGTGGCGGGGTCTGTTGCGAAGAACCTTAGGTTCTTCCGGAAGCGCCCCAAATCGGGGGATGGCTTGGGGTCGCCCTCCGATAACGAGCTGGCATCTGCCCCAAAGATCCCCACCAATAGGCGGGGTGGGGGCCGAGACAGAGGTGCAGGGAGGGGGCTCACCGCCCAGGAGGCTGTCCAGCGAGCTGAGAGGCTTGCCGCGGAAGGGCGCCACCCCGGATTGAACGGCTGCAGGTCTGTCCACTCTGAATCTTCTGGAGGTGAGCTAGACGCCGCTGGTGGCTCAAATTCAGAGCGAGTGGCCAGGTTCGCAGAGGTCGTGGAAGCCGCAATCCGGGATGTGGCCTTGAAGAGGAATAAGTCTTCTAAAGACAAAGCCGTATCCGCGGCCACGGCCTCCATTATGGCGGCAGCGGAGGCTAATCACGTCGGGCCTCCGTCGGATGGAATATCCGAGATGCGGTCGGAGATCGCCCGCTTGAAAGCCGACATGGAGCTTCTCCAAAAGGAGAACGAGAAGCTCCGAGCAGACCTGGCCGGGTTCCAAGGAGCCGACCACCGCGAAGTGCTGCAGGGGGGGGCGGAGCATGGGCAAAGCCAGCCTGTGCCTGCAGAGGACCGGCTTTTGAACCTGGTGCGGCAGGAGCTGGCTGCCTTCCGGAGTCGGTTTTCTGCTCTGGAGGCCATCGTCCTGCGCCCCCCGCTAGCGGCTAGCCGGGCGGCCTTGGGAAAGCGGAAGGCGACCACGTATGCCATTGCCGCGGCTGCTACGGTCAATCCGGGCTCGGCGGGACCGGCCCTGGCGAAACCGGGCAACCCAGTAACTAAGGGCGGAGGTGCTGCACAGGCGGTAAGAGCTCCAACCCAGACGGCAAGTCGGCCGTCCCAATCTCTCCCGCCTGAATATCCTGCGGCCGATGCTGAATGGCAAGTGGCCGGGGAGAAGAAGAAGGCGAGCAAGGCAGCAAGGGCGGCCAATAGGAAGAAAAGGCGGCAGCAGCGCAAGGAGCGAAGCGTCGCGGCTAGGCTCCGCGCCCCGAAGTCCACAGCTGTAGTGATAACACTACAGCCGGAAGCGGAAAAGAAGGGCGTGTCCTACCGCGAAGTGCTTGCAAAAGCGAGGCAGGCGGTGAATCTGGAGGAGCTCGGCGTCACCGAGGGCATCCGGGTTAGGGTTACCGCAACTGGGGCCCGGATGCTAGAAGTCCCCGGTGCGGCCAGCGGCCCAACCGCCGACGCTCTGGCCGAAAGGCTCAGGGCGTCCCTTAATGCGGACGAGGCCCGAGTGTCTAGGCCCACCAAGTGCGCTGACGTGCGCATTCTGGGCCTGGACGATTCTGTAACGGAGGGAGAGGTGGTGGCCGCCGTCGCCAGGACTGGGGGGTGCTCTGTCAAGCAGGTCAGGGCAGGCATCATACGTCCTGATGCCACGGGGATGCAAGCCGTTACGGTGAGCTGTCCCGTCTCGGCAGCCCAAAAATTAGCTGGGGAGGGCCGAAGGCTCTTGGTGGGCTGGGTTTCCGCGCAGGTGAAACTGCTGGAGCCCAGACCTCTGAGGTGCTTCCGCTGCCATGTAGGCAACCACGTGGGAGCTCAATGCACCTCGGAGGTGGACCGCAGCGACCATTGCTTCCGCTGTGGTCAGCCCGGTCACAAGGCCGTCACGTGCAATGCCACGCCGCACTGCGTCGTATGTGCGGCAGCTGGCATGCCGGCCGATCACCGGGCCGGGAGCAAGACCTGCGCTCCACCCGCCAAGGCCAGGCGCAGGGGCAAGAACTCCACCACCGCCGTCACCGCCACAGCCGCCATTACCGCCGTCACTACCGCAGCCGCCGCCACTGCCGCCGCCGCTGCCGCCTCCACAGCCGTCGTCACCGCTGAAACCACCGCGGCAAAACCCTCACAGGGGGTTCGGGAGGAAGCTGAAATGGAGTGCCAATAATGGACCCATTACGCCTCCTCCAGGCGAACATCAACCACTGCGCCGCTGCTCAGGATCTATTGCTTCAGAGCATGGCGCAGTGGTCGATTAACATCGCTGTGGTCGCTGAGCCGTACTTTGTCCCGCCCAGGGACGACTGGGTGGAGGACCTAAGCGGCTCAGTGACCCTAATTTCGTCGGCCGCCGCTGGCACGCCGTCTCTCGAGGGTGTCAAGAGGGGACAGGGTTGCGTGGCAGCACGGTTCGGGGAGATTGCCGTTGTGGGGGTATACTTCTCCCCGAACCGAACTCTCGCCGAGTTCCACAACTCCCTTGCGGAGTTGAAAATCGTCGTCGTCGGATACCGCTCCATCCCTGTGCTCGTCCTCGGGGACTTCAATGCCAAGAATGTGGCTTGGGGTTCCCGTTATACGGACACACGGGGCAGGATGGTTGAGGACTGGGCCCTGGAGACAGGCTTGGTCGTCCTCAACCGGGGTTCTGTCCCCACGTGTGTGCGGATGCAGGGCGAATCGGTAGTGGATATTTCGTTCGCCAGCCCCGCTCTGTCACCACGTGTCGTCGACTGGCGCGTCATGGAGGAGGTGGAGACCTATTCCGACCACCGGTATATCCGGTTCGGCGTCTCCACCCAGATCTCAAGCGCGTCGGTCCGACAGACCCCTAGTGGTCCGCGATGGGCGCTGAAACAGCTGGACCGGGAGCTCCTCCTGGAAGCCTCGATCGTGCAGGCCTGGGTGTCATCACCGGATAGGCCTGCTGACATCAACGACGAGGCGGAGTGGTTCCGGGAGGCCATGTCTGAGATTTGTGACGTGGCAATGCCCCGGGTCCAGCCAGGACGCGCCCGGCGCCAGGTGTACTGGTGGTCGCCGGAGCTTACGGCTTTGCGCCAGGCGTGCGTTGCTGCCCGACGCCGGTACACCAGGCACCGCAGGCTCCGTAACCGTCCTCCGGATACGGAAGCCATTGAGGTGGCGCTATACGAGGGGTACAGAGCGGCGAGGACTGCCCTCCGAGCGGAGATCAAGCGGGCCAAGGGCTTGGCTCGCGAGGAGTCGCTGGGGACTCTGAACAGGGATCCTTGGGGCCGCCCCTACAAAATGGTGCGAGATAAACTCCGCCCATGGGCGCCCCCGCTGACGCAGAGTCTCCGGCCGCAGCTCGTGGAGGGCGTGGTGAGCACCCTGTTCCCTTCGCAAGGGGAACACCCTCCCCCGCCCATGGCTCCACCTCTTGCGGTGCCCGATGCGGACCACACCACGAACGACGACGACGATGCTCCGGAGGTGACCGAGGTAGAACTGAGAGTGGCGGTACGTAGGCTGAATGCCAAAAATACCGCCCCAGGACCCGACGGCTTACCTGGGAAAGCCTGGGTCCTGGCCTTGGAGGCTCTCGGGCCTCGACTAAGGGGGCTCCTTAGCGCATGCTTGGAGAGGGGCCAGTTCCCGCTTCGCTGGAAGACGGGGAAACTGGTCCTCATTAAGAAGCCGGGGCGCCCAGCGGACTCTCCGTCCGCTTACCGGCCCATTGTGCTGCTTGATGAGGTGGGCAAGCTCTTTGAAAGAGTTATCGCAGACCGCCTTGTTGGGCAGCTGGTGCGGGTGGGGCCGGATCTGGCGGATAGCCAATTTGGCTTCCGCAGAGGGCGCTCCACGGTAGACGCCATCATGCGCGTGCGAGCCCTCACGACGGGGGATGCAGTGGCCCGGGGTGGGGTCGTCTTGGCGGTGTCTCTAGACATCGCCAATGCCTTCAACACCCTGCCCTGGAGTTGCATCAGGGAGGCACTCCAATATCACCGGATGCCGCCCTACCTCTGTCGTGTGGTCGAGGCTTATTTGACGGACAGGGCCGTCATCTACCCCAGTCACCGGGGAGAGTGGAACCGGCGAGAGATGTCGTGCGGTGTCCCACAGGGATCGGTCTTGGGACCGCATCTGTGGGACATCGGGTACGACTGGGTGCTACGCGCCGACCTCCCTAGTGGCGTCAGCGTAATTTGCTACGCTGACGACACGCTGGTCCTGGCGCAGGGGAGGTCGCACCAGGTGGCGGCTGAATTAGCGACACGCGGGGTTGCGACAGTCGTTGAGAGGATCCGGCAATTGGGACTCGAGGTGGCCCTGCACAAGTCCGAGGCCATGTGTTTTCACGGACCTCGGAACGCGCCACCACCCGGTTCCCAAATAACGGTAGGAGGGGTTCACATCGGCGTCGGGTCGACGATGAAGTACCTGGGACTCGTCCTCGACAGCCGGTGGAATTTCGTGGAGCATTTTCGACGTTTGGCTCCCAGACTGGAGCGGGCCGGGGCTGCCCTCAAGCGGCTCCTGCCCAATCTAGGGGGTCCAAACGCCTCCTGCCGGAGGCTCTACGTGGGGGTCGTGCGGTCCATGGCCCTTTATGGGGCACCGGTGTGGGCGCGTTCTCTGAGACGGCGACCAGTCCGCCGGTTGAACGCGTCCCAAAAGGTCATGGCCATCCGGCTGGTCCGGGGATACCGCACGGTCTCTGGTGAGGCGGCGAGCCTCCTTGCCGGATTGCCGCCATGGGATCTGGAGGCAAAAATCCTCGCGCACATTTGGGAATGGCGCGAGGAGGCGAAACGCCGGGGCGAAACTCCGTGGCCGCGACAAATCGCGGCTCGGCGGATAGAGCTCCGGCAAGATCTCATGGCGACATAGAGAGAGCGACTGTCGCAACCCAGCGCTGGGCACGCCACAATTGCGGCGATAAGGCCCCTCTTTGAGGAGTGGCTTGAGAGGCGCTACGGCGTCCTCACCTTCCGCCTGACGCAGGTCCTCACCGGACACGGCTGTTTCGGGAGGTTCCTGTTCAGGATTAGGCGGGAGGAAACGCCCGGGTGTCACCATTGTGTGGATCGCCCGGAGGACACGGTGGAGCATACGGTGGAGATCTGCCCCGCTTGGGCTGGGCACCGCCGTGTCCTCGTGGAGGCGATTGGCGGTGGCAACCTCTCGCGTCCGGCCCTGGTTCAGGCCATGTTACGGAGCGAGAGGGTATGGGAAGCTGTCTCCTCCTTCTGCGAAGCAGTAATGCTCGCAAAGGAGGAGGCGGAACGCGTGAGGGAGACGCAACGGAGACGCCCTCACGCCCTTGGCCACCGCAGGAGACGCCCTGGGCGTCGGGGGTCGCAAGCCGATCCCCGGCCACCGTAGGCACGGGCTTGCGGACGGCGAGTAATGGGTAGCTCGCCGTCCGATAAGGACCAGGCCCGAGTCGACGGCGCGTTGTGTTCCACGCGCGCCTCAAAGAGATGTCAGCAGAATAGACGGGGTCCACGAGGGCCGATGCCTGTCTGGGTCGCGGATAAATTTGAAAAAGAGTTACCGCGGCCCTGGCTCAAGCAACTGAAGGAACACGGGTGGGTTTTAGTCAGTAAAAGTCTGACACACCCTCCCGCCTCACCCAGAGCGGGAGAAGCCATTGGATGATTTCCCACCCAAAAAAAAAAAAAAAAAAAAAGGTGCTCTGCCAATGCAACCAAGCTTTTCGAAACCATCCTTTGTATTCCTCAAATTTGCAGGAAACTTAAAAAAATCAGGCATTGCTAATCGATGCCAATGCTAGACTCTCTTTACTATATTACACACCGTCGATTGTGAAATATGCATGATATCTTCACATACAATCTGAAAGCTTCCAGTGGCATAAAAACGTAAAGCAGCAACTGACAAAGTGGAGTTATAGGAAGTCCTCTTTGTGTATCTGATTGTAAAGAGTCGGTAATTCTCGGTAAAATCACATGTATCACAATATTTTTGGAGAAACGAAATCTCTTTTTAAAATAATCTTCCGAATAGTCATGAAATGGATCAGTAACTAGGTTCAGTAACTTCTATCTCTTCAAATGTATTATCATCTACATTGTCTACAACAGCAAAAACCGCTTCGAAGCTATCCAAACTTTCCATTTTTTATCTAAAATAACCACAAAGTATTGCTTACGGGTACACTAGTAGTCAACGGCACGAACTAAGCATTTTATGCGCGGGGTTAAAATGCATTTTATATCAACCGACAACACGTGCGGAAGAGATAGATGCTGTGATGAGCAGTAGGAAGCTAGTTCGCGTACGAATACACACTTTTGCAAATTTGTAGCGAAATGGATAATGATTTTAAGACGAAACCGAGCGCGCGAAATTTTATAAACAGACCTTTGGCAGTCTAGATATCATGAAAAAACGACTAAATCTATCTGTTCAAAAAAAGCCGTTTTGCAATTTTCCGTCTTCTTATGGTATTTATTCGCGCCCAAAAATGCGTTAAAATTTGTGTCTAAATGTGAAACTTTCGACGCTCATATCTTTCAAATATTTTCTTTTTTACTTTTTTGCCTCCATACAGGACTAGATAATGATGAGACAAATTGATATCACTTTTTATTGTCAAACAGTGGAGTTATCCCTAGACTACCTTTGTATGGAAGAATTTTCGACTAGTGTAACCTTAAGTAAAGGAAATGGTGGCTATTACTTGGCTGAGAATTCTAACTTTGATC
Source organism: Orthosia incerta (assembly GCA_948252205.1). Taxonomy (NCBI): domain Eukaryota; kingdom Metazoa; phylum Arthropoda; class Insecta; order Lepidoptera; family Noctuidae; genus Orthosia; species Orthosia incerta. The sequence goes on along the minus strand of OX411753.1, from coordinate 3,368,110 downwards.
AATTACTTAACTATAGAATACAAATCGTTACTTAAGTAATTACTTTTACTTGTTTATAAATACGGGTGGAAGACTCATGGACGCAATTACTGCAACCGGAGCCGTTACAATGATCCAAGAAGGAAATTCGCAGCAGTCTTGGGCTTTGCACCTGGATTTTCTCGAAAAGCTTAACAAAATGCTTGAAGTTGCTTTCAAGAGACTGGCAGTGTTGCAAGAAGACCTGGTTCGGGTAGAGTTTGCATTACAACTGTTCATGAGGATCGGTACATCCGGTTAAGTGCCCGCCCGCCCGCGGTTAAGAGAACGCACAGTGACGGCTCGTAAGTTACAGAATCGCCTACGGTTAACAACGGATACTCGTGTCAGAGACCAAACGATCCGTAACCGATTGCACGAAGACCAGAAAACATTTTCTTCTTTTGTCCAGGGCTCAACGTGCACATCGTTTAAGGTTCGCTCTTCAATATTTGGACTGGAGCATAAACCAGTGGGGCACGGTGCTTTTCACCGATAAGTGCAAAGTCAAATTTTCTTATGACGATCGGCGCATCAGGGCATGGAGGCGATGTGGCGAGCGATTTTCGGCAGCCTACATTTTTATTTATTTATTGATAGGCTCGCGTTTGACCACTATCTCGCCTGGTGGTAAGCGATGATTTGGTCGACGGTGAAGCACGCTTGCCTAGAAGTAACCTATTCACTCTTGACTTGAAGACCCCAAGGTTGTAGCTATCAGGAAACAAAGACTCCGGCAGGGAATTCCACTCCTTAGCTGTGCGTACAATGAACGTATTCGCAAAACGCTTTGTACGTATGGGCGGGATGTCCACCATGTACCGGTGGCGCATTGCCGTGCGTCTTGTTGTCCGGTGATGGAAAGGGCTAGGCGGAATCAAATTGTGCAGTTCCATCGCACACTTCCCGAAATGTAACCGATAAAAAACCGACAGACTTGGCCCGTTGGCGTCGATGATCAAGGCTCTGGAGCTTTGAGGCGACAAGTGCATCGTGGCCGATATGCTTCTTGGCCCGTTTGTCAATCGACTCAAGTGCATCAAGTTGATATTTGGCAGATCCGTCCCTGAGGTGAGAGCAGTACTCCATGCATGACCGAACTTGCGCTTTATACAAATTGAGCAGCTGTTCAGGCGTGAAGTACCGTCTCACCTTTGCAAGGATCCCCAACTTTTTTGCAGCCAACTGAGCCTTTGCCTCAATGAATGGACCAAAATTGAGGGTCAATGTTAAAGTAACACCAAGGAGGTCGAGATGGTCCGTTATCGGCACGGTTACACCACGGAAAGATGGAGCCGGGTGGAATAGGCTCTTTTTTGCGGAAAAAAGACACGCCTGGGTCTTAGCTAGTATTACACCAGTAGAAAAACGCCTATTTATGCCTGTTTTTTAGACCTGTCAAAAGCGTTTGACCTTGTCAATTATGACAAACACTGGGATAAGCTTAAAGGCACTAACTTACCTCGTGAGACTATTGCTAGCATTAACTATGTCAAGTGGGCTGGTATGTTATCAGATCCATATAAATTACGATGTGGAGTGAGACAGGGTGGATTGTCATCCCTACTTTTGTTTAAATTGTACATTAATGCACTGATCGTTGAGCTCAGCAGCATTCATGTCGACAACATATGTGTAAACAATCTTAGTTACGCGGACGACATGGTTTTGCTGAGCCCAACGATCGGCGGCCTTAGGAAATTAGTTAATGTGTGTGAAATGTACGCGGCTAGGCATGGCCTCAAATACAATGTTTTAAAAAGTGAGCTTATGATATTTAAGGCGGGAACAAAGTCACCGGAGCAGGTCCCTCCCGTTACTTTGAACGGAATACCTATGAAGGTAGTCACCCGCTTTAAATATCTTGGGCACATCGTCACTGAACACCTACGTGATGACGAGGACATAGACAGGGAGCGTAGGGCGCTATCGATCAGAGCGAATATGATAGCTCACAGGTTCAAGCGTTGTGCTGCGAGTGTCAAAATAACACTCTTTAGAGCGCACTGTACATCGCTTTACACGTGCAGCCTGTGGGCTCGTTATACGCAACGATCGTTCAGCGCTCTGCGTGTCCAGTACAACAACGCGTTCAGGTGTTGTTGGGGCTGCCGCGCTGGTGCAGTGCGTCGGGCATGTTCGCGGACGCGCACGTAGACGGCTTTCACGCCGTGCTCCGCAAACGTTACGCCGCGGCGCTCTGCAGACTGCGTGCCAGCACCAACAGCATCCTGGCCGTTATAGCGGATAGGCTGGACTCGGGGTACGTCCAACACTGGGTCAGGGCCCATACGGTGAAAAAAACGCCCCATTCGGAGACTGCCTCCAAAGACAGTGCTGTCGTCTGCGTACCCAAAGGTTCCGGGTTTTAGCAGGTCATTAATGTGCAGCAAAAACAGTGTAGCCGAGAGCACCGACCCCTGAGGGACTCCGGCGTTAATACCTAACTGACCGGACGAGCAGCCATCGATAACCACTCGGATGGACCTCTCCCTCAGAAAGTCAGCAATCCAGTCACACTACATTCATGAAGTTGGGCGTTTTGGTGGACCCAATGTAATGATTTGGGGGAGATAAGTTTACCTACACGGCAAAACTGACCTCGCTATTTTAAATGAGGGTCCCATAACTGCTCAGCGTTACATTGAGGAAGTCGTCAGGCCTCATCTGATCCCATTTGCACAGCGAACGGTTCCTGGATTCTTCCTGATGCAAGACAATGCCCGTGCACATACAGTTCAAGCGACCCAGTCTGTACTGGATGGCACTCACATTCAACTGTTGCCGTCGCCAGTCTGGACTTACATCCGATCGAGCACATGTGGGACGAATTAAAACGAAGGGTTAGAGAGAGTGCGCAAGAGGTCTACAACCAGCACCAACTTATTGACGCTTTGAAAAGTGCCTGGTAAGAGAGCCCAGCTGAAAACGTGAGGCATTTGATCGAGAGCATGCATTCCAGGCTACAGGAGTGGATAGCCAAAAGAGGAGGGCCCTACCCGTTATAAAAATAATAATAATAAAGAGTGAAGATTTTTTAGTTGTGTTTTTTGATCCTAAATTGTAATTTTTTACCAAAAGTCAAATAAACATGTTTATTAATTAATAAATTTCAACAATTACTTGCCTAACCGGTAATCAATAACTTTGTTTTATGTTTACGTTAATTAAACAATGAGATAAACTTATAATTTTCATGGTATATCTTATATACCTAGTGGCTCTTATTTTGTTTTGAGTAGTATATATAAAAGCAAACATTTAGCTGGTAGGACACTTGACTCAAACAAAAATTAGCCATTAATTTTACGCAAACGGACCCCGAATCGAAAAATAGTTCTTACAGACCCGTAATATTTTTGAATGGCGTATCCAACGGCATCCCACACCATGGATTAGACGATGAAAAAGTCAACATCCCCACTTTACATGTACTAGAGTAAATGTGGTTTTATTTCACCACTTTCTCGGCGTGATTAATGTGTATATCCATGCCAAATTATAGCTTTCTCTCTCTTTCTAAGAATCTCTGAGCTAAGCTGTGGACGGCCGGACAGGCGGACATGGCGAAACTATAAGGGTTCCTTGTTGAAGACGGAACCCTAAAAATCTTTTAAATTCCATGTTCAACACCGCTACAGAAAAATGGAGCTTGTGAGAGTTTAATAATTCTTACCTTATTCTTACAGTTAGACACATTACACAGTGCGGCTGAAGCATTCAAGCAAAACCTGAGCGCTGACTTCAAAGTGTTACTCAAGAATACTATAGAAGCAGCTGAGACAGGAGCCAAGGCCACCGCTAAGATGGTTGCGCGGTAAGAATCTTAGTCAAAAATATGGAATGGTACTTACAAGCTTAAGTCCATGACTTCTTTGAATGGACTTCTTTTTCTCGGATCTTCTGTTCATTATTTGTCACTTTAAATTGTGCCAGTAAATGCTTGCTGCAATAATACTGGATACTTAAAACAATTAACCGACTTTCCAAAAAGAAGGAAATGTAATGATGGTCGTGTTAGATTCCGAGCTGTGAGTGATGGATTTTTTGCAAAATCAAGCACGTGGATCGTTATAATACTTCTCTCGAGTTTCGGTTGCTTGTATTTGGTTGTTCAGCTTTGAGAAGGTCTTTAAATGAGGTTTTCTACTAAGTCCGTTTTCAAAAACTCCACCAGTCTACATTTTTTTAAAGCTTGAATAATATTTCCTTTTGTCCCTAGGGCGGGCAGAGCATCGTACGTAGCGAGCGGATACATACACGACGAGGACGCCGGCGCACGCGCAGCCGCCATTTGGCTGCAAGCTATACTCAACTATATTATTAATAATAAATAAGTATAGTTAGTAGGTTTGGTTTTTTATTTATTAACCATCAGTGCAAAGTTGCCTATTCCATTATCACGGTTCAGTAATCAATTAATCTTATATTTACTAATGCGAACGTTAGGATGGATGTGTGTGTGGATGTATGTTTGTTACTCAATCACGCCAGAACGGCTGAACAGATCTGGATGAAATTTGGCACAGATATAGATTATAGTCTGCAATAGCACATAGTCTTTTTATCCCAGTATAATGTTCCCTTGGGATGATGAAACAGTTTTCACGCGGACGAAGCTGCTGGCAGAAGCTAGTTATTTATACAGCACACATGCGTGTATGGATGAGACTTATGAGTTCCCACATCTTATACAGGGTGTTTTTATAAGGGTGAATATGTTTATTTGAAGTTATGATAAATCATATTGATAAGAGAAAAAGTCAAGTATAACAATACATTGTTTTTTAATGATCACAGTGGCAACATCTGGTCTAATTGAACTAATTTTATATTTAAAATAATATTATAAATTCTTGTTAAAATACCCCGCTATACGCCTCCTTCCGCTCTCTAACAATTAGCTAGATTTTTACATTACATTTACTTATTTGTGAACAATGGCCACACATTTTGACGTTTCGGTACTCGGAGTTGCCATCTTGTAAAAACGTAGTGTCAATATACACACGACGTCGGCCGGCGTACATCTTTTACACGTTATCGTCAAAATAATATTATCAATGTCTTATTAAGCAGTGATTGAAACATCTAAAAATACCCGATACAAAATATGTGTAAACATACATTTATTCCATTGTCGTATTGTTTATTTGTTCTACAGACATTTCGTCCGAGTTACATAACTTAGTCGTGGCAATAGTGAATTTTTAAAGCATATTATTACGGAGCATATTAAAGTAAAAAATGTTTATTACTTCTAATGCCTCGTCTTCTTGGTAAATAAGTTGCCCAACATTGTTACAGCTACATGAATTTTTGTTGCTGGCAAAACTATATTTTTTTTTTAATTTATAATGGGTTTGCCCTTGACTCTAGTCTAGGTCATAGGTGACAGAGACAGAGTCTACGATGGAGTGAGCTTACCCAGAAGAAGCCTGTTCATTCTAACTTTGAAGAGATTCGGGTCGGGTGTATCTAGCTATCTAGCGACATAAAATCAAGTTGTTGCAACTTTAACCGTAGTTGCTGCATCATAATACCATGTTGCTGCAACATGTTGCGCTATTTTTGTCCACCATGTCGCAAGTTCTGATCAACAGAAATAATTGAATATTTTAAAATTACGTTTCGTACTCGTCCCAATCATGTTTTTCTCTAGCGTCATTGGTTACTTAGTTGGTATATTTGTACGTAGTAATAAAACATATATTTGCTTTTAGTCATCATCTAATTAACATATTATTGCAAGGGCTAATTAGCATATGATATAATTCATAAGTTTCGATTAAGAGGAAATATGGGCAGAGAGCGCCGACTGAATTTCCTTAGTAAAAAGTCATAATTCGAGATTTGGCTCTCGTCTCTTTCCTCCACCATTATTGGACCAATTTAAAAGATATTCCATAAACTGGTAAAGTAAGATATATACTATGTCCCTATGTTTTCCTTTTTTTCATTTATATTTGTCAAATTTGTACACCAAGCCTCTGTTGACAGCGCAATTTTGAGCGTTTTTTGAGGGCTCTAGTGCTTCTAAAGATAACGTATCATCAAAAAGGAAAACATAGGGACATAGTACATATCTTTTATTTTCAGTTTACGGAATATCTTTTAAATTGGTCCAATATTGGAGGAGGAAAGAGACAAGCCTAACCTCGAATTATGACTTTTTACTAAGGAAATTCAGTCGCTGCTCTCTGCCCCCGTTTCCTTTTAATATGAACTTTAGTTTAATAAAATTTAACCTATTTAATTTCATCTGTTTATTTATTTTTGTGGCCTATGTCCAGCAGTGGATTGTCTTTCGGATGAAATTATGAATTTATTTTCGTGTTTGGGAAGCCTTGAATCTGAAATCTACATGAACCTTTGCATCTGGCAAGATTCTGCGTATGCGTTTGTCGGACGTATACGCAGCGATAACGCGATAGTAGATTCGTTACAATCACGCCTAAGCATCGCTATAACTGCGCACGAGTTTACGTAGCGTTGAACTCACGCGCATACGTTGGGCATCCGCTTAGTGCGAAAACACTTTTGGTTCAGATAGAACTGAAGCCGTACTTTTACTTAGGTTTTGGTACGAATGACGTGCTAATTTTTTTTTCATGTGAGATAAAGCTATACAAGGCAAACAGCGCCATATTTTATTCGCAACACAATATCGATTTCAAATTATGTCCCCAGATCCAAAATTTTCGTGTTACACGAGGCTAGGTTTTAAGCTAGGATTGCAAGATGGCGCTAGCTGATCACTGTGGCCACGTGTGTACATGGACCCCTACCATCTTAGAGCAAGATGGCGCTAGCTGATCACTGTGGCCACGTGTGTACATGGACCCCTACCATCTTAGAGCAAGATGGCGCTAGCTGATCACTGTGGCCACGTGTGTACATGGACCCCTACCATCTTAGAGCAAGATGGCGCTAGCTGATCACTGTGGCCACGTGTGTACATGGACCCCTACCATCTTAGAGCAAGATGGCGCTAGCTGATCACTGTGGCCACGTGTGTACATGGACCCCTACCATCTTAGAGCAAGATGGCGCTAGCTGATCACTGTGGCCACGTGTGTACATGGACCCCTACCATCTTAGAGCAAGATGGCGCTAGCTGATCACTGTGGCCACGTGTGTACATGGACCCCTACCATCTTAGAGCAAGATGGCGCTAGCTGATCACTGTGGCCACGTGTGTACATGGACCCCTACCATCTTAGAGCAAGATGGCGCTAGCTGATCACTGTGGCCACGTGTGTACATGGACCCCTACCATCTTAGAGCAAGATGGCGCTAGCTGATCACTGTGGCCACGTGTGTACATGGACCCCTACCATCTTAGAGCAAGATGGCGCTAGCTGATCACTGTGGCCACGTGTGTACATGGACCCCTACCATCTTAGAGCAAGATGGCGCTAGCTGATCACTGTGGCCACGTGTGTACATGGACCCCTACCATCTTAGAGCAAGATGGCGCTAGCTGATCACTGTGGCCACGTGTGTACATGGACCCCTACCATCTTAGAGCAAGATGGCGCTAGCTGATCACTGTGGCCACGTGTGTATATGGACCCCTACCATCTTAGAGCAAGATGGCGCTAGCTGATCACTGTGGCCACGTGTGTACATGGACCCCTACCATCTTAGAGCAAGATGGCGCTAGCTGATCACTGTGGCCACGTGTGTACATGGACCCCTACCATCTTAGAGCAAGATGGCGCTAGCTGATCACTGTGGCCACGTGTGTACATGGACCCCTACCATCTTAGAGCAAGATTATTTTCATTGTGCGTAAGGGACAGATGAAAATGACTTGTTCCCTCTCCTCCCATATATAATCTTGTTCTATGAACTTATTTTATTTATTTGTGAATCCTCGCACTGGAACGCCTTGCAGCAATTACACCAATGGAGCAAAAACTTAAAAATACTAACTATACGTCGAGGTTTCCTCACGATGTTTTTCTTCACCGTTATCAGCGATGTCTAAGACCAACTTAGACAGTAACATTGGTACTTGCCCGGATTTGAACCCACGACCTCAAGCACAAGAGGCGAGGTCATAGCCACTGGGCCACCATGACATTAAAAAAATGTGGAACGCTTTACGATGCTTATGGTAGGGCCCCAGAACTATCTTCATTTTTGCTTGGTATCCCAACTTCAATCTCTAGCCTTGTATAACCCGGGCACATCCCTTAGTGCAGACGCAAAGAGCGACCGCACGTGTATGAGAGCTGTACCATCAAGTGTGGCGCACAGGAGGCGTACGTTCGTGCGCCAACGAGCACTAAGCGTGAGAAGCTAGAAGTCCCACTCCGTCGTCTTCTCTATCTCCATCTCTGATAACTTCTCTTGCAGCAGGAGGGCTGACATGTCATCTGGAAATGGTTTGCCGTACATTATTATGTTTCCGACGTTGAAAACTGGCCGTTTGAACAAACAAACAATAAGTGCTGCGTTTTACTTAAAAGCGAAGAAAGAGGAGATGGTAAAAATAAAGCTTCATCAGGTTATCAAACTTTCTATGATATTTGTACACAATTTTTCAGATTTTCAGCTATAAGTAAAGTAAAATCCTGTCGATATTTAAAAAAATCAATCATGACAGTTAAAACAAGGGTGAACATCATTATTATCATCATTATATCACCCGAAAGACGTCCACTGCTGGACATAGGCCTCCCACACCACAAGGGTGGACACTTTACAATAACTCTATAGTAGTCACAGAGGATTGAAGTTCGTTCTGCGAACCATTGCGCAAGAAACAGGTTGGCAACGAGTATACTGCATAGAGTAAGCGAGATAGGACGATGCGACAAACGTAAGCGAGTGAAAGAGGCAGTTATACAATGCTATCTTCTACTTCAACATTTACACAAAAATAGCAACTGCGCAATTATCCGCTGTGACTACTATAATAATATGGTGTTTGTCATTTTGTGCACATTCAATAATTTTGGCTGTCTCGACTGAAGTGGAGTAGGTCGGACAAGTGCAGGAATCGGACAATCAAATTCGTTGAAATTCAACAACATCCCCAGTCTCGTCTCATCTGATTACTCAGTTTCGCTTCGCCCCCTTTACAATATTCATATAGATAAAAACTCAAGTTTAAGTAAAAGATAAAACTCACCGAGATCCGGTTTGATAGGTTTAACTCGACCAATGAGTCCGGGTAGGTAGTCAGTCTTCCTGATCTGCTTGAAGAACGGGTGGTTCAGCAGCTGAGTCGCTGATGGTCGCTTGTCTGGGTCCCTGGTAAAGTATTCACATGATTAAAGATACCTGCAGGACATTCTGTCTCTCCAGCTTCGGTTCTGTAAGCGGTACTTCTGGACACGGCGCGTATTGTTAGAAGCGGTTCCTCTCTCAGGAGCCCTGACCACCGGTAGCTTGGACCCTGTTTCCGATACCGGTGGGCCACTATTTTTTTATATTTATAAATGTTTTTTTATTTATATTCTAATAAACAAAAAAACACTCTCAACTTTATATTTATCCTCCAAATGTAGATAATATGTATGTCACAGGGAAATGAGGATACCAAGGATTTCACGAAATCCCTAGGGATACCACAAAATCACGGTAGATCTCGAATATTCTTGTTTATTACAACATCTTACTAAAAATGTGTAGTGATATGACAAAATGATAGTATAATGTCAGTGATAAGTCGTTTCACTAAACTAAATCTAGTAAAATAAAAATAAAGTTAATTCAAAAAATCAAAAAACCCGACTGCTTAAGAAGCGAACTAAAAAGACGTAAACAAGAAGAAAATCATGCTGTGCAGTCGGAGGATACATATTCACGAGTCTCAGGTCACGGCAAAGCTTGAACAGAGCCATGAACATCGTTTTCGATTCTACATTTTCTTAACACCGACTGCTGAAATTGAAGTAATTTTTCACTGTGAAGTGTTTTTATTTGGAAGTCGACCAATATTTTACAAGAAGTGCTTAACATTTTCCTAATAAAATTTCTGAAATCTACTTAATTTACATAAATAAATTTACTACCCGTGACGCGTCGTTTGCACACCATGTGTGCCTATGCTATTGTTTTTCTATTGCGTCTGTAATTAGACGCTCAATAGGTTAAAAAAACACAACATACATTATTATTACAAGCTTTCATTTAAATTGCAATGTATGTATGTATGTGTGTTCGAGTCAAATCTTGCAACTGAATTTTAAAGCAGTTATCCTCCACCGATTAAGATGAAATTTTGCATACACGTTTAGATTATGGCGAACGGCCCAAGATGGCGGACTAGTTATTTTTTGTGCACTGCCATGATACGGGTATCAAATGAAAGGGTTTGCCGAGAAGAATACGAAAAAAACATTGTTTGAAAAAAAAATATTTTAATGAATAATTATATTTTTTATTATTGATAGGCTCGCGTTTGACCACTATCTCACCTGATGGTAAGAGATGATGTGGTCGTCAGTGAAGCATGCTTGCCCAGAAGTAACCTATTTACTTTTGACTTAAACATGTCTATAAGAAGCTTACCTCTGCAGCGCCATCTCGCTAAGATGATGGAAGGTGTCGGACAGCTTCCTGCCCGCATACACTTGTCGCAGCCGAGATACTGCATCAGCACTGTCGCCTACACCACTGTCTGTGTTGTACATGCCTAAAACATAATTAAATTAAATTTAAATTACTGAATTGAAAAAGAATAAAATTATTTATTTTATCTAGGCCATTGAGCGGCATTTTAAAACGTAAAAAAATTAAAAGTAATAATAATTAATTCTACCGTTTCGATTATTTTTTTTATTCATCTTTGTTCTTATTAAAAATTTTAAAGGTTTCTCAAAAAAACAAAAAAAAAAAACATTAAAATATAAAAAATAGAGGCCCATCGGTATCGGGAACTAGGTCCAAGTTACCGGCGGTCAGGGCTCCAAAGAGAAGAACCTCCTAACAATACGAACCGTGTCCAGCAATACTGCTTTCTGGATCAGACCCTTGACCCAGCTGCCTAACGAGAGCCTCCTGAGGTGTTGGTCGAGGCTCGTGGCTATTAACCGTATAGTTCGGATGGGGTACATTTCGGGGCGCGACAAGCATACCTCCGCTGGCTCAGCCGCGACCCATTTCGGACCCCAGATTTACGTCATACGACATCCTAATTAATTACGTAATTATTGATTAAGATACCTAATGAAACTTATTTGGGGGCGTTAATTAAAACAGTTGGATAAAAAGCTTACATGTTAGCGCCAATATTTTTTTAGATTAAGCGCGCAAGTTTATTAATTTACCTTTGTTAAATACAAGTGTGTTAATCGCCATTTTGATGACAGAGGTGGTCGAGGCTAAAAAACATAAAAAAATGCATATTTGGGATACCTAAACTCCACTGCAGGGGTAGTGGTTTGCTCATCGTTTAATTATTTGACGAATTCATCCATATTTCAAACTAAATAATTAGTGGTAATGAAGTTATTTGTTATCCAAAGTCGAAGTTTCGCGCCAATCGTGTTTGTTTACATTTTTATTTAACACAAATATGGGTGATATTGTATGTAAAAATGATTAAAAATATGACAATTATGTCTCTAAATATAATAAACAATAAGAAGAAGCCGAGATCTTAACTTAATTAACAAACACCGGTCCACTAACACGTAAAATTCATTACCACTTCTTTATTTATGTTTAAAACTTCCAATTCGTCATTGATATCGTTTTTTTTAATGTAATAGTGGTGTGTCAAAACGATTTTAGCAATTGATTTTTGTTTATACTATCGACTCGATTAATGACTGATTATCCCAAATCGATTCTTATAAATTACAATACACCTGTTTTAGGCATGAAATACAATAAGTACTTAAAATAATTACTATTAATAATTTCTTAAAGTAATCTTAATAGATTTTTAGACATTATTTATCTAAAACCAACTAAACAAATGCATCGAACCGTGGATAATTTGGCGCCGAATTTTCTATCCGATTCAAAATTTAAATTCGGAATGCGCTCGCTATTCAAAAATATTTTGTATAAAAATAATAATGATTGACTTTTAATGTTTGTTAGTCTCAGAAGTTTACAGATTGTCTAGTATATTTTGATGTAAGTATGTGACGCAAGCGTAGATAAATTTAGTTTCGGGGTACCAACCATTTTATGATTATTGGTTATTTTGTAATGAGTGTCGTGGTGGCGCAGTGGCTAAAGTCCTCGTTTTGCCATGGGTTCAAATCCGGGCAAGTACCAATGTGTCTTTTTCAAATTCATTTATGTACTTTCTAAGTATATCTTGGATATCGTTGACAAAGGTGAAAGATAACATCATGAAGAAACCAGCAGCCTAATTGCGTAAGTATATTATCCAAAGCAAAAGAATCGATTCTTTCCCAAAACCGACTTTACGTAGTGCATATTGATACGAAAAGTCGTTTTTGGGAAGAAATCGACTCTTTTGCTTTGGATAATATACTTACGCAATTAGGCTGCTGGTCTTATATAATGCGGGTTAGCGATTTGAGACTGCGTGGTGTGAAGCAAGCGTGGTGATCAATGCTCGTGCCTTCTCTGTATGAGAAGAGGCCTTTACCCTGCAGTGGGACAATTATAGGCTGGTATTATTATTATATTATATATTGAGTAATGAGTTGAGTATGGTATGTTTAGGTTTTGAATTCAGTCGAGTCTGTTGTAATGTTATGATCATTGGTTACCTACAATAGATACTTTTTAGGGTTCCGTACCCAAAGGGTAAAAACGGGACCCTATTACTTAGACTTCACGGTCCGTCTGTCTGTCTGTCACCAGGCTGTATCTCATGAACCGTAATAGCTAGACAGTTGAAAATTTCACAGATGATGTATTTCTGTTGCCATTATAACTACTAAATAACTATAAAAATACTAAAAACAGAATAAAATAAATATTTAAGTGGGGCTCCCATACAGCAAACGCGATTTTTTGCCGTATTTTGGGATAATGATACGGAACCCTTCGTGCGCGAGTCTGACTCGCACTTGGCCGGTTTTTAGAAGTTTATTTTCGGTTTAAGAATATAAGTTTGGTTTGTATTTACTTCTGCATTCCCCAAAACAATAAATGTTAATAACCTTGTGAGTATTTTGATTGATGTGTGAGTTATGGCATGGTTGTCAACCAACTAAGCTGAAAATGGAAATCCAAAATTGCGCCGACGATAATTTGATTTTCATTATTGGGAAATTTTAATGGTTTCTCCGACAAAATGTGGTTAACATTTTTTTTTTGGGCTTCATTTTCTTGGTTTCCGTGTATCTAAATAACGAATCATCATCATCTGCCTAGCCTTTTCCTAACAATATTGGGGTCGGCTTCCAGTCTTACCGGATTCAGCTAAGTACCAGTGTTTTACATGGAGCGACTGCCTATCTGACCTCCACAACCCAGTAACTGGGTAACACGATACCTCTTGGCTAGACTGGTGTCAGATCTCAAGCTTCTGACTACCCGTAACGACTGTCAAAGATCTTCAAATGACAGCCGGGACCAACGGCTTAACGTGCTTTCCGAGGCACCGAGGAAATTTGGTATGTTGAAATGGTCACCCATCCACGGACCGACCTCGTAAAGTGTTGCTTAACCTTGATGATCGACCCGTACGGCTGTTATTATTTAGCCACGAGCTCCTCCTAACGAGTATCAAAATAACGAATATGGGTGTAAAATGAAAATCCAAAATGGCGACGACGAAAATTTGTTAACTTTTCGTCATAGGTGTCATTTTCATAGTTTTCTGGGTCGCTAATAACAAATACGGGCATTAAAATCGAAATTATAGTAAAATAAACAACCTGAAATAGCTCCCATCTTGGATTTAAAATTTTCGGTAATAGCAACCCAGGAGATAGAAAATCCTTTAGAACATAGCTGATATAATAAATAGCTTTGAATAGCCGCCATCTTTAATTTGTGAATTAAGAGAATGTGCCAGCCCTTAACTTATGCACATATTAAGTTGTCGTAATGCAGCTTGGTACGTATGCAGATGCACCGCCTTCTTAGATTTATTTTGAATGAATTTTCTGGATTTTGAATGAATTTTGGACCCTCGAAAATCATGTTCATGACTTCCATTACGATAAATTGTATGGTCGACATCTTGGATTTTAATTATCAGCCCTTTCTCGATTGACAACCATGCCATAACAGCTGGCTTCGTAAGGATCCGCGCAAGTGTACCAGTTCCTCCCTACGCCTACTTATCATATGTAGATATACTCGTGTTTATACTGGTCACATCACACATCATCAGCCTATTAATGTTCCCACTGCTGGGACACAGGCCTCCTCTCTGTGAGAGGGAATGGGCCGTAATCCACCACGCGGGCCCAGTGCGGGTTGGTGGATGTCACATGTCTTCGAATTTTTGGTTCTAGGACATGCCGGTTTACTGGTCATTCTGTATAAAACCTTCTAAAAAGATTAAAATAAAACTCTCTTTTATACTAAAATGTATCCGATAAAATATTTTGAATACCGACCACATTCCGAATTTGAATTCTTGTACGTAATGATAATTCGGCGCGAAATTAGCCGCGAATCCGATATTTTTTCTTAAAATACTGTTAAAATAACATTATGAAAGCATTTATGTATAGTTATTAGTTGTTATTGTATTTTATGCCTATAAAAGAATTTGTTCTAATTTTAAAACAATACATTTTTGATAATCACTCATTTATTTAAATGAACCGAGTCGATCGAAATTTAAAATTATCGTTTGATACACGTTATCGATTAGGCTGAATGCAATTTTATCGATTATGAGACGGGTGAATGGACAGCACAAAAAAAACAACACCAAAGAAATGTCACGATGCAAGGTTGCATCCAATTTTTAAGCAAATTTTGCCAGATATTGGCTTGTTTTTTTATGAACTATTTTATGAAAAATTGGGTACCTAAGGACGCAAATTAAATGAGTATATCTTTATTTTGTCGTTTTGCATCTTTTCAGCAAGCGAAAAGGTTGTTTATGCACATATTTTGAGCAAATCTAAATTGTCTGTCGTTTGGAAAGGTGTAGTAATTCGTATTTTGTACACATTTTGCACTAGACTGACGCGGTTTAATCGACCTCAACATGTAAATAAAGATTTTTTTTACAAATTTACAGTGTAAAATAGCTGCGTAAACTTATTTTTCTGAATAAATTCGAATGTTGAAAGTTCAAGTAAATTCCCGAGTTTCACATGACGTAATTTGCAACAACCTGTCGACTCAGCTGGTATGTCATGTGTCAAAATCTTGTCGAGCAGAGTGGTTAAAGGTGAACGCGGACATCTACTAACTGTTCTATGTAAAGCACAAGGGACCCTCACTCTTCATCTCGCTGTCGTCCAGACAAGGCTCGGGGAAGGTGGAGCAGTCCAACAGTTGGGGTCGACTGCCGCGCTCCTATACGTGAACATGAGCGCGGACATCTACTAACTGTTCTATGTATAGCACAAGGGACACTCACTCTTCATCTCGCTGTCGTCCAGACAAGGCTCGGGGAAGGTGGAGCAGTCCAACAGTTGGGGTCGACTGCCGCGCTCCTATACGTGAACATGAGCGCGGACATCTACTAACTGTTCTATGTATAGCACAAGGGACACTCACTCTTCATCTCGCTGTCGTCCAGACAAGGCTCGGGGAAGGTGGAGCAGTCCAACAGTTGGGGTCGACTGCCGCGCTCCTATACGTGAACATGAGCGCGGACATCTACTAACTGTTCTATGTATAGCACAAGGGACACTCACTCTTCATCTCGCTGTCGTCCAGACAAGGCTCGGGGAAGGTGGAGCAGTCCAACAGTTGGGGTCGACTGCCGCGCTCCTATACGTGAACATGAGCGCGGACATCTACTAACTGTTCTATGTATAGCACAAGGGACACTCACTCTTCATCTCGCTGTCGTCCAGACAAGGCTCGGGGAAGGTGGAGCAGTCCAACAGTTGGGGTCGACTGCCGCGCACTTTCTCCGTGAACATGAGCGTGGTGGGCACCTCGGCGAACGGAACCGCACCGTTGGCCAGCTCGCAGCACAGCACACCCAGCGAGTAGATGTCCGACTTCTCATCGTAGCCTTTTAGATTCTGGAAGGAATGGAAGATTTTTTTAGTGACAGCCAAGCAGCCTACCTGCTAAGTGACCACCGCCGCCTATCATCATGGAGAATATCAAGGGTACCACAGGTGTGTTGCCTACCCTTTTCAAATAGGAGTTCTATTCATGATTATGGTGAAACTGCAACATATGTATTTTTATTCATTATAACAATGGCCCTGAATTCGTTAGAGATCCAAAATAGTTTCTGGCTGGCGATGTAAATGGGTGCACGGTTGGCGCAGTGGTTGAGCGATTGACTGCTGCGCTGCGTGTCGCGGGTTCGATTCCCGCACGGAACAAATATTTGTATGACCTACAGATATTTGTTCCGGCTCTGGGTGTTGTGTATGTGAGTTTATATGTTTGTAAACACACCCACGATACAGGAAGAAATTCCTAGTGTGGGGCAACGTTTTTGAAAAAAAAAAAAAAAAAAAAAAAAAAAAAAAAAAAAATGTAAAAAAAACGCCAGAACAAGTTCGATTCGATTCCTATGCCACTACTGGATCACACTACACCGGCACCCACAGCAACACAAGCATTCTTACTTTGTCTGTGAGTTCTGTGACTGCCGCTGTTTCGATACAGTGTGAGTTCTCAGTCAGCTGTTGCCAAGTTGCTATTACTACGTAACTGGTTTTTACAAGCTGTTATTTACTTTCATCTGCCCCGTTGTCTGTAATCAAATCTTGAAAGTATTGATCCACTGCCCGGTGTTGGATTGAGCTGAAATTTTACACACTATTGTTTCTCATGACAATGCATTTTTAATATAAAAGTTAGTAAAAAAAAACTTTTTTTAATATTTATGCTTGTTTTTTGTTTGGATTATGAAGGATAACGACGAATACCGAAGTAAAGTCTAAAAAACCTATCATACCTGTTCCAGCAGTTCAGGGCTCAGCCACATGAGGTTGGTGTTGTCGCCGTCCGGCGGCGGCAGCTGGTGCAGGTGCCGCTGCCTGCGCCCGCGCACCATGAGCGACGCAGCGCTGCGCAGCCCCGACAGGCGGACGCCGCCGTTTGCGCCGACTAACACGTGGCTGGCGCGGACACTCCTGGAATGATTTACAGTATGGGAGAATATACTGAATATAAGCCACTCACAATTGGCAATAAATTAGCGGCAATAAATTAAAAATTGGGGAATGAACCCAAGACATTTAGGCCAACAGTCACACTTGCAACTACTGCACAAGACTATTCTACTTTATCTGGTACAAATACAGACATGCAGTGTAGAATGGATCAATAAGTAAAAATAAATAGATTAAACTATTGATTTTCTATTGTTTCACACCTGATGCAGGTTTCATCACGGTTGGCGGGTTAACTGACATGTCAAATTACAAGATAAAATATTGCTTTTTGGTAGGTATTCAAATCTGTGCCAGCAGTTAGTACTAAATATAAATACAAAATGATCTATTGTATCATAATGTGTTTAGACTTTGGCCTAACAAAGTAGGAATAGGAAGTTAAAATCTTCAATGCTAATGTGTGACTAAGCCTATGGAAATAGGCATATTCACATTCAGTACAATATGAGTTATGACATTGCATTTTGTGCGTTAGTACTTTTGCTTTCATTGTTTGCTGTGATTCTGAACACAAAGATTTATCTCCTTTATGAGCAATGGCTCTGTGAACCTCCTATATTGCTGAGGAGTCATTGCAAAAGTTAAAAAAAAACCGGCCAAGTGCGAGTCGGACTCGCGCACGAAGGGTTCCGTACCATTATCGCAAAAAACGGCAAAAAAATCACGTTTGTTGTATGGGAGCCCCCCTTAATTCATTTTATTTTAATTTAATCATTACTATTTTTAGAAGTGAATATACAACTAAATATTCTGTGAATATTTCAAGCGTCTACCTGTTTCCGTTATTAATATCGAGCAAAAAACAGCAAAAAAAAAAAGTTTGTTGTATGGGAGCCCCCCTTAAATATGTATTTTCTTCTGTTTTTAGTATTTGTTGTTATAGCGGCAATAGAAATACATCATCTCTGAAAATTTCAAATGTCTAGCTATCAAGGTTCACGAGATATAGCCTGGTGACAGACGGACAGACAGACAGACAGACAGGATCGCGGAGTCTTAGTAATAGGGTCCCGTTTTCACCCTTTGGGTACGGAACCCTAAAAAACTAAAAGTTTGTTTCAGGTCATGTTTTTCACCTTCACCAGTGTAGTGTATCTTTCCAGAATCTTTTTCTTTATGGTACAGCAAAACCCTTACAGTATAAGCCAAGTATTTGCCCCACGCCCTTTTTCCATGACAGAGCTTATTCATATTTTGGACTACTTGTCCCCCCAGGCTTCGCTCCCTTTAACTGGCTATCTATTTACCTACCATACCCTACCTACCTATTCTTTTTGTTTTTAAATCTCCTCTGTATTCTAGCAAACAAAACAAAAAAGAATGATTAAAATCTGGCCAGCCGTTTTTGAGTTTTAGCGGGGTATACTACATAAATACGAAATACTTTATTCCGTCAGTCACAAATACCGATTTTCATAATTCCGAATGGTTCAAAATGCCGAATATAACAACTACGACTTTTCATTACTCCTATTTGTATAATTTCTAAATTTCAATATTCCTAACGTTTATAATTTTATTCTCAAAATAGCGAGTCTCAATAGATCGAATAACAAAAAGTCCGACTTAAGGGTACACTAGTCAACGGCACGAACTATTTTGTGCGCGGGGTTAAAATGCATTTTATATCAACCGACAACACGTGCGGAAGAGATTGATGCTGTGATGAGCAGCAGGAAGCTAGTTCGCGTACGAATACACACGTTTGCAAATTTGTAGCGAAATGGATAATGATTAAGGACGAAACCGAGCGCGCGAAATTTTATAAACAGACCTTTGGCAGTCTAGATATCATG
Organism: Orthosia incerta; assembly: GCA_948252205.1. Classification (NCBI taxonomy): domain Eukaryota; kingdom Metazoa; phylum Arthropoda; class Insecta; order Lepidoptera; family Noctuidae; genus Orthosia; species Orthosia incerta. Next base: position 3,349,071 of record OX411753.1, on the reverse strand, counting down.
AAATAAAAGCGTGTTAATAAAAATTGTAGTTATAAAAACTAAAAAACACGCTTTAATGGTAAGGATAATGGGACAAACTGTTTAAATTATTGCATTGTCATCGGTCCTTGATAAGTGTGCAAAGTTTCAAATCAATCCAACGTTTTGAAGTGGGTGAAAATCACGTTCAAAGATTCCGTTACATTGATACATTGTTACATTGATACATAGATACATAGATACATACATACCAAGCTAAAAAACGACTTAATCTATCTGTTGAAAATAAAATTATTTGCATTGTTGAACTACTAATCTATCCCTGTAAGGAGGCCGTTTTGCAATTTTTCCGTCTTCTTATGGTATTTATTCGCGCCCAAAAATGCGTTAAAATTAGTGTCGAAATGTGGAACTTTCGACACTCATAACTTTCAAATATTTTCTTTTTTCTAGATAATGATGAGACAAATTGATATCACTTTTTATTTTGAACGTACATCGTCAAACAGTGGAATAATCCCTAGACTAAGTTTGTATGGAAGAATTTTCCTCTAGTGTAACCTTAATGATAATTCGAAACATCAAAAATACGAATTCCGATTATTAAAATACCGATTATATACAATGCCGAAATAAAAAACGCCTTGTAAAACTGAATAGCAAGACAAATAAACATATAATTGCTAAATGCAACATGCAAGCAGGCAAGCAGCAAGCAAGCAGGCATGCAACATGCAAGCAGGCAAGCAGCAAGCAAGCAGGCATGCAACATGCAGCAAGAATTGTTTCTGCCACGGCTCCGGCGCTGCGGGGTTACAGCGGCCCCACGCGAGCTTATCGTCGCGTCGCAGATGGTTTTAACGCTCACCACCGCAGCTTCGGCTTGCTGGCCAGCCACAGCCGCGGCGTCGGGCCTTCAAACCACCTGCTCCTTGATTCTTCGAATGTATGAAAATCGGAAAACTAACAAATCGCATTTACGACTTTCGGTAAAATAAATTTCGTGATTTTTAGGGCTCCGTACCCAAAGGGTAAAAACAAACGTGATTTTTTTGCAGTTTTCTGCGATAATGGTACGGAACCCTTCGTGCGCGAGTCCGACTCGCACTTGGCCGGTTTTTAATAATAGACATTATAATTCTTAGGTATTATGAAATTCGGACTTTTGAAAATCGAAACATCGAAATTCGGAATAAAATATTTCGGAGTATTTGGGTGTTCCCGTTTTAGCGAGACTAACGAACATCAATTGATTTTTATATATAGACTAGTTTTTGCTATAGGGTTCGCTCGCGTTAATATAGATTTTGTCAGTAAATTCTTGCTATCTATTAATTTCATCATGATTCTGATGTTTTGGTAGTTTGAGTCTTTATTTACCACACATGATGCCAGCCCGTCAAGTACCTCATTTCTTTATGAGTCTGTTTTCCTAGTAGTTTAAAGAGACTTTACCATTCATATATATTTTTACTACATTGTTCTCCTGATACATTGTATGTTTTACCTAAGCAAATCGGACGAATTTAGATATAAGGTAATAATGGTGATAAATGCCTGCGTCATTCTTATGTATAAGCTATATTTCTGTAGTTTCATCAAAATCTGTTCAGTAGTTTTGGCGTGAAAGAGTAACAAACATCCATCCATCCATCGTCACAAACTTTCATGTTTATAACAGTAGTAGGGTTGGTAGCCAATTTACTAATATCTTACTTGACAATAATAACACTATGCTTACCAAGTAAAAATTAAAAATTTCCAAAACCCCCTGCAATTTTTCTTTATTACATACTTTTTAAACCACATAATTTATCTAGTAGTAGACACGCTTCAATCAACAATCTATCGAACACGTAATTAAGGCACGATATCTTGCGAAAATACTCCGTTTCAAACAGAAAACAGCCCAAACTTTTGAACGGCTAAACCGATTTTCACCAAACATACCTAGAACACTCTCGACAAAGTCATCTTTCAAACAAAACAATCTAAATCAAAACCGGTTCATCCGTTTAGGCGCTATATTGCCACAGACAGACACACAGCAACACTCGTCAAACTTATAACACCCCTCTTTTTCCGTCGGGATTAAATATCAGTAAAATATTAGTCTTGGACATACATATTTAGGTTTGTCTAAGCCAAGCAATCTTTCTGATTGCTGGACACAATTCAATTGATATTACACTAGCTGTCCCACGCGGCTTCGCCCCCGTCAACTGGCTACGTACACCTACGCTACACCTACCCTACATACATGATTGCATAACTGAAACCGTTTACAGCGCACGCAACAAAAGCCCTCAAAAAGTAATATTCTTGCCAGTTTTTGCAACATTTTTCATTTATGCTCTGCTCCTATTGGTCGTAGCGTGATGTTAATGCCTATAACCTTCCTCGATAAATGGACTATCTAACACAAAAGAATTTTTCAATTCCAACCTGAGATTACCCCCTACATACAAACTTACAAATTTTACCTCTTTATAATATTATAGTATAGAAGTATAGATGATGGTTTTCCTAAGCGAAATTGCAAGTACGTTCACAATGCGATGCAATTCGTTTGTTTTTTTAGGGTTCCATACCCAAAGGGTAAAAATGGGACCCTATTACTAAGACTCCGCGATCCGTCTGTCTGTCTGTCACCAGGCTGTATCTCATGAACCGTGATAGTAAGACAGTTGAAATTTTCACAGATGATGTATTTCTGTTGCCGACAAATACTAAAAAACCGAATAAAATAAATATTTTAGTGGGGCTCCCATACAACAAACATGATCTTTTTGCCGTTTTTTGCGATAATGGTACGGAACCCTTCGTGCGCGAGTCCGACTCGCACTTGGGCGATTTTTTTAAATGCTTGCGCAATATCACCTATCAGCACAATTCAAATTGAATTCTCCCTTCACAACAAGACTTACCTATGGATATACAGTTGTTTGTGCAAATACTGTAAAGCCTGCAGTGTATCCCTCAGCACAATAGCACAGGCCAGCTCCGACAGACCTTCTTGGAAGTACCGGTCCAGGATATCCCGGCAGGAGCCAAAAGTCATGAGTGGAGACACTACGTAGAGCTCTCGTCCGTGAACAAAGGATGTCAAGTATGGCAGTATGTTCACATGTTGGAGTTCTTTCCTTGTGAGGATATCTTGCTGAAAGAATTTTTTAAGGATTTTATTAAATAAATGTCATTGTTGATTGGTTTATTATCGTAAAAAGGGAACATTATACAAGGATGAAAAGTAGCCTATGTGCTATTCCAGACTATAATCTATCTCTTACCTAAATTTTATCCAGATCTGTTCAGTTGTTCTGGCATCATTTAGTAACAAACATACATACATCCATGCATCCAAATTTTCGATTTTATAATATGTATCCTGTACTGTGGGTTGTATTTGCAAACATACAAATTCACATAAAACACCATGATGTCTTACCGGATTCAGCTTAGCTGACTGGAAGCCGACCCCAATATAGTTGGGAAAAGCCTAGGCAGATGATAACAAATTCACATAAACAAACAACCAGAATGGTTTTGGGTTTTGTTGTTTAACATTTATTAACATTAGCACCACCACAGATAATATAATACTAGCATCAAGATGCCTCATCCCATACAAAGAAACCGTGCCGACGTAACTAGCATTTTCCATCGAGTTTGGTTCCGTTCCACAGCGATAGATAGATCACCATCTATATACGTGGAACGAAACCGAACGTGATCAATGTATTAAAAATAATCAGTACAGTACGTCGGCACGGTTTCATTGTATTGGATGAGACACCACTGGCACCACTAACAGTGTGCTTTCAGTAACTAGAAAATGGAAAGAGAAAATGGGTTTCATTGACCCCAAGTAACATGATAAAAGGGCAGAAAGATGATGTTGAATGGTAAAGAATTTCTGATCACAATAAACATTTTTTTTTGTTGGATTTGTCTATAATATGTGCCTAGTTAAATACAACTAGTTAGGGAGTGCCCTTTAGAAGCCCTTGGTTGACCTAGAAACAGTATGTGCTCAAATATTCAAGGACAATAAACCTGGAAATAATGTTTCTATGTTTACCTCGAAATTAAATGGCGTTCATTAAAACTTGCGTAGAGTTACAAAAAGGAGTATAAATAAGAAAAATTATTCAAAAGGTACCTGTATCAAACTGGCGTTTTCCTTCGATTTGTCAACAAAATACCTCTTGATAGCGACATTTTGATTGTTGGGCTTGTACAGCGCTGAATAAACAACTGCAACGCCACCACAGCACTCTGTTATTATTGAAGTAAGTTGGTAGTCATTGATATCAGGGTTATACATTTTTTCGTTCACTTCACAAATACTTGTCGAAAATAATGTAAATATGCTAATCTAATGCTCCCTTCGTCAACAGCACATAATGAATAAGATAATTTATAAGCTAAAAATAGTATTTAATAAAACGACAGTGTTGTAATATAGTAAATAATTAACAAAATAAAATGGTCAATGTTTTTATTGTTTGACAATAGTCACGTTCCATAGCGGTCGGTCCAAACAAACAATTAACAAACGTCGAATATGGAGCATTTAATACAGGGCTTTTTATATTTATTCGAAGCACGATATAAAATGTTTTTTCGATGTTATATTTGTTTTAATTTACGTATAAATATTATAATCACTCAAACAAAAAAAATAGAATTTTCCAAAACAAGTTTTGACAAGCGTTTAAGAATTTCAGATTCAGAAAGTTAAAATAATAAATATGCTTCAACTTGTCTAAAGCTATAGTGGAACGCGTCCGAAGGCGTGGAATGACATTATTGACATTAGATATTGAGTGTAGCAAATAAAAAAAACTTTACAGAACCATTTTTTTTAAACATTACCATTAAAAATTAAAAATGCAACATTATACAATGCCAATACTATACTACTGCTCTATCTTTACTCAAATATCTAATATAATAACTTCTATTTATTTACATAAATAAATAAAAATATCTCATAATAAGCATGTCACGATATTAATAATCTGTAACAAATTTAGAAATTTGAATTTGTGTTGTTTAGTGTTTTATTTGGGAAAAGTCGGAAAAGTGAATCATTTCATTGTTGATTTTATTTATTCTTATATCATTGAGATAATATGTACCTACTACGTGCGTATTCTAGTACATTAATACCTCAATGTCTTACATTCTGTTTTCACAAAATGGATTGTTGCAAATTATTAGTCCTGTTCTATCGAAATGAGGTAAGATTTTCTATGTTTTAGAAAAATGTAAAACGCAATTACGTTCATTATGCTAGGACTTTGCTGAAACATCATTCAATGAACATAAAAATTGAGTAAGCTTGTCGGATGATTGAAAATCGCAAAGTTTTACTATAAAGTTAAGAGACACTTGTTAAGAGAAATCTTTACCAATAACCGTGAGAAAAATCAATAATAATAGCATGATGTAAAGTTAGAAAAATTAAGTTATTGAAGCATTTAGAATTATAACGCTTTTTCGGTCGCTTTTTCCTCAATCGCTAACGATTATGCTTGAAAAGCATGCTTTTTAGCTGAGCGCGTTAAAACTGATCATGCTTTTTATCCAGTTTTGCCTATTTGCAGATTTTCACTACTTTGTATCCACTAACTTTTTTCCGTAGCTTTGCTCCTGTGGCCTTGCATTTTCCTTCGGCTATCTTAAGGCGATGGCGCTCAGCTTTATGTCAGTGAAGGATCTCTACTGCGGGGGATTAAATGAACATCCTACCTCTATAATTTACGTTCATAGTTAGGGTAGGGCGCTTTATTGCTTCACCGTCGACCACATCATCGCTTACCATCAAGTGAGTTAGGAGTCAAACGCGAGCCTATCTGTACTAAAAAAACTGGCCAAGTGCGAGTCAGACTTGCGATCAGAGGGTTCCGTATAAACAGCTACATTCACCAAAATAAATAGGTAACATTACTAACACTAACATTAACATTAAAAGCGGGATATTTACCATGTTTACTGTTTGTTGCGAGTTCCCGATATTTCGGTGCTGTTGCAAGCACCATGATCACGGATAAACTGAAAGTCATTGCGGGTGGGTGTTTATGAGGAGACAAAACGGTCTACCCTCTTTCTTGTTCGTTTTTTGCACTCAGTACCGCTACCATTGTCACTCCGTGATCATGGTGCTTGCAACAGCACCGAAATATCGGGAACTCGCAACAAACAGTAAACATGGTAAATATCCCGCTTTTAATGTTAATGTTAGTGTTAGTGACCATGACAGTTTAAAAACTTATAACATTACTAACGTTCATAAACAATGAAAGCACCGACTATTGCTCTAACGAAGGGACAAAATTAACTTTGCCGTCCGAAAACTGTTGTCCCCATATAGATCAATATACAAAATGTTTTATTTTCCAAGTACATTTTATAAGTTTGAGTTTCGACCCTTACTCGTAAACCTGTAAAGCCAACTTAGCTGTAATAGCTACCGCCGTGTTTTTTTTTTCACATATCCAAAAACAACCATTTAGCTGGCAGCAGGCACCGCTGCCTACTGTCAGCTAAATGGTTGTTTTTGGATGGAAGGGGGGAGAGGGGGGGGGGGCAGCACGACACTTGAATCTCACAAAAATTTGCAATCCAAAGCATAATTTTACGCAAACGAATCCCTGAATAAAAAAATGGTTTTCACGGACCCGTAATATTTTTGAATGGCCTATCCAACGATACCCCAGACCATGAGATAGACGAGAAAAAATCTAAACTTAAAAAAAAAAATTCATGGTTTTATAGTACCACTTTGTCGGCGTGATTAATATGTATATCTATGCCAAATTATAGCTTTATAGTACTAAGAGTCTCTGAGTTAATCTGCGGACGGACGGAAAGACGTTTCTTCTTGACTACAGAACCCTAAAAAGGGTACCTACCTACTCAGCTGGATCCGGTTCGACTGAAAGCCGACGCCGACATAGTTCTGGGCTAGGCAGAGGGAGGCTCTGGGTAGGGTTAGGGTACTTTTCTACCTAAACAAATCCCCGACTGTTGCGCCTAAAACTGTTTATAGTTAGCTGCACTCAGAGTACCATCACTATTAGAGGTAACGTCGCGGCGACGTCGAACTGTTCGCGTATTGCATTTTTTTATTCGTGATAACTTCGAAATTAAATGTCCAATTCGAATGAATTAAAAAGTATTTTACTGCTATATAACTACCCTTGATGATGGAACTATTTATTTGAATAAGAATTAATACTACGATGCGAATGTAACCAACTTTAGTTTCTCTCTGCGATCTAATTCAATTTTAGAACACAAAAACTGCTATTACAACTTAACTATGATAGTTAAATATATTTCCTCGCGGACTTTGTTATAGGTAATAATGAGTACCTACATTTATCATGTACCTACTACATATTTTTTATGTATCATCAATAGTATTCTCAGCGCACGCCAAATAATGTTACACTATTGCAATTGCCTTAAGGATCTCTAATATATTATAGCCTATGTTACTTCCTGATAATTTAGTTTTCTATTGGTGAAAAAATGGTTAAAGTCGGTCCAGTAGTTTCGGAGCTTTTATTTTATACTAGCTGTGCCCGCGGCTTGGCTCCCGTCATTTGCCTGCCAAGCCAACCCTACCCTACTTACCTTCCTGCCTACTCTACATAAATACATACCATTTTTTTTTTCTAGGGTCACTCTTTCGCGTATAATCTTAACACCGCCATTCAGAAAATGACTTCAAATGCACAACGCCATCTATCGAATATCGAGTTCAACTGTCCGAGTAACTAAATTGCGTGTGCTGTAATAATTTTACTTCTTGAACACTTTAAATTCATATAACTTTTGATAGAACGAACCGATTAAGATGAAACAAAAACTAAGTAATTCTTCAAGTTACGCACAATTTTTATGTATAAACGTTATTTACATTGGTTTCGTAAATTTCACGTGATGCATGCACAAATAAACAGACAAACAGACAAAAAACCAAAAATGCTGGAAATGGGTTCTGTTGCTTATCCTTTAACACCCTGGCTATTTTTTTTGGAAATTTATTCAATGTACAAAAAATATTTTTCTACAGATTTATTATATGTATTCATTGATTGATGATGATGATTATTCCGTTTATTCAATTTTGTACACTTTAAACCTATTTACATTGTCCGCCGGTGTCGGGAGCAGGTTCCAAGCTACCGGTGGTTAGGGCTCCAGAGACAGGAACCTCCTCACAATCACAATGCGAGCCGTATCGAGGAGTACTCCTTTCTGTATCAAGCCCTTGATATCCAACCGCTCAATTACAGCCTCGACAGATGGTCGTCGAGGCTCTTGGCCATCAGGCGTAGCGACAATCGGCACAATGATATCCGAGTCCACACTCGACATGTCGACAACCTCGTGCGCTTAATCGTGTGCGGCTGGTTGTCTGTATCCAATCTTGGATAAAAACTAACCCAATCCCATATGAGGTCCACTGATAGGACTTTTTAGCTTTGATCGGGGCTGCTGTTGGATCTTTACATGCCATAGGTCTACAGCAAAGTTTTGTAATAAAAGCTTCAGAAAAGTTACAGAGCTTTAGAAACATCAATGTTGTCCTTGTGATTTTTCCAACTATAGCCTATGTTTATTTGTTTAATTAACGTAATAGGTAGACGTATTCTTATACAAAGAAACAATTTTATATTCGTTGAAAATTACTTTGTTAAAATCAATAAAGAAAATCATCCTGTAATGTCAATTGTAACAAAAAAAAAAAAAAAAATAGTTTATTTCTTTAACGGTTCTTATAAAATATTATTCAGTGGCTGGAACTACCCAGGAAGCATGTAGTAATGCTTGTTTAAGGTGGTTCCGCTCCTCCCTTGGATCAATATACATATTTTTACGTAACTAAACTATTTTAAGTAAATTTTACATCTATGAACAAAATTAATGTAAAGGCAAAGATACTGGTACGATTCTTTGTTTATGTGCGTGTATGTGTGTGTGTGTGTGTGTATGTTTGTGAATATGCGTGTGTGAGTGTGCCTTTATGATAGTTATTAAAACATCTGACTCTCATATAGTCTCTGTGAATTATGCTCCCATTGGGAGATTTCTAGCCCTACGATGCAATATCTTGGGATCGGAAAGTACTATAGATCGTATTTAAATAATAAGTTCTCTGTGTCACAGTATCCAAGTGGCTCGAGTTCTTGGCCAATTGGTTTTTTACATTCATGGAATCGGAGGTTATATATTGTACATTTGTTGTGAAACCTATTATAAAGGTAGGCAGAGTGGGCTAGAAATTGACGTCTGGCAAAAAGAGTTCTACAGGGAGGAGTAGTGACTGCTTTACATTTCCTTCTACCTGTATGAGCTTTATATACGTAAGGTAAGCTTTTATGTAGCTTAAGCACTGAGTTGATAATATAAAGTTTTCTAAGTGACAATATTTTATTTAGATATAGTTCGTCAGTAGGAAATCTGAATGGCTTAAAGAAAATCGTCTTTAACAAGCATCTCTGGGCTCTTTCTGCTTCAAGGAATTTAATTTTAGTGGCACCACCCCAGATGGAAATACAATAGCACATAACTGATTGTGCCAATGCAATATAAGTACGCTTTAGTAGATTTTGAGAGGTGACATGTCTCAACTTTTTAAAGACCCATATGAGTTTACGGATCCTATCATTTATAGCTTCAATTTGAGGGTGCCAAGAAAGTCGGCGGTCCAGGATTACTCCAAGGTATTTAGTGGTTTTAACACATCTAATCTCTTCGCACCCACATTGCGTAGTATTAGTAAAGTCACAAGTATTGCATCCTCAATATTAAGTTTGGGGGGGGGGGGGGGGAGTATACGCTTATTTATAGCAAAGCAAATATAATTTGTTTTGGGGATGTTCAGGGTAAGAATGGCAGACCTGAGCCGGTTTGCAACCTTATGGAGACCATGCTCAGCAGCCTCAAAAACGGAGTTCCAGGCAGTACCATTAAATACAATGGCAATGTCATCAACATATGAGAACACTTGCCCTCTCTCAATCTCGAGGTTAGTTAATTCGTTAAGGTATATCAAGAATACCTCACGCCGTACTCAATTTTAGTGCCAGAACTAGCGAAACTGTCAATTTTTATGTTTTGGGTACGGTTTTAGGTAGTCAGTTAAGAGTTTTAGTGGAGTACCCCTTATACCTATATACTCTATCTTTTTCACAAGAGTCGGGACAGAAACAGTGTTGAACGCTTTTTTTAGATCCAAGAAGACTGTCAGACTCTTTTTTCCACGGTCTAAATACTGAGTTACTAAGGAGGACAATTCTGTGATAGCATCTTCTGTGGATTTTGCGTTTCTGAATCCGAATTGTGAACTGGATAGAATATTAAATTTTTCGAGATAAGTGATTAGGCGTGAGTAGATGAGCCTCTCAATAACCTTAGAGATAACTGACAGAACTGAAATAGGTCGATAGTTATTGATATCTTTTTTATCACCACCCTTGTAGACGGGTGTAACAATAGATTTTTAAAAGCAAGACAGGGAACATCAAGTAAAGAGTTAGGATCACTTGAAATTATTACAGCAAATGGATTACGGTTATTGCAATAATGCAATTGTTTCGAGATATATAAGTAAACGTTTAGTCGACTCTTCACGTGACCAGAGGGCTGAGCTTTTCTTCGGAAAGAGAATCAGCATTGCTATCTAACGTAGCAATTCTGCTAGCTTTCTGGGTCTGGGCACGTTTCCCGATGGTATCGATGTGGAGGCTTTTTTGATGCCCAATGAGCCCGGGTCTTTATACGTGTTTGTATGTAGTTTGTATATAAGTATGTTATGTTTTAGTTCATAATTCTGCTTTAGAAAAGGTTTAAAGCTACAAGGTGGACATTGAAAGACTTGAGCGTAGCAATCTGGTAGTAATTACACAAGTAAACATAACACGAATCTGAATAGTTTACACAAACGGAGAGTTGACCAGCTATCTTGATATCTACGCTGGTCATTTTGAAGTCCTTTTATTTCAAAGTTAGGTAGCAATTATTTGACTATAGGTAGTAAAAAGTAGCAAATAGGTAGCAATTTTTGGTCACCAGCCTGACGCAAACCGATACAGACAACCAGCCATTCTGATGCACACGCTAAATCGAGATAATTTGTTTCTCTTTCTCAGCTGTCACGGGGTTCTCATCATGCGGGATGGTAAATGATAAATGATTTTATTTCTGTAAGCTGGTTTGTACAAACACTTTTACATGTCGATCATATTTTTAAAACTAGATGAGGTCGGAGTTTCCTATCTGACTACTCTGAGAAGAAAGGGAAACAAACTCAAGAGGTCACAGTCTCTTTTAAAGTCCAGACAAAAATCTTGGTTAGATCATGTGATGACATCGATTGTCATTGTGCGATTTGCTAATCGGTCTATCACCACTATAGCCGACTTATTGGCAACAATAGTCCTATCAGTAATGATAGACCGATGGTCATATCAGTGATGATGTGAGAACTGGGTCGGGCACATACTTGTAATACGGTACCTCAGAATTCACTAGATTATACTTCAAATCAAGCTGTGGTGAATAATTCTGCAGCCTAATTGCGCAAGTGAATTCGGCAAGGCATGATGAAAGACTCGATATGGACTTCTATGTGATTGGTCGATTGATGGCGATCAAACCCTTTGCCTCGCCGAATTCACTTGCGCAATTAGGTTGCTGGCCACTTGGTTATGCCTGTGTAAGTACTCGCCGTTAGCCAGATGATAACAACCAGAGATAATATGTCTGATGGATTCATCCGGACGGTGGCAAATGCCCGACATACATCAAGCCATAACTCTGGATAACTTCGTCCATAATTGCACAGACAAAACCTTCAGTTTCCCCGAAAAGGTCGCTGATATTATATTAATTACTAGCTGTGCCCGCGGCTTCGCTCCCGTCATCTTTCTGCCAACCCTACCCCTACTTACCTTCCTGCCTACCCTACATACATCATTCTTTTGCGGAGAATTTTAACATCGCCATTCAGAAAATGACTTCAAATGCTCAACGCCATCTATCGAATATCGAGTTCAACTGTCCGAGTACCTATCTGAATTGGGTGTGTTGTGATCATTTTACTGGGTGATAAAGAACTTTTTTCTTTATTTATTATAAATCCCAGATCAGATAAAGTTGTCATGGTTTTTTGTACATTTATACAACAATCATCATATGTACTACTGGAGCACCATAAATCATCTAAGTATATAACCGATATAACTTTTGATAGAGTGAACCGATTGCGATGAAACAAAAACTAAGTAATTCTTCAAGTTACGCACAATTTTTATGTATAAAAGTTATTTACATTGGTTTCGTACATTTCACGTGATGCGTGCACAAATAAACAGACAAACAGACAAAAATGCCAAAAAATGCCGGAAATAGGTTCTGTTGATTATCCACCACCACCTTGGCTATTTTTTTTGGAAATAAACACATCAACACGGTCTAGGGATATTTCATACTCAATTAAATAACTCGAAAAGTACTGGCCGCATTGGAATCTTTTATACACCGATTTGTTTGTAATTTATCTCAGACTAATTCCAAATTCAAATTTTTGAAAATTCTTTTGTTTCGGTGGCATAAAAATGTCTTGATGTGTAGGAGAGGGAATTTTCATTTGTGCGAAATTTAGAAAACAATACGAATTACGTTTAGTTACAGTTTTTTTTCATTTTTAAACGAAAGATAAAGTTAAAATTGAGGTATTGTAGCCATGCAACGCCAACATTTGACGAGAGCGGAGATGTTACGAGCTGTGGGAATGCTGGAAGCTGGGTCTGTTCAGCGTAATGTTGCTGAGGCCATAGGGACCCACCAAAATGTAATTTCAAGATTGTGGACACGCTATCGTGCCACAGGTGAAGTAGCGGAGAGGCACCGGGGGCCAAGTCGCATCACTACCCCCAGACAAGACCGATTTTTGCAAATGACTGCGCGAGCTCAACCAAATGCAACGGCGACTCAATTGGTCCAAAGGCTGCGAGTGGAACACCAAGTGCTTGTGAGTGACCAAACTGTAAGAAAGCGACTGCATGAAAGCAATCTACGCTCTCGTAGACCACTCCGGGTCCCACCTTTATGGAGAGGCAATCGTGGACGACGATTAGAATGGGTTCGGAACCACGTGGACTGGGGCCGTGAGCAATGGTCCAATGTGCTGTTCACGGATGAATCCAGGTTCGGCTTCCATCCAGATTCACGAAGGACACGTGTTTGGCGAGTTCCTGGACGATGGAGCCGTCTTCAGAACCCTCAGGAAGTTCACCCATACCAAGGAGGAACAATTATGGTTTGGGCAGGCATTCGTCTTGGAGGACGGACGGATCTCGTTTGGGTGCGGGGCAATATGACGGCAGAACGATACTTCCAACAGGTGCTGGGGCCCGTAATCTTGCCCCACAGAACACAAATGGGGCAAGATTTCCTGCTCATGCACGACAATGCCCGGGCACACACGGCGAGAACGGTAGCAGCTTGGTTACATACACACAATGTTAGGGCCTTAGACAGGCCTGCTCAATCGCCAGATCTAAATCCCATTGAGCATGCGTGGGATATGCTGCAAAGAAGAGCTCTGAAGGAAGATCCTGAAAATCTGACTACAGAAGATCAACTTTTTGCGCACCTCAGAAGGACATGGGACAATATTCCGCAGCAAGACCTTGACAACCTTGTTCTGAGCATGCCGACTCGTTGCCGATGTGTTATGAACATCATGGGCGCTTTCTCAGACTACTAACTTCAACTTTATAAACACAAATTAAATGATTTTTCTATTTTTTTCAGTTTTAACTCACAAATTAAAAGTTAATTCATATACGGTTTCCGTTCATTTTTTTTCCATAAAATCCTGAAATTTTAATCGAAGTACCTTAACCATTATTAAAAATGGTAGAATATTAAATAACGTATCTTTTAAATATATACATGTCATATAAATAATTAACACATTGATAGTAATTGCTTTTTAAAAAATATCCCTAGACCGTGTTGATGTGTGTATTTTCGATGTACAAAAATTACTTTTCTACAGATTTATTATATGTATTGATGATATTGATTAAGTATGTATTGTAGTAATAGCATTGAGTATAGATTAGGTGTACATGAAATAAAGTGCGGTTTACATAGAATGATAGAACTATACTGCTATGTATATGTAATGGACTAAATGATTAATCAAGGCACTACCTATGTATAATGCCCGGGCAATATGAATCAAGTTTAGTCATTAATTTTAATTATCGACTTGCTAATAGTATTATCAACAAAATTACTTGTTTTCGTGATCTTGGTGTGCAGTTGGACTCGAAACTTCATCTGAGGCCTTAGTGCGAGTTTTTATTCACCCTCAATCGCGTTAACGTAAACTACAATTTGTATTGAAACTGGATAAGCGCCGTCTGGTAACGGCAAGGCAAAACCTCTTTTTTTGTATACATTTTGACATAAGAGATCGTTTACGATATCACGAGCGATTACGTTAAAAAACTCGCACTAAGCACACTGGACAGTCATGTTGACCGTATGGTTAATAAGGCATACCAGATTTATGGCTTTGTGATGAGAGCATCTAGAGAATTCCATCGACCCTCCACTTTCTCGCACTTGTACAGGTCCATAGTTAGACCAAAATTAGAATACGCAGTACCTATCTGGAATCCCTATTATGCAAAGTATTGTGAAATATATAGAATTAGTTCGACGTAATTAAGTACCTTCGAGCCATGGAATATAGATGTTTTCGGAAAAAAACCTCATATCAGTCGGTTTTAAAAAAATATGGTCTACTTACATTACAGTCAAGGCGCACGCTCCTTGAGACAATGACTCTATACAGTATATGCCGAAATATATTTGATTGCCCCGACTTGGTGAACCGTTTGTGTTACCTGGTTCCTAGAACAGTGCAAGGGCGGGAGGTCCGCTCCAGGCAACTATCTTGCAAATCCAATGCTGGTGTGCGCTCACCACTACGCCGTCTAGTCGATACATACAATAAACTATTTTGTGCAATTGACATATTATTTGTAAGCAGATGTACCTTTAGAACTAACATAATCAACATTTTGAAGGATCAACAGTAGCTTCTAATGTTTCTACATAGTTATCCTGACTACAATAACATTTGCTAATCAGTTTGTCTTAGTATAAGTAGTAATCTGTGGAAAATGTAGTGGGTAGTATATTTGTTAAGTCGTATGTTTAAGACAATTTGTATATTTTTAGTATACTACTGTTTGTTTTGCCTATTATAATAAATAAATCGGGCAATGTAATAAATACTGATTTAAACTTAATTATTTATCACATTGTCTGGTAATTATGAATATTGCTACGTTACTGTTGGGAAATTCGATAATTATGGTCAATGAATTAGTCCAAGAGCAAGCGAAGCGAGCTCGGGAGCTTAGAGTACCACGACACGGATGGGTTAGGTTCAAAGCGGATGACTACTTTAGACCCTGCAGATAGCAAATAGGAGCCCCGCGCAGTGGATCTCCATCGACTGTGTTACTTAAATAGTAATCGTACATACCCATCATACTGATTCTGTATTAAAATCAATATTAAAATAAAACACACCGCTTTATCACCCTACCCAATAAATGATGGGCATTATTCAGAAAGCCCGGTCTTATCTTATCTTATCTTGAGGAGGGGCTGAGAAACAACTCGGACACTTTGAACCACTGGAATCTATTGTGGTCCCCTAAATAACCTTCATTGAGAGCTTCACTGAATGAGCTGCAAGATTCCAATTTCCAAATCACTGAATAAGAAACTGCTCCAAGAAATTACAGACAGTAAGGTGGAATTTGAAAAGGTGATTCATAAAAACACCTTCCTCAATAATGAGCTAGCTGAGCTACACATTCATCACCTCGACTTAGCCGAACAACAACGGGCATTTGAGCACCAAACGGCAACATACCAGAAGTTTAATGACACGTATGAACTAACTTTAAAACGTGTTTCTGAACTTGAACAAGCATTGTGTGATGCCCTTATGGCACTATCTTACGCAGAGTCTGTTATAGTCAGTGAGCAGTTTAATAACACTAATAGTTTATTTAGTGAATTGGTTATCAGCATTCAGTCGGAATCAGTGTGTGAGCCAGATTTTATAATAGATTTGACTGGTGAAGAAGAACCAGCGTTGATGAAGTTCGTTCCTTGAGAGAGGCTATGGTGGAAAGGACAGATTTGACCTTAAGCCTTGTCTCCCAGTGGGGTGATGACAATCTGGTCTCCTTTAACGCCACCAAAACACAGGCGTGTCTTTTTACCGCAAAAAGGAGTATCTTCGATCAAACTTGGGGATTACTATCGATTCAAAATTGCAGTGGGGCGCGCACATTAGAACTCTTTCGGGCAGGTTAAGTTCGGCTGCCTATGCAGTAAGGAAGATAAGGCAGTTAACCGATGTAGCCACAGCTAGACTAGTATACTATGCTTATTTCCACAGTATTATGTCTTATGGCATTCTGCTGTGGGGGTCAGCAGCAGACGTTGACTCAATTTTTATCTTGCAAAAGAGGGCAATCCGCGCGATCTATAAAATGGGTCCTCGCGAGTCCCTCAGAGAAAAATTTAAAGAGATCGATATACTGACTCTACCTTCACTTTATATTTTGGAATGTATTTTGTATGTCCGCAAAAATCGAGGGCTTTTCAAAACTAGAAGTGACTTCCATAATTTAAATACACGCAGTAAGCACGAAATTGTAATACCCAAATTCAGATTAACGAAAACTAGCAAGTCTTTTCTTGTAAACAGTATACGCTTTTATAACGAGTTGCCTAAGTCAGTTGTAGAACTGACCGATGGAAAGTTCAAAAACTACATCAAACGTGTCCTTGTTAAAAAAGCATATTATAAAATCAAGGACTACGTTGAAGATAAAAAATTTGGCTTTGACACCCTCTGCGCATGCGGCTTCCCTGGTAACTCATAAACGGCACAAATATATGGATATCTCTAACTATTCTCAATCTCATTTTTTTTTCTCTTTTAATTAGACTTTTTACAATATTTTTCAATCATCATTATAGCCCTTAGCTAAGAATAGTTACAGCACTGATTACAGTATTTGTGCCACATGTTAAATTTAGAGTTGTGTTTTTTTTTTTTTTTTTTTACCTTTGTATAGATTCTTTTACCTATTGTGAATGTGTGAACATTGTAGGCTTTCTAGTTTTCTAGATGATTGTTAACATTTGTTAACTTTTTATTTCGTGCATTATTTTTTTTTTTTTTTTTTTTTTTTTTTTCTCAATTTCGTACGACTTATTGTCGGGCCTACGTTGTCCCCCCATATCCAAGTACTAATGCTGTAACATGGAAATATTGTAAACAAAACAATTTAAAAGAGTAACCATGGAGTTTCTTGCCGGTTCTTCTCCATAGGAAACGACTAACCCGAACCGTGCACCTTTTGTCGACGTTTTATAAGTGCCCATGTAGGCCTATGTAAAATAAAAATATTTGATTTTGATTTTGATTTTGAAACTCCTACTTTTCGGGGTGCGTCTGTTCCTGTGACTGATCGGCTCGAGCTCCTGGCCATGGAGTTGACATCCAGCCTCAACTTCGGCGCCTCCATTGAGTACAAAGCTCAAATTGCGGCCAAAAAGCTGGGCATCCTAAATAGAGTGAAGCGATACTTTACGCCTGGACAGCTTTTAACCCTTTACAAAGCGCAAGTCCGATCCTGCATGGAGTATTGCAGCCACCTTTGGAATGGCTCAGCTAAGTATCAGCTTGCCGCGCTTGACTCGGTGGAACGCAGAGCCAAGAGGCTCATTGGCGACGTTGAGCTGGCGGATGCCAAGCTACACAGCTTGGCTAATCGCCGCAAGGTTGCCTGCTTGTCGGTCTTTTACAGACTGTACTTCGGTGAGTGTGCTCAAGAACTCCACGACCTCATCCCACCAGCCCCCTTCTACCATCGGACATCTAGACGCACTGCAAGTTACCATCCTTACCTTGTTGCCATTCCACCAATACGCACCAAGCGCTTCCAAACATCCTTCATAATGCGCACAGCGAATGAGTGGAACTCACTACCTGCGTCTGTGTTTCCGAACGCATTCAACCCGAATCTCTTCAAAGTTAGAGTGAACAGGCTTCTTCTGGGTAAGCTCGCTCCATCGTCGACTCTGTCTCTGTCACCTTTGACCTAGACTAGAGTCAAGAGCAAACCCATCACAAATAAAAAATAAAAATAAAAAAGAAGACACTAGACCATTTTGTCCTATTGTCATGAGTCACAATAAATTAAAAAATATATTAAAATTAATAAAAATATGAAACGTTCACGGAGAGCAATCAAAAAACAAAACCTCATAAAATTAAATATTTCTTTTAGAAAGGAACGTGTTAACTTAACTAGTAGATTAAATACCTGTATGGGTGAGCTAGATAATTGTAGGGAAAAGTATGATAAAGATACACAGTGCCTCCATAATGATTTATTATACAAGGAGTATTTACTGAAGGATATTTTTGAGAAATATGAAAGTTCAAAACAGCAATTGAGTGAGCGCTTTTTCGAGGCTGGGGAATTATTGGACTTGGTGAAACACAATGCAGAGAGGTATGAGTCTCTGACTAATTCCTCTTGCAGCTGTGCCACTACCTAATCACCACCTCCCCAGCTACAAGGTGACTTGTCTCCAACAATGATGGCTCTTCCTGAAAAGTCATGTGTACACAATGTAAAGGGATGTAAAAAAAACATTATTTAGTGATCATATATGTTCAGGCTTTGGAAAAATATTACAAAATTACATAAGCCATAGTTTTACCACAAAGTAGGTAAGCGGCGGCGCGCCGCAGGCAGAGAGGCCACTACGAACAAAGCGTCATTTTGCACACACACATTGACATTACGATTTTACAGGGAATATTGGACAATACTGGACCGAGCTCACCGCGGCTGTCACGAGTGTTTTGTGCGGGCGTTTGTCACGTCATTCATACATAAATAACTGTAACGAGGTTGCATTGGATGCGTTACCTTTATTAATTGTTACAGACCGAATATACTTTAAATTAATTCTATAAATACGTTCGTTCATTGATTTTTAAGTTATAGAGGTCATAATAGTTTTCAAGATGTCAAGTTAGAAATTCAAAATCTATCTAGGAAAACAATAATATAATATATTGTTTTCCTAAATAATTTTAATAATAATATAATTATTTTAAGTCCATATACGAAATTGGAAAGGCATGTGTTTCCTCCGACTGCGCAGCATAATTTTCTTCTCGTCTAGGTACCTACATCTTTTTAGTTCGCTTCTAAGCAGTCGGGTTTTTTGGTTTTATTAACCTTTTTTTTCTCATTTATTTTTTTGTCAATCTTGGTGCTTTTCACATTATAATACTTTTAGTGGGATCATTAGTATAGACAAAAGACAAAGACAAAGATATTTTATTTCAAGTAGGCCACCAAGCGGCACTTTTGAACGTTAGGTACATTAAAATTTACAAGTTATAAAAGTTGATTCTATCGTGCATTCGGAAAGTAGCTTGTTATGGAGAAGAATGCACAAGAAACTCCATACTTACTCTTTAAAAAAAAATATTTTTTACAATATTTAGTTACATATGTACATACATAAATAAATTCATATATGTGAGGACAATGCACCCAGAATAGCACTATACACTATACTACGTACAGGCATAAAGTAATAAAAGTACTCACACATGTACTGTGCAGTTATATAATAGAAGCTAGAAAAAAAAAGCATTAACATCCGAAGCAGTTAAGTTATGACCAATCCCAACTGACGGCGTCCGTTCACGAACATGACGCATGAATTGGCTCCACCCAGCTCAACCATCATGAAGGGAACCGGATGATCTAACACACGCGCCACCATCAGAGACACATTTGAGAGAGCATGACACACTTAACTGCCAAGGCACACACAAGTCAACGAACTACACACGGGTAAGCCGCCGAACTCAGCCGCCCCGCAAGGGACACCAAATGAGGACCCCACTGCAACCCAGAGTCCTGCGTGATCCCCAGGAAAACCGTTTTATCGACGAATTCTAGCTTCTACTTGTTTAACATAATGTCACAATCAGTTCTTTTGACATTCGGCAATGACAATTTTACGCACTTGGTTTTTTTACCATTTAAAACTAAATTATTGGTAGTGAACCAATCCTGAACCTGCCGTAGTGCGTTATTTACGTCGTCAACCTGACAAGTACGTCTATTTATTTAAAAAATTAAAGATGTGTCATCAGCAAATAACTCCATGTTTAGTTTGTTTTCCAATAAACGAGGTAAATCGTTTATGTATACTAAAACTAAGAAAGGACCTAAAATTGAGCCCTGGGGTACCCCTATTTTCACGTTTAACCCGGACGAATTCACACCGTTTATTTGAACTAATTGATGTCTATCATTCAAATAAGATTTAACAAAACTTAACGCTGATTGACCTAGCCCGTAATGCTCATGTTTTAGAAGTAATGTTTCATGATTAACGCAATCAAACGCCTTCGACAGGTCGCAGAAGATACCTATGGCATCCTGCGACTCTTCCCACGCATTAAAGATGAGTTTTAATAGGGTGACACCAGCGTCAGTTGTACGACGTCCTCTGCTAAAACCATATTGTTTATTATGCAAAATGTTTTTCGTATTAAAATGAATGAGCATCTGATTTAGCATTATCTTCTCAAAAACCTTGGTGAAAACCGGCAACACGGATACTGGTCTATAATTATTTGTGTCTTTACTGTCCCCGGATTTAAAAAGTGGTATAACCTTACTATATTTCATTAGATCCGGAAAGACGCCTTGATCCACACACAAATTGAAAATAAAAGCCAAGTACGGCGCTATAGTCTGAATAATGGAGGTACAAGCTTTGATGGACATTCCCCACAGATCTTCAGTCGGCTTGATCTTGATTTGCTTAAAAGCTTTTATTACTGCTATGGGGTTTATATGTGAAAAGTTAAATACATTCGGGCAGGCTGAAACGTTCGTGTTTAATAATCCGAAAGCAAGCGAGGGCGAAGAATGTAAGGTTTCAGTAGTTTTAATTGGGATGTTGGTAAATAAATTTACAAATTCTTGCGCAACTTTTTTGTTATCTCTAATAAGTCCGTGTGTGGTCTCAAGCGTGTAATTAGTATTATTTCTTTTATTCCTATTCGTTTCATTGTTTATAATTTTCCAAACCGTAAGTAGCAACATACTTATTATACTATTCCCAAGCAGCACATTTGCGAAAATTACATCCACAAACCAGCTATATTAGAGCCAAAGGCTCTTATGTAGCTGTAATAACGGTTAAAATGATTCTTGAGGCCGTATGAGGGGTGATCTCTACACTATTAAACAGCACAGCTGACTAATGGCTGTACAATGGAGTAAAAACAACAAAATGCTTCTTAGTAGAATTTGATAGAACTATTGTCCAGCCTTTGGCTACGTATAATGCTACTAGCTGGTTAAGAAGACCAACGCTTATAAACGGCTGCTTATCGGGATTATAATGTCACCCCTCTTCTAAGCTGTGAGCTGTATTAGAGAATCAAATTTTGCCATTGGCTTTTTTATGGTGTAAACTAATTCCATTATAATGCTACCACAATGAGCTTAATAGTAGCTGGTTAAAAGAATTTAAGAACTATATGAGCTGTAAATTAGTGTAACCTTACTCCACTTTATTTGCAAAGCTTGTAGTGTAAATATTAGCTATTATACAGCTTCTAGAATTATTGAAGAGTAACCATAGGTTAGTAGTGCTATGATAACGTAATTTTTTTCATAACCTCTAAATTGTCGTGGGAGAATAAAATACTATTTTAATGACTCGCTAGTTTGGCATAACAGGTGAGAATAACTAGCATCACAAAATCAAGTACAGTACCTACCTAAGCTACTTGAGTACGAAATGCCCGAAATGAGTTAAAGTTTTCTAATCAAGATTAGATGACGCTGTTGTATCATCATCATCATCATATCAGCCGAAAGACGTCCACTGCTGGACATAGGCCTCCCCCAAGCGTCGCCACATTGACCGG
The DNA here is from genome assembly GCA_948252205.1 of Orthosia incerta. Classification (NCBI taxonomy): domain Eukaryota; kingdom Metazoa; phylum Arthropoda; class Insecta; order Lepidoptera; family Noctuidae; genus Orthosia; species Orthosia incerta. The sequence goes on along the minus strand of OX411753.1, from coordinate 3,326,975 downwards.
TCTCGTGCGTCCCGCAACCAGCGGATCCCCGCAACCTTCACCAGGTCATCGGTCCACCTGGTGGGAGGCCTTCCAACGCAACGTCTTCGGTTCGCGGTCGCCACTCCAGAACCTTTCTGCCCCATCGGCCGTCCGTTCTGCGAGCAATGTGCCCTGCCCACTGCCACTTAAGTTTGGAAATTCTTCGGGCTATGTCGGTTACCCTGGTTCTCTTGCGGATCTCTAAATTTCTGATTCGATCACGCAAGGAAACTCCGAGCATAGCCCTCTCCATTGCCCTTTGGGTGACTTTAAGCTTTCTGATGAGGCCCATTGTAAGCGACCACGTCTCAGAGCCATATGTCACCACTGGCAACACACACTGGTCATAGACTTTCGTCTTGAGACACTGTGGTAAGTTGGACGAGAAGATACCGCGCAACTTCCCGAACGCTGCCCAGCCGAGTCGGATTCGACGGTTGACCTCTTTCTCGAAGTTGGCCCTACCCAACTGGATCGTTTGTCCCAGGTAGACATAGTCGTCCACAACTTCGAGTGTAGAGTTTCCGACCTTAATAGGAGTGGGTGTAACATGGGCATTCAAGATCACCTTGGTTTTGTCCATGTTCATCCTAAGACCCACTCTTTCAGAAGCTCTACTGAGGTCATCGAGCATTGTACTGAGGTCCTCCATGGTCTCATATCGTCGGCAAACCGAAGGTGAGTGATGTACTCGCCATTGACGTTGATGCCTAGCCCTCTCCAGTCCAGAACCTTGAAGACATCCTCCAGCGCAGCGGTAAACAGCTTCGGAGATATGACGTCTCCCTGTCTCACACCTCGCTGCAGACGGACTGGTTCCGAGGTCTGATCCTGAAGTCGAATTGACATGGTGGCGTTTTTGTACAAACACTTCAACACTTCGATGTACCTGTAGTCAATTTGGCACCGTTGTAGAGACTGTAGTACAGCCCAAGTCTCGATCGAATCGAAGGCTTTCTCGTAGTCCACAAACGCCAAACAGAGAGGCAGGTTGTACTCTTCAGTCTTCTGTATAACCTGCCGCAGCGTATGTATGTGGTCTACGGTGCTAAAGCCTTTACGAAATCCGGCTTGTCGGGAGGCTGGAAATCGTCAAACCTGCGCGCGAGACGATTCGTGATGACTCTTGAAAACAGCTTGTATACATGGCTAAGAAGTGTGATGGGCCTATAGTTCTTCAGTAGGGCATTGTCACCCTTCTTGAAGAAGAGTACCACCACACCCCTGCACCATGCTTGTGGCGTTATCCCTTCGAGTATGACGGAATTAAACAGCGTCTGAAGGGCCTTAAGTATTGGCTTTCCACCCGCCTTCAGGAGTTCGGCCGTAATTCCGTCGTCCCCCGGTGCCTTGTTGTTCTTAAGCTGTTTCAGAGCCTTCCTAATCTCATACAGGCTGACGTCGGGAATGTCTTCGGTACAGTGTCGGGTCAATCTAGCTCTAGGGTCATTCGCTAGATTAGCGACGGGTTTACTGGTTGACGTGTACAACTGCCCATAGAAACTCTCGATCTCCCTCAGAAGCTCCGGTTTGGTGGAAACGATCCTGCCATCATCGGTCTTCAGTTTCGTGAGCTGGCTCTGCCCAATAGACAGATCTCTTGCAAAGACCTTGGAGCCCTTATTCCGCTCAATCGCGTCTTTGATACGCTCGGTATTAAAGCGGCGGAGGTCGCTTTTCAAGGACTTTGAGATCCGTCTATTTAGCTGCCAGTATTTCAACGCATCGTTTGAAGACTGCAGGATCATCTCACGCCTCTCCTCCATGAGCTTGAGAGTTGGATCAGAGAGCTTTTTGTTCCTATCTATACGGCGGGTCTTGAAAAACTTAGGCCCGACCGTATGGACAGCTTCCACGAACCCATCGCTGTAATCGTCCACGGAGCTCCTATGCACTCGAAACGATTCTGGAGTTCGAGCTGAAAGATCTCGGGGTTTTGGACCTGGATATGTGCTGGACGGAGCGTGGACTTCATCAGTCGAGACCTTTCAAGCTTAACATTAATGTTCAATGTGCCTCTTACCATGCGGTGATCGCTCCCGGTTTTCACCGAATTGATCACAGAGACATCATTGAACATTTGCTTCTTGGTTGACATGATGAAGTCGATCTCGTTTTTAGTTGCACCATCGGGGCTTTGCCAGGTCCACTTCCTGTGCTCACGCTTTCTTAAGAAGGAGTTCATCATGTAGAGGCCCTCCTTCTCCATAAAACTGGCCAGTAGGTGACCCCGGTGGTTCCGACGTCCAACTCCAAATTGCCCCACTTGCAGCTCATCCACGTCTCGTTTGCCCAGTTTCGCGTTGAAGTCCCCCATGACAACGGTGAAATGAGTTTTGAAACCATGCATGGCTCTAGATATATCCTCATACATGGTCTCTACCTCGTCGTCGGGGTGTGCCGAGGTCGGGGCGTAGACCTGTATGACCTTCAGCGAATATGTTTGGGATATTCTGAGTATAAGGTACGCCACCCTGGTCGACACACTCTCGATCTTCACCACGTTGTTCACAAGGGACTTGTGGACGATAAACCCGACACCACCCTGGGACTGTCGGTCACCCTCTCGGAAATAGAGCAGGTTTTTTTTTTTTTTTTTTTTATCTTATATAGGCTCGCGCTTGACCACCATCTCACCTGATGGTAAGCGATGATGTGGCCGATGATGGAGCACGCTTGCCTAGAAGTAACCTATTCACTCTTGACTTAAAGACCCCTAGGTTGTAGCTATCGGGAAACACAGACTCCGGCAGGGAATTCCACTCCTTAGCTGTACGCATAATAAAAGTATTTTCAAAACGTTTAGTGCGTATGGGTGGGATGTCCACCATGTACCGATGGCGCATCGCCGTACGTCTGGTAGTCCGATGATGAAACGGTTATAAAGGTTACCGGATTTGAGGATTATCGAGTCCTCCCCCTCTCTTCGGACTTCAGATAACCCTATAATACTCCATCGCAACCTGCTCAATTCTTCCTCGAGTTCGGCTATCTTCTCGTCGGTCCGGAGTGTTCGCGTGTTATATGTTCCCAGGTCCAGTCGTCGGTGTTTATTAGGGTAGCCGGGTCCACTCCGGGGATTCTTCGCACCCCTTGCCACGCCATCGCCCCGGCCGCTACCGTAGCCGAGGGTAGACGGGCTGCCGGGCACTCGGGGCCGTTTTATTTGTGTGCTTCTCATATTCGTTTGGGGGGGTTTGCCATAATCGCCACGCTTGGCAGGCTGGTTGGCGATCGCAGTTTGTTGTTACAGTGTCCAGAAAACGCTGCTGCCCATTCTCTGGTGTGTCCCTTAGTCGCCTCTTACGACACCCACGGGAAGATATGGGATGGTGAAATTCTTTACGTCCGTCACCATACGGTACACGCTGTTGTATAGTCTCACTTTACTCCTCTAACCAGTCGTTAGAGTAACCAAAAACCATTGTACAGTTAGTGCACAGTTTTCAGCTGATTAATGGATTTAAATATGACCATTGAACAGAAAAGAGTGGGTCAAGGGAATTTAGTTAGAATTATTGCTGGATAACAAATTGACGCCATTTTAATGTGAACAAGCCACTGATATCTGTTACAACATGTGAAAAAATCACTGATATCTGTTAGATGTTCATGATATTTGAGAGCTGGGGGATGACCATAAGCTCTTAGAGCGGTATCAATTTGATATCGAGTAAGTGACAGATGTATACAAGTCAGATACATCTGTCCCTTATTCGATCTCAAAATGATATCGCTCTAAGAGCTTATGGTCACCCCCCAGTTAAAGTAAAAACTCATTATATCATCGTTACAAATAGATAATAATACTCAATAAAAAGAAAATATTGAATAAAATCTATGAATAATTCATACACCGTATTTATTTTGTATAATATTTTTAGTAAAACTATATTTTTTGGATGGCGCGTGTAGTATTTGATAATATCACCTATATATATTGACAGTAAAGTGGCATCCGCAGTGCAATTTACCAATAGAGATTCAAAACAAACGTGTTAAATAACTTTGCTTAAATTAGAAATTATTATTTGTCCACAGAAATAATAAGTCCGCCTTGACGTAACACTTTAAAGTGTGCACACTGCAAAAAATATTTTGGTTGCTATAATATTTCTTTGTAGATTTAACAATAGCCGTTACTAAGCCATTATCCATCTGTTGGTTGTCTAAGAGAATTAAAGGAGCTGGATAGTGGCCTAGTCTTAGCCATTAAACAGCCCATATACAGCTCTAAGAATGCTCAACAGCTGTTAACAAGCTACTATAACGCTCAGGGCTGGTTAATTTGGGGCCAAATCGAGCATTATAGGAGCTGTGTAGCGGGATATACAAACCTTATACAGAAAGTATAACAGCCTCGAGTTTTCAAAAATTCTGTTGTCCAGCGACTATACAGCTATGTGTGCTGCTTGGGTTGTTACGTCTTGTTACCCTCAAATCTTCGTCGTATGTGGCATCGTGCTATTTAACGGATATTTGATCTGTCTAACGCATATAAGCATGGTAATATATGTTTAGATGAATCGTTGTATTTATGTTTGTAACTTAAACAGCCTAATTTTTTTTTTAAATTCGGAATCAATATAGTAGCAACCTTAGTGAATTTGTCAAGTTTAGCTGTCGATTTTTGAAACGGCAGGAGTGGCCCTTCTGTATACTTTCTATTTTGTGGTTTTACAAATCATTGTTACCATAATATAAGTTTTAAGCAAATGATCAATAGAATTATAAATTCAAATATAGATAATTGTTCTACAATGGTTTTGCTTTTGGGAAATAGTACTGGAATTACCAAAAAGGACATAATGGCTGGTATTGACACCTTGTTAGGATTAAATGTAGAAAAGGTCATGGTTTGTGCTTTTTCTTACTCGCATAGCTTTTAAGAAGATGAGAACAAGCGGATTTTTTAATTAAATAACATTATACAAATGTTGACTTGTCATAGTGACAAATTATTGTTTTTTGACACTAATAGATTTAATAATGGACTAAATGTAACGCAGGGAGCTTTCTCTCTGCCACGTAGATGTAGACATAAGATTGCTATGTTGATAGCTTATTCTATTAATGAAGTGATAGTAAATCTATCAAATTTTGTGTTAATTGATGACCCTGTGTTGCCTAGTTCAACCAGCATCATAAATTTAATCTAGTCGATAAGACAATAGAAGTTACCCCTGCAAGTAATCAATTATTAGTAAATAGTATGAAGGTATTATTAGTTAATATTCCTCTTAAAACTACAGCAGCCTTAAACTTCTCACCAGCAATCTCTGCTGCCTTACTTAAAAAGAAAGTAAATGCGTGCCCTTCGGGGTTCAAGTTTCAACATACAAACCCCCAGGCTATTTTAAAAGCTTTTAAATATCTTAAAATTAATTCAACAGAAAATCTTTGGGCACTATCTGTAAAAGTGTGTAAACCAATCATTGAAACTATTGTACCCTATTTAGCTTTCATATTTAACATTAGTGTCGATCAAGAAGTTTTTTCCGGACCTCATGAAACACAGTAAATTAGTTCCATTGTTCAAATCCGGGGATAGCAAAGAAGCCAATAATTATAGGCCAGTGTCAATTCCGCCGGTTCTCAGTAAGGTCTTCGAAAAGATAATGCTCAACCAATTGTTGCGTCATTTTAATAAACATTCTATCTTTTATGATCAACTGCAGTTCGGGTTTATCAAAGGGCGTTGCACAACTGACGCCGGTGTCACCCTAATAAAGAACATTTTTGGGGCCTGGGAGGAAGCACAAGACGCCATTGGAATCTTTTGCGACCTCTCAAAGGCGTTCGATTGCGTTAACCATGAGACACTATTGTTGAAGCTCGAGCACTATGGAATTAGACATACAGCCCTTAACTTACTTAGATCATATTTAAAAGCCAGACAAGTTAAAGTTCTGGTAAACGGCGTAAACTCACTAGGGCCAGAAAATTCAATGGGTGTTCCTCAAGGCTCGATATTGGGTTCATTCCTCTTTTTAGTTTATATTAACGATTTACCCCAACTACTACAAAATCAACCGAAGATCGTGTTGTTTGCTGATGACACATCTTTGATATTTAAAATAGATGGGCGGTCACAAAATCTAGATGATGTGAATAACTCTATTCATCAGGTCCAAAATTGGTTCACGGCAAACAATTAAGTACTAAATAAAAAAATACCAAATGTATTAGATTCACTTTGCCGAATGTTAGAAGTATAGCGAATTCAACATCATATTGAATGGCGAAAAGCTGGACTTTGTAAATCAAACAGTTTTCCTGGGAATCACTCTAGGCGACAAACTGCAATGGGGTTCTCACATAACATTTCTTGCGGGTCGGCTGAGTTCGGCCGCTTATGCTGTTAGAAAGATAAGACAGTTAACGGATGTCGAGACCGCGCGTTTGGTTTATTTTAGTTACTTTTACAGCATTATGTCATACGGTATTTTACTGTGGGGTCAAGCGGCTGACAAAAGAAAGAAAAAGGAAGAAAGAGTCATATATAAGTTAGGTCACCGAGAATCTCTTAGGGAACTATTAAAAATATTAATATTATGACTATTTTTGCCAATTCATCTATCAAAATATTATGTATGTAAGGAAAAATATACATCTCTTTAGTAAAGTCAGTGATAGACACAATTGTAATACGAAAAATAAAGACAAGTTAGATCAACCATATTATAGACTAGCTAAAGTACTCGTATAATCATCTTTCATGGGGTACTGTGTTAAATTCTATAACAAAATACCATATGATACATTAAAACTAAATGAAAAAAAAAATAGTTAAAAGCACACTTTATAAACAAGCATATTTCAAACTAGATGATTATATTCAAGATAAGAATGCTTGGAAACGTGCTGGTCCTGCTCCATAGGGCAATCTTCAGTGTAGACAAAATCAAATTTGCTAATTTATATTCCTATTCATTGTTATTGTAGTAACATTCTTTTTTTTTTTTAATTGACTCACACACTGTTCCGTTGATGTTGAATTAGGTATTTTACCTATGTTTGCAATATTTGTAAGTATATGAGAACCATGTTCCTATTTATAAATTGAATCAATTCACCTGTTAATGCTTTTATTACTTTATACCTGTACTTAGTATAGTGTGTAGTGCTATTTTTGGGAGCATCGTCCTCACATATATGAATTTATTCATGTATGTACTTATGTAAATATTGTAAAACACCTATTTTTTTAAAAGAGTAAGTATGGAGTTTGTTTTGCGTTCTACTCTATAACAAGCTACTTTCTATGAATGCACGATAGAATCAATTTTTATTACTTTTAAATTTTAATTCATACTTGTATGACGTTCAAAAGTGCCGCTTACTGGCCTAATTGAAATAAATATATTTGACTTTGACTTGACTTTGAACCTACTCCTTCCCAATCTCGTTGAATATTCTTTTCATGAGTTTTACGAGACTATGAGATATGAGCCTATAGTCTTCTGGTTTTAGATATCCAACCCGTCTTTTCTCTTCTTTTTACCGCTAAAAGGAGTCTGTTCGATAAAACGCCTACTTTTCGGGGTGCGTCTGTTCCTGTGACTGATCGGCTCGAGCTCCTAGGCATGGAGTTGACATCCAGTCTCAACTTCGGCTCCTCCATTGAGTACAAAGCTCAAATCGCGGCCAAAAAACTGGGCATCCTAAATAGAGTGAAGCGATACTTTACGCCTGGACAGCTTTTAACCCTATACAAAGCGCAAGTCCGATCCTGCATGGAGTATTGCAGCCACCCTTGGGATGGTTCAGCTAAGTATCAGCTTGCCACGCTTGACTCAGTGGAACGCAGAGCCAAGAGGCTCATTAGCGACGTTGAACTGGTGGACGCCAAGCTTTACAGCTTGGCTCATCGCCGCAAAGTTGCCTGCTTGTCGGTCTTCTACAGACTGTACTTCCGTGAGTGTGCACAAGAACTCCACGACCTCATCCCACCAGCCCCCTTCTACCATCGGACATCTAGACGCACTGCAAGTTATCATCCTTACCTTGTTGCCATTCCACCAATTCGAACCAAGCGCTTCCAAACATCCTTTAAAATGCGCACAGCGAATGAATGGAACTCACTACCTGTGTCTGTGTTTCCGAACGCATTCAACCCGAATCTCTTTAAAGTTAGAGTGAACAGGCATCTTCTGGGTAAGCTCACTCCATCGTAGACTCTGTCTCTGTCACCTATGACCCAGACTAGAGTCAAGAGCAAACCCATTACAAATAAAAAATAAAAATAAACATTTTGGATCCATCAGTGTACCACAACAGAATATCTTGTTCTGGTGGATCGAGTCCCTTCGTCCAGTTCTCTATTAAGACCGCGCAGAGCGAACGAGGCGCGCGGCAATTAGGTATTTGCTACAGCGCGCTAGTCGTGTGCGTCGTCACACACACAATCACAAGTTCGCTCGAGTCCCGCTTGCAGTTGCACGACAAAAGTTGGTAACTTAGGATTTTTAAAATTTGAGGCGTTGTGTTGAGTGACTTGAAAAGGCGATTATTGATTATTTAGATGTTTATGTAGGTACATAAAGCCCATAATTAAAACTAATAATCTATATTATATAGAAAATAATGTTTGTTTGTACTATAGTAATACATTATCCGTTCCGTTACTATTCATCCGATTGCGATGAAATTTTGGCGTTGTGGATTGTACGCCCGGGAATTTTACTGGGTAAGTAGGTAGGCTAGGATAGTTGATTAGTAAGTTAGATGGGTAGGTGTATTGTATAGTAAAACCAGTCTGTAATAAAAAATATTTATTTACCTAATGTAATACCTTGCGTGTTTTTCCATTTTACAAAATCTTACACAAAACCCAGGGAAACGTGGTATATTTATTTTACAGAGTGTAACAGAAACGACATATTTTAAAAATTGCTTCTAACTCTGTAAATGAACAACTATCTCCAGGGAAGTCAAAGGCATTTCCTAAAAACTAATGGAAATGGAAAAGAGACAAGAAGGGTAATATCAATCTCATTTAAAACATGATTGTTTTTTCAATCACTGGTGCATTATGGAAGAACGTGTTACGTGTTCATGCGATATATTGCATTTGTTTATAGAGGTATGCGAAATCCATTATTCTGTTGCCATTTATTATGATCTCGGCTTTGTCTTTAGTTTCTTCTTCTACCAAAATGTTTGAATATGAATCCGTATGTTTTGAAGAATCCTGAAATAAAATAAGATAATTGTAAGTAGTCCCTAAGCCACGGGCAGAAACTAGTAGTAAGGCACATTTAAAAATGTATCTAAGAACAATTAACTTACATCGATATTGTTGAATGGAATATCATCACTAACTAAAGGTTTTTCACCAACGTATGGCCAAGGATCTTTATTGGTCACCATTTCCTAAAAACGTAATAAAATATAGTTATTGTAAGTTATTTAAGAAAATTGAGAGCAGCGGTGGCCCAGTGGTATCGGCCGCGACATACAGGTTGTAGGTCGTGGGTTCGAGCCCAGACAGGCGCTTTACTTTGTCTAAATTATTTCATCACCACTGCTCTCAAAACGGTGAAGGAAAACATCGTGAGGAAACCGGCATGTCCTAGAACCAAAAATTCGAAGACATGTGACATCCACCAATCCGCACTGGGCCCGCGTGGTGGATTACGGCCCATTCCCTCTCACAGAGAGGAGGCATATTGTTCCCATTGCCTGTGTCCCAGCAGTGGGAACATTAATAGGCTGATGATGATTTAATAAAATGATTAAATTGACGTAGTTATCAGATGTATTATCAACCTAACTCTTAAAATGTTGTGAACAGACTAAAAGAAATATAGTATACATAATACATAAATATTTTCCCATGTAAAAGACTTGCCAGCAAACACTAGCAACAAAATAAGTATAATGAATTAAAAATTTCGTGGTGACCCCTTGGCCTTACTTCTCGTGCTTGAGGTCCTGGGTTCAAATCCAGGCAATGCGTCTTTTTCAAATTAATTTTTACTTTCCATGTTTATCTTGGACATCACTGACAACGGCGAAAAAAAAATCTTCCATCGTGTATTCTAAAATGAATGTCAGAATAGCAATCGGCACATTCGGCACCCCCAAATACCCATTACACGATACCCATATCGAATGTTTGAGAAAAAGATGATTCCACCATCTTGGATTTTAAAAATAATGTCAGATTTGTAATCGGCATCCCCAAAAACCCATTACACGATACCCATATCGAATGTTTGAGAAAAAGATGATTCCACCATCTTGGATTTTAAAAATAATGTCAGATTTGTAATCGGCATCCCCAAAAACCCATTACACGATACCCATATCGAATGTTTGAGAAAAAGATGCATCCGCCATCTTGGATTTTAAAAATAATGTCAGATTTGTAATCGGCATCCCCAAAAACCCATTACACGATACCCATATCGAATGTTTGAGAAAAAGATGCATCCGCCATGTTGGATTTTAAAAATAATGTCAGATTTGTAATCGGCATCCCCAAAAACCCATTACACGATACCCATATCGAATGTTTGCGAAAAAGTTGCATCCGCCATCTTGGATTTTAAAAATAATGTCAGATTTGCAATCGGCATCCCCAAAAACCCATTACACGATACCCATATCGAGTGTTTGAGAACCAATTGAAAAAAAAACGATTACATGCGCCATTATGTTAGATATTTTTTTTTACAAAAAAATACAACCGACTTTCAAATAAAAATATTACAAAGTGAAAATAAATTCAATTTCGGAAGTCGGTGTTCCTGTTTTTGATTCTTCGTTTTTTGTCACTGACTGGCGGAATTAAATTTATTTTACATAATATTGTAGTGTTTTAATTTGGAAATGGTTGTTTTTTTGGCAAAAAAGTTTTTATTTTACACTTTTTAGTTGTGTACACAATGGGCAAGTTCTATAGCCTGAATGAAATTAGAGTGTACTAGGGTTTACTGTATTCATCTGCGTACCCCTTTAGAGCTTACCGGCGTGATGTTATGTTATGAAAATATGGTGTAAACAATAAACAGACATGCGATTCCAGCAATCCCGAGAGATCTGCCGTATTTTTTGAGGAGTTCTGTTGCATATCTCCAAAATTCTTCATCAGATCTTCACCAAATTTAAATGGAACGTAATCTTTCAAACAAAAAAATAATTTCTATAATCTGTCCACAATTGATGTAATCGGTGAACATACACAAAAAAAATCCTTGTTTTTGGAAAGTCGCTTAAAAAGGAAATAATGTCACAAAATAAAAATATGTACTTTTTATGAGAACAGAATCTTTTTCGGAAATGAGCGCCCACTTTCTTCTTATAATATGTTTCCTTACGCTTTCCCATTATAACTAAAATAAACATTAAAAAAAATGTTACAGAAATATGCATTGAACAGTAAAAACATAAAAAGTAAAAGTTAGTTATGCATAAAAAGTCATACTCAAAAAACAAAATATATAACTTACCTTATTCAACTATTTGCAGCAAAGTATACGTACACAAAAGATCGCGAATTATCGTTATCGGCGCGTCGCTCCACAAAGAGACGTGACCACTCTCCGGGCTCTCGTGGACGACTGAATTGCCGACCGGTTTACGTTTCGCATGATCCAAAACAGCGCAACAATTAAGAAAAAAAATAAAACTAAAATAACCGAGTGTCTTTTCGAAAATGTTAAAACTATAAATTGTGGTATGACAATTAGAGATTAATATGAATTAAAGTTTGTGAAAAAATTCAACAGTTTACTATAAATATTCAATAAAACACGAGCATGCTATTTTAATATTTTTGTCCAACTTTACGTATTTTTGTTATTTAAACTAAACAATATTTTTTGTTTTTGCCAACATAGAATCGTTAACACATTCATTGTGGTGTTCATTACATATTTTTTATGGTAATTATGGTAATAATATTGATTAAATCCCTTTAACTGTGACGATCGTTTTGGATTATTTTGCTCGGTGCAGTCTTAAATTATTTTTATTACTGTGTGCATTTGATTAATTTAACATACCTACATTATTGTTATTTGACAATTGATTGATATATTATTTCTTTTTGTTTTTAGGGTTCCGAAGCCAACAAGGAATCCTTATAGTTTCGCTCTGTCCGTCTGTCCATCCGCAGCTTAGCTCAGAGAATCTAAGTACTAGAAAGCTATAATTTGGCATGGATATACATATAAAAAAATCCGACAAAGTGGTAAAATAAAATTATGGATAATATTTTTTTTGGGGTTCCTCCCATAGACGTAAAGTGGGGATGTTTTTTTTTCTCGTCTTTCCTATGGTGTGGGGTATCGTTGGATAGGCAATTCAAAAATATTATGGGTCGATCCGTTTGCGTAAAATTAAGCTTTATTTTGCAAATTTATGTTAGAGTCAAGTCCCAATGTCCCAGCTACAGACTACTCCGTAGTCCATACGGCACATGCGCGCGGGGGAGTCTATTTTGTGTTAGTGCAGAAGTATTCTCGACGTTTTGTAATCTAAAGTCTAATTAGATTCGATTGCCAAGCAAATTACTTATTTTCTTTTGTCGATATCCATCTATAAAGTCAATATTCGACCCGACTACATCACTAATTGAGTAGCGTAAAACTTTCCAGAACCAAATAGTGAATACCGTAGATTAGATGTGAATACATACGAAATTTTTCAAATGCCGAAAGAGAAATAAACAAAGAGCGTGCGCGCAAGGATCCAGGAACGAACCATACCATTCCCCGAGGCTCTAACGCGCGCTCGTATCGGCTCTTTTCGCAATTCGCACCCACGCGGTGGTACTCAAGTAGATAATATTTGTCTAACTTCAGTTACGAAGTTGGATTTTATAACTCCTTCTTCAGTTACCAGTTAGTCCTTCTTTAGTTTAAGTCAAGATTGAATAGGGTACTTCTAGGCAAGCGTGCTTCACCGTAGACCACATCATCGCTTACCATCAGGCGAGATAGTGGTCAAACGCGAGCATATAGATAAAAAAAATCATCATCCTATGTGGGCCCGTTTTTAAACGTGTGCCGCTGAAACCGTTTGAATGTTCATGTAACAACAACAAAACCCTCTTCTTAGTCCGCATTATTGTGCAACTTCGGAACCCTATTACTGCACGTGGCCCGACACGCACTTGGCCGGTTTTTTATTTATTATCTCTTTTCATTTTTGATTGGACATGGATTGATTAGACATAAATTATTAATAACTAATTATTATTATTAATTATTATTATAATTTTTTACAAAAAATTTAGCACAATTTATTGCTGTTTGACTTTTGCTTATTATTATTTTGTTTCTTTTATTATTTTATATCTTCTAAATTTAATTCATTTAATTGCGACTGTTTTAGATTGTTGTGTTAACATTATGATAATTGCATTTAGATTAATTTCATTTATTATTTGTATTCATAATTTATAACCATATGGCAGAAAACCCCGATTTCTCAAAGCAACGAAGACGACGACAGCAAATGTCATCGCGGACGTACACACAGAATCGGTTAACCCATATTTGAGGTACGCCACGTCCGACGTGGTTGTTATCTTCGTCTCCGTTAAGAAAAACGAAGATGTTAGTGAGGTGCACTTTTAGTGGGAGGAAGCGCAGCCGTTGTTTACCCTTATTTCTCTTCATTCCAAAGCAAAGAAGAGAAATAAGGATAAACAATTCATTGATTTTGTTAGAGTTGCTGGGGAAAAAGTTGAACTGTCGAGGCGCTGCTCAGTGAACCAAGTCACATCATCATTATCATCATCAGCCTATTAATGTTCCCACTGCTAGGACACAGGCCTCCTCTCTGTGAGAGGGAAAGGGCCGTAATCCACCACGCGGGCCCAACGCGGTTTGGTGAACCAAGTAGACCACAAAAATAACCAAACCTACGGAGAACTCATTTGAAAACTGCGGGGACGCCCGAACCCCTTCGGATATGGCCGGCACGTTGGAGCATTGGCTTTTTCGCGAGTTAGCGGGGCAGCCTTTGGCACGTCGCTGGCGTACTACTTGGGCCCCCTACTGCCTGCGGTCGGCCAACGGCTGGCACTGTGCTTCGGATCTCGCTACCCTCCAGAATCAGTTTTCAAGTCAGTAGCATGTTTTTCTCAGAGACCAAGATTGGTTCTGAACAGCACAACTGACAACCCCCTTCTCCCCCAAAGGCACTGGCACTCCTACACACCGACGGAAAACAGCAAGCTGCTTGGCACCGGACTCCGGTGGGATCGTGGAGGCAGGCGGCCTCGCGACCACCATCCCAACAATAATAATATACCCAATAATAATATATAAATTTATTTCTCTCAAAAAGGTACAATTTCGGTAAATAGTATCTAGGTTACAGGCAAATTCAAACCTTTGTGAGAGCTGGAGTCTATACTGGGTTCGGGACCTGTATGACAGATATCCAGGCTCACACCCTTGGGATTACAATATTATGGTGCACTTACGTACGTACGTAACAAAACAAAAGGAGATGTGCCATTTGTGTCTTTGGAGAGTGTTGTGTGTGTCCGTGAGTGCAATATAAGTCCTCACCCCAGTGCCCGTGAGCACTTACTTGCTCGAGGGTGTGTGTGACAAGGTGAAAGTTAAGCAACTTAGGTACCTACACAATGAAGTAAACAAATTACTTGTTAATAATCATCAATGCATACCTACTGAAAAGAGCTATCTCGCAGGTTTTTCACATTATTCGTCAAGTGAAATTATAACGTGGGGAAACGCAGTACAACTGCATTGCGGCTGAACAAAAATGTCTACACATATCCATAAACTATCTACAGAATAAGCAGACTATGCGACAACAGTAGTGAGAACACTTACTAATAGATACGCAGTCGGCTGGGCTCCTACGTGCCTGAAATGCCTAAAGTTGTCTGTATTGAACGAAACTGCCATGCTTTTAAGACTGTACATGTACGAAATCGCGAATCATTTTATCCGTATTGTCCACTGTTGAACATAGGCCTTACTACAAACTGAACTTATGGAACCTAAGATTATAAAATTATATAGTCCTCTTTACCGATTTCGACAACGGCGACCCCGTTATCGAAATTGATAAAGAGGAATACCGGGTCGCCTTTTGCCGAAATTTGAGCACCACCACCAGACCGAATTTGGTTTCAAATAACGTGGTATGAAAAATTAATTTCAAATCTGATTATCATCATGTTTAGGAAATAGACGTTAACGCGTGAACGATGGCTAGAAGATTTTTTTTTATAAAATAGTCAATTCTAAATTTTTTTAAATGTAAAACGCACTTTATGGAAAACGAAATTAAATGGTAGGAATAATAATAATCTATGGGCCAGCCGTATTTGGCAGTATGAGCGGCGGGTTGACCGGTACTCGCAGAATCGTGTGTTCCAGAGTGATGAGAGAATGAATACAGAACTTGGGAGCGACCTGAACAAAATGTGACTGACGTGTGCCGCCCGGTACAATGGCGGTATGTCGCCACGAGTACATTCTGGCGAAGCATCTGGTCGGTGCCCGTCTGTCCCACAGAGGATGGCTGGATGCGTGATGTAGAGCCCGTGTGTGAAGCTATACCAGAAATGGAAAAAGTAATTATCAGTCCATCTGATGTAGCCAAAGCAGTTCGTCTGCTACCGAACTGGAAGTCTCCGGGACCGGACGGACTGCATAACTTCTGGCTAAAATGGTTTAGCAGCTCACACTCGTTTCTGTCATCTCAATTCCAGTCATGTTTAGAGTCGTAGAGATAGTAGCGGCAGTGGCGGAGTGGTTACCTGCCGCGAATTTCATTCAGTGTCGCGGAGCCGCTCTTCTCGGAAGTGGTCCTTAAGACGACGACTAACGCCAACGACCTTGAGGGAACAAAACGCGCACTCGTTTCACACCCGCGCGACTTAAAATTTTGTAGTTTTTTGTAGGTACTTTCCTTATTATTCTATGACTTTAAAAACAAAAAGCGCCAGATCAAAATGTAGATAATTAAATTGTGTTTGAGATGGTGTCGATTTCATTAAAATACGCCTAGCGGTTTTGGTGCGATTTTCGACATAACTTTACAAATTAATTACACTATGTTATACGAATAAAACTCTAAATTTTCTTAGATCAAATTTTTAAGAAAATGGTCTAATGTAACATATATTTTTCAAATAATTACGACTAGCCGTTTAGACGTGATTCTCATTTTAAAATCAGCTACTCAAGGGAATCTGCGCCTTAAGGTCAGACCGCACTAGGCGTAACTGCGCGTCAGCGGAGCGACGCGACAAAATATATTGTATGAGATAAATTGTCGCGTCGCGTAGTTCCGCTGCCGCGTAGTGCGGTTTATCTCATACAATTTCATACAAAGTATATTTGGTCGTGTCGCGTCGTGTCGCGTCGCGTCGCTCCGCTGACGCGTAGTGCGGTTTGACCTTTAAACGAACAGAAAGTGCACCTGTGTTTAACACACTTCTAACATGACATATATATCTCTTGCGTACTTGGTTAGTCTCACTTGTAACTACTAAAGCCTAGTCAGTCAGTAGTAATATTTGAACATGAAAGAAGAAGAATTAAAATTTTACTCTTTCAACAGGAGCCAGTAATCAAATATTTAAATACAAATGTCATACATTAATATACGAACATCTGAATATCGCGTTTCTCTGTGTCCGACACCTCAAGGTTATCATTGCTTATTTTTACCGAAAACCACGGAATTACATAATATCAATATTGCTCTGATGAAATCTGTTAATAATGTAACGAAAGATCATCTTGTTGCCTTGTTGGTCTAGAACTCTAGACTTTAGAGCGCCGTGCTCGCATGCGCGACAAATAGCATGCCCTTTCTAACATTCGGTTTTTCAAATAGGAAACTTGCACCATACTATGGGTCTTACCTATAACACAATTCCCGAAATGTTGAAGAACGTCAAAAAATCTTATGTCGAAAAATAAGTAGTTTTAGAGTTTCCGAAGTTAAAGCAATAGACCTTTTGATTCAGCAGTCTTATTGCGTAAGTAGATTCGGCAAGGCGAAAGATTTAACCCCATCAATCGACCAATCACAAAGTCGAAAACCCACAAAGCGACTTTCATCTCGCACGTGATTGATCTATTGATGGGATCAAATCCTTCGCCTTGCTGAATTCACTTACGGAATTTGGCTGCTGGTCGAATGAAAAACTTACCCAATTTGTACATTTAATTTTTACAAGTGAGTTAGTTTACTGGCTAGCTTTGCAGCCACGGGGAGCTTACGTCAAACGAATGCTCTATCTTTAAAATGTAACAAACTTAAACGTACGGCGATGCGACGTCGGTACATGGTGGACATCCCACCCATACGCAGCAAACGCTTTGGGAATACTTTTATTATGCGTAAAGCAAAAGAGTGGCATTCCCTGCCGGAGTCTGTATTTCCTGATAGCTACAACCTAGGAGTCTTTAACTCAAGAGTGAATAGGTTTCTTCTAGGCAAGGCGACCACATTATTGCTTACCGTCAGCTGAGATAGTGGTCAAGCGTAAGCCTATTAACAAAAATAAAAACTAAAAATAAACTTTTATAGGTTTTTTCGAAGTTAGTAACTTTTGGGTTAAATGCTAAGCTAAGTTAAAGTGTAAACCCCTTTCGAATGGGTATTTATGCAACATTTGCACGTAACGGAAAAATAGTTAAGGCGAAGCAGACTGTCGGATTGAACACATAGTTAGCACATTAAAACTTCATAATTGCAATGTGTGCTCTTCACACACTTAATTTCCGCCTGTTTATCGGCTACGTCAGACTATTTATTAGACCTATTTTAGTAAAGAATCATAAGAATTCGTTTTATTCAGCGTGTGGGTGAACATTTAGTTAACATTGCCAAAAAATAGTCCGCCCGCCCAGAAATATCGGCCATCTCGTACCAACGGACGGTATGCAAAAATTTACAATCCACTCAATAAAAAGTCGTAATTCCTATATATACATATACCATTTATACCTACATATACGTATACATCTCGGATACGCTTTATACGCGATGTACTCACTGCTATATAAAACCGGGGAGAGAGCCAAATTCTAAATATAAATGTGGCCGAATAGAGCCGAAGGCGTCCGAATCCGCCCGCCCGCCTCAGTCCAACGCTAACTGCCGCTCCGACATTCCCAAACCATCGCAACCGAACGCGCGGTAACGAAACGTTCACTTGGTAAGGTCACACCGTATACGGCATTCGGCGGTACACTCGAAAAATTTTCAAATTCCTAATTTGGAACGCGTCCGTGAAAAATAAAAAAAAATCCAGTGAATTTGAATTCTCGATATCGGTGTTTGAAGTGACAGTGTTGTGGACCTTTGAACGTTTATCCCTGTTACCGGTAACGTAGTGATTATACGATAGTTTTACGATTTTTCATCTGTTCGAGTTTAAACGCTTTACTAACTGCGGGTAAGCCGACTACTCGCTTATCGCTCTGGAACCGAGAGTATTGAGTTTCAATATGTCCGCCTGCCTGTTCCAAAATTATTTTCTCCGTCATTCCTTGTGTGCTGCTTATCGTTGTAATTTTTGCTTCATTTTCCGTTAATATTGCACCGGTCGCTTTTCTAACCTCTAAATGTGTGTTACGTATTGTTATTAAGTTTTTTGATTGCATGTATAGAAGTATGGTAATGCATTTCCTGCATTGTGGGTGCGCTCATTCCCGCATTGCGCCTAAGTTCCTTGTAGGTTACTCGGGACGCCGGTCTTGGCTTTAGTCTAGACATAACGGAGGCTGACCGTATTGATTTTTCTCTCCCAGCATCATATAGATTTGTTCTGTATCTGCTTTTTTGCAATATTGAAGCGTTGTTTAAGGAAAGTTTCTTAGTATATTCGTCGAATACTGAAAAGTTTTACCTAATTTTCCTTCATCACTTCACACTTTTTTTGTGGGTTGATGAAAGTTTAGTTTTTGTTTTCACAACTAGATAGTGTGTTTGTATTTCTTTCTGCTAAATGGGTCAGGATAGCACCTTGCTAGACTGCCGATACGCTTGGTAACTCTGTGAAATGATTTCACGTCCGTGTTTATTTTGAAACATGGTGTACGTGACTTTTGATCAGTTTAAAGAAGAAATACCATGCAGATTGTTCTTAAAAGGAATAGCAGAGGTGTTTACGCTTTTATCAATAGTTCACTGGGTTATTATACCAGCAACGTAATGTAAAAGTCCAGTTTATGGACACCACGTAGATGTAAAGCCAAACTCTGAAATAAATTACTGATTCAAATAATTTGAATCAATCAAAAACCAAAATAAAAAAAAGTTTCAATACTTCTTTATCAATCAGCTGTGCTCGTCATCCCAATAAAATTATAGATTGATTCATATGTATTCCAGTTGAACCTAAATAGACGTTCCAGAACTGAACTTGTCATAATATTGCGCAATTTTATCTTATTTTACTCCACTGCTTTAGTTGATTCCGAATTGGTCCGAAATAATATTCTTAACATTATGATCTTTTGAAATGATGATAACGAGCAAAAATTTAACCGAGTTGCAGAACAAAATACTTATCATAAATCGAAAAATAAGTTTCTCTTGCCGGATGTCGGTGTCTTTGCTACCTACTTTTTTCGTTTTTGACACCGACTTCCGAAATAATGTTATTTTTTGCTTTGCAGTGTTTTGTTTTGGAAGTCGGTTCAATTTTATTGCTAAAAGGTTTTTAATTTTCTTTTTTTAGTTTTGGTACCTTATACGATTATATTACCATAAAAATACACATTATTAAGGATAACTTAAAAACTACTCGTCAGATCTTGATCAAATTTGAAACACATGAAAAGCACCAGCTTTCAAATAAAAAAAAGAATCATCGACCATCGTTGACTCTGTCTCTGTCACCTTTGACCTAGACTAGAGTCAAGAGCAAACCCATCACACAAAAAAAAAAACAAAAAAAAAAAAAAAGAATCATAATCATCGGTTCATACTTGGCGAAGTAACCGTGTAACGAACATACAAAAACATGCAGTCGAATAATTGAGAACCTCCTTTTTGAAGTCGTTTAAAAATAAAAGCGCTTGTCAATCCTTTACATTTTGGAGGTTTAGACAATCGCTATTGATGATACAGTGCTTCTACCGTCTAAGATAGTCCTAAGTGTCCCTTGCGTAATTTGGATTCATTCACGACGCATTAGCTAAAAGAGGCAGTGAAAAGAGGGAATAGGAGCGACATTTACACAGCAGTGGAACAGAATTTGTTAGTTAAAACCACCTGCATGACCGTACTGCGATTTCTGATGCATTAACTACACCTACCTCTGTTTACCTCTCAAAAGAAACGGTGCTTCCTGTTATTTTTGTTTTGTATTTTAAAATAAACAGCTTGTTAAAAAATACTTCTTACTGAAGTTTGAAGATCCATTAGAATGTCGTAAAGCGGTCTTTGATCAGTTTATGTGCCTTTTAGTGCTACGTGAAATTTATTTTGGTTCCCTTACACTTGTATAATGATGCCTTGTTGATAGGTTTGATGTGAACAATTTGCGAGACATTAAATTTTGTTAGCAAAAAAAAGAACAATATTTCTTTACGTCTTACCAGTAGAGCAAACTATTTGAACTGATTGGCTTTCTTAGTTATTAGTTTACAAATATATAATATGTTTCATTCCAATTGATAAATGATTAAAGTTTTTTAATATAATTTAAACCTTTTTCAACTGTAGCTGTGATATTTCTGTGATCCACACTCTGGGTATGTACTAGTAATATCTTGTTTTAATTATAAGATAGAGTCAACTGCAAATGAGTGGTAACACATGCACAAAGAAAATCGACCGATATCGAACTGTATTATCTCTCTTCTCGAATCTGTATCCACCCAATGCTGAGTGTAGGTATCCTCTACGCAGTTAACCTTTATTAGGTAACTTAACCCAAGTTTCAAATTAAGCACCATAGAATACGTCAAAAGGTATATAATATACCTTTATAAAAAAAACATATTATTAGTTTATATACCGGTTAGCAGATTCTTAATTGACATTCTTCTCACAAAGGACGTCATAATCTAAAATTTCAAGATGCCAGCCTCGGTAATAATTCCTCATGATTACCTATATAATCTCCTGGTACCTAAGTTAGTCTTTACCGGTAATTATTCCAGCCAAATACTAAGACTTCGTTATGATTCTGGTCTCCTGATGGTTTTGGTATAAATGCTTATAATATCTAACTAAACAAAGCAAAAGAGGATGTTATATTTTTATCATGTTATTAAACTCGCTAATGATTTTAATCGAATTTTTAATTTTGACGACCTAAAAAAATTTACGTTCTGACACTAGAATAGAATAAAATTTTAAATAATAATTATTCATTTGGCACCTACGAAAAATATCGATAGGTGCCGTAAGTGGAATACCTCAGGTGTCATTAACTCAAGTGCAGTAAAAGCAGGTGCCCAATGTAGTATAACGTCATAAAACGTGGTTATCTAGAAGTTATTATCACAAGCAAAAATATATAAGCGTAAATAATTTCTGAAAATTGTAGGGTTACATTTCAGGCGAGCACGTGCCATTTCATTCTGATTTGCGTCGCCATGACAGAGTCACGCGAATTTGCTATTACCGTCGCTTTTTTCAGTCGGTTTCTTTCATGTTCATCTTTTACATGTATCTGTCTTGATATTTTTTTGTGGAAGTCTAGAAACTTCTTGAATATTATTTAATTACTGTAATTTATAGTTTGAAAACTTTTCTATTCTGTGACTTTTATTACAAGACCTAAAACAGTACTTCGATTTCAAATACACCTGTGTTTTCGAGGCTATTTTTGGGTCTGAACTTGCAAAAAGTAGTTTGATGACTCTATAAAGGTTAAGAAATCAAAGGGTGAAGGCTAATGTGAAAACTTTTACGCGAATGTATTCAAAGTTCAAGGCTTGAACTAGTTATATTCATTGTATGAATTGAGTTGTTGTTGTATTAATTTAGACAATATCTATCAACTATGGATTGTAGGACTCTAGCTATTTTACTGTTTTTTAGACGCTACATTTTCTTGTTCCACACTACAACTCACCTTGCAGATGTCTAGATGTTTTCCGTCGATCGTATATTTTATAAGTTGCAATTATGCCATTCGTTCTTTGGAGGATACTAAAAATTTTGATTGTTCGTGAAGAATTTTTATTTCCGCAAAATAGTTTTATCGGGGTTTTGTTGCTGAATTCTTTTGCGAATCAAATAATTAAAGTTGCGTGACTTCGTTTGGTTGAATTATTGTGTGGCATTTATACATTCCCTTTTTTGTTTGCCGAAATTATTTGTTGTGTAAAATTTTCTTGGAGTGTGTATTTATAGAACTTATTTTTATGCAAAGGCTCAGGATCGAACCCATTTAAATAAGAATCTTCCGGATAATCTGGAAACAGAAATATCCAGACACACATAACCTAAAAACAACTCGAAGCCTTTTGGAATAATATAACATAATATCACGCTAGTACCTATGCCCGGGTTAGGGTTAGTTAGTAATACAGGATTGCGCAAAAGTAATGTAATAATTTGAATTAGCTGCCATTTTGTTAGTAATGAAAAAAAAATGGATTCTGTTTTCATGAAAAGTTTATTTGAAAGTGTAAAATAGATTACATGAATTGGAAAAAATATATCGCTCAAATGGCCACAAATTTGCTCGTTTTACGGCATTTTGAATTGTTGCTCGCAAAACATCTGGCTCCAAGGGCCAATCACTTTTTCACCGCAAATGCCACTTTGAGGGGATGCAATGGCTCTTCATGCATTTCATGTGGATTCTCTGTGCCCCAGAAATGCAAATTTTGTTTGTTATCATAACCACTTAAGTGGAAATGGACTTCGTAGAATTTTGTGAAATAAACGTTAACAATAATTCCACGTTCTTGAGTGTGTATCGCTCCATGGGTTGTTGACAACTAATTCTCTAATTCTCAAAGCACAGTGACATTTGGCACCATCTGCAAAAATTAAGGCACATTCACACTATGACATTACTTTTGCGCCACCCGTTAACATATACAGTCGGTAATAGCTGTTGCCTGAACCACCCTAAAAACAAACGAATTTGAACCCTCCGCCTGTAACCTTAAGGATTATTTAATTTGTATAAGTTTATCACACTAGCGCTACTCGATGAACAAATACAATAATAATACAGATACGCAAATTTGATCTTTAAAACGTTAACGTTAGGATATAAATAACTATGTGTTATGCGATTTTGATTTTTATGCTGTAAAACTAAAAGTTTATCATAGCAGTGATGTCTCATCCCATACAAAGAAACCGTGCCGACGTACTGTACTGATTATACTGATATTTTTTTGTATATCGATCGCGTTTGGTTCCGTCTCACGGATATTGATGCTGATCTATCTATCACCGTGGAACGGAACCGAACGCGATCGATTTACTAAAAATAATCGGTATAATCAGATGAAAAACGCTAGTTACGTCGGCATGGTTTCTTTGTATGGGATGAGGCATCTGTATACTAGTATTATATTTTCTGTGATCATAGTATTGTAATATAATTAGTGTCATTGCTACTAATAACTTATTTTAACGATTATATTCAAGAAGATGAGGCGAACAAGATGCGAGTTCAAATTCTGCGTCGAGAATAATATTTTTTTGCTTTCAATTTAGAATCTATTCAATAATAAGTTTTTCTTACATTTCATTTCATTCTGTATAGACGGACACATTTTTCAAATATAAAATTTCTAAATTGATAATATTTTCGCCTAACTTGTAATAAATGGGTAGTTGAAAGACAAATATGTGTATTCATTATAAAACTGTTATTCAAATGTTACTTAGGTTAAGGGTAGGAAAATAAAAATGAACCGTGACAATAAAGCTTAAGCCAGTCTAGGCACAATTGCAATGACTACGTGCGATCATTTTTACCTTGCCTTGCTAAATTGCGAAAAACGTCTTTTTCCATATTTTTCACATCACATCACATCATCAGCCTATTAATGTGCCCACTGCTGGGACACAGGCCTCCTCTCTGAGAGGGAAATGGGCCGTAATCACCACGCGGGTCCAGTGCGGGTTGGTGGATGTCACATGTCTTCGAATTTTTGGTTCTAGGATATGCCGGTTTCCTCACGATGTCCATATTTTTAAATTAACATAATCATTATTGTTTTCCATTTCTGTTGTTATTTGTATTTAAATTAACTATTTTAATTTAACATAAATATTTTTTTAGTCATACAAAATATATTAACATACATACAAATGAATATTCTAAAAAAATAGATGTAAATAATATTTTGAATTCAAAAAACATCATTGAATATTCTAAATGTAAAGAAACATGACGTGAAAGGTTAGTTTTGAACTTGCAAACAAGTTGACTCCGGTTCTATAAATATTATTGAAATTAACGTGGTCAAAGTCCATCATGGTGACAAAATGGTATTTAAACGCTTACCTACCCTAACGGTACGTGTTAAAGATCAAATTTTCATTACTGTATCCTATAATATTTACCTACCTTGAACACGTCGTTCTAGTTCGATAAGCTCATGCGTATCGAATAACAACTGCTGATTGCAGTAGGTTCAAAATCGTCTAACTTTTAGTGGGCTGGCTAATGGCAGTGGTTCAGGTAACAGCTATTACCGACTGTACATCCTTAAGTCCCATGTAATAAGGGGCGAGCCTATTGCCATCAATCGGGCAAAAGTCGAAACTCCAGGCTGCCACTGTAAAATTTTTGATGGCAAAACACAATAACACTTTGCCCGACCTAGGAATCGAACCCTGGACCGCATGCTCAGCAGCTGCACCACTAGACCAAGATACCCTTTGGAATAACCACGATAAACGATTAATGTGAAACATATGAGCCCCTTTGGTGCTAGAGAGTCCCAATAATTGGTTTTATCCCCGCGTGCGTATACCGTATACCACGCTCGATGCAACCTTGTTATAGTAATACCTCATTTATATAGAGAATACTCAGCTAGCTTTTGCCCGCGTGTTGACGCGTGAATTTTGGATAAGGTATCGTCAAGGTCCAATTTATCTCTATGCCACAAATCAAACAAATAATTACAATTAATTAATGGCATTCATCAATCATCAATATACATATAATAAATCTGTAGAAAAATGTTTTTGTACATCGAGAAAATTTCCAAAAAAAATAGCCAGGGTGTTAAAGGATAACCAACAGAACCCATTTCCAGCATTTTTGTCTGTTTGTCTGTTTATTTGTGCACGCATCACGTGAAATGTACGAAACCAATGTAGATAAATTTTATACATAAAAATTGTGCGTAACTTGAAGAATTATTTAGTTTTTGTTTAATCGCAATCGGTTCACTCTATCAAAAGTCAGATGAATTTAAAGTGTTCAAGAAGTAAAATTATCACAGCACACGCAATTTAGTTACTCGGACAGTTGAACTAGATATTCGATAGATGGCGTTGTGCATTTGAAGTCATTTTCTGAATGGCGGTGTTAAGATTATACGCGAAAGAATGACCCTAGAAAAAAAATTATATGTAGGGTAGGGTTGGCTTGACAGGCAGATGACGGGAGCGAAGCCGCGGGCACAGCTAGTTTTTAATATAAGTATGATAATTATATAATGTAGTTTATTAGCTTCTGCCAGCGGCTTCGCCCGCTTGAAAATCGAAAAAAATTGCGTAAAGGAAACATGTTCCCGGGATAAAAAATATCCGTCGTCGTAACTAACCACATGGACAATGGTCCATCCGTGTGTCAAGTTTTAAGTAAATCTTTGCGGCCGCTAGCACGTGAAGAGGTAACAAACAGACAGAGTTACTGCCGCATTAATAATATTAGTATGGATAGTCAATCGATATTGCCGCTCGGCGCTCCTGCAACGAGGAAATTACTCGAATTGTTCATAGCCTCATGAAATTCTGCGACTAAATGCAAATGGCATTAACTTGCTGCTCTGAAATGTAATTTCCATGTTGATGAGGACAACATATTTTTGGGAACTGCTTCTCGTAAATTTAATGATTCATGTTTGGGCTTGGTTAAGTCTACTTTGTAGCTATCAGCTGTAATTTGAACGTTTTATGATTGATCTTAACTAAAATTATAAATGGGTAAAATAGTATGTTTGTAAAAGGCTGATTTCAAAAATCCTTACACTGAAAGTAGCACTGTCGTTGAGGGTCATAAGCTACTTTTGATCCAGTTTTTTTATTGGGTTGGTTCTCTGTACGATAGAGGTGACGAGTGAAGCCGTGGTTAAAGGTAATATCTTGCATTAACCGAAAAAGAACCTGATTTTATGCACTCACGCTTAATTCCTATAAAAAAATCCCTGTTTATAATTAACACGATTTTAGAAAGAATCAAACTAACACCGATTAATGGACGGACACCGAAGTGATTCCGTAAGTGCACCGTGTTGTCAGTGTTGGCACAAAACACAAAAAATGCCAAATGCAGTCATCGTACATACAATATTTGCACCTGGTTATTTTTGCTTCTTCGTCATGCACACTCATTACAACCGAATTGCAAATGATCTAATGAATGATACAACCTTGATACACTCGATAACAAACGCTAATTATTAGTCCGGAGAAATATCTGCAATGGATGAATTGTGATAATTTTCATGCTGATCTCAGTGGGAAAGAGAAGTGTGCGTTATGGTAACGTCCGTGTATATGTGTGCGTCTATGTTATGGCCCTTGTTAGTGACTATTCTTGAATTTAACACCCTCTTTTTTATTGGAATTGTGAAGGATATTACGCATGAATGTATCCAGTTTCAAAACCACTGAACGAAATGTAGGAGTACCTAATTAGGTTACCCTTTAATCAATACGAAAGTTTGATCGAAACCTAAATGCATTCTTGCCGACACGCATGATTACTTTCACTGCGGAAAGAGTTTTTGGTTGTATTTGTGGTACTCCTGAAATAGAATCGCTGGTCGTCCCATTTAGCTGGTTACGTAACTACCAAACATTTGATTTATAGCGCATTTCAATGTTCAGCGCTTTCTGTTTATCATTCTTTTAAGTTGAGTTTTATAAGCAGTGCGTGTTTACAGTAAATAAAGTCACCCTTTCATTTGTTTACTAACAAAAGTTTAATACGGGAGCGTAATTCCTGATGGGTATTTTGGGCGTAGCTCAGCAGCAGTTATGTGCTTGCTTATGCATTCGGGACTTTCAAACTGGGGTAGTTATTTACCTGAAGAATGCTATGTTGTCATGTATTACATTGATCTTACTGATTCGATAAATTTTGATGATCCTATAGATGTTTGGTAGTCTAAGGTGTTGCAGGGTTGTGAATTTCGACCAAAGTGGATAGCCAATCTTTGAAATAGATAATAGGAACACAAAATAAGACACATTCTATTTCGGCAATTCAATGTGTCTTTCTAGAAGATGTTTCATGTTTGTTTAGAATCAGTCATTAATTTTAAATATTCTATAGGTACAATCAATTGATCGATTAGTATAATGGACAGTCTTCCTCATACCGTTGGCATCGTCTACGATGGATACTCAGAATTATATTATTGATCTCGTTTCGATACATCAAACGGTAAACTGAATTTGAGCCGATGATAATTTGTCTATCCAAACAAAACCTCACGGATTTAGGTCGCAGATTCATTGGTGTTTTGTTTTAGGAAAAAAGTTGGATGACGAATAAAAAATTGTTTTTACCTGTTTAAATACATATAATATAATACCTGTATATATTTATTTAAAACTTCATGCAAAATACAGGTACATGGGTGGATTTAATGCCTGATGCACTCTACCAGCCAACCAAGAGTGGTGGAGAGATAACATAACAAGAGCATACAAAATTGAAATAATTATTCTGTATTCTGAAGATCTAGGGTAGTACACTTAAATTTATATTCAATTATTCATCTATATCAAAATAACCGATATTACAAAAACTGTATCTAATAAAAACCTTATTAGCGTGCGAGAACAAATAAGTCAAAACTTAAAACCGTAACAATGCGGAAACGTACGAACTACGAACAAAACGCAAACTTTACAAACGATAGGAACCATAATTATGCACTACCTCTCTTTCTAAGTATTATTTCGCGTTCGTTGTTAGCTTGCTCTTCTAAATAACATTTTAACTTATGCAAACTGTATTAAATGATATCGATATCTGAAAACCGTTTTCGATATCGATATGAAATCTGTTTATCGGTTACATAACCGTTTGTGCAAAAAACCGAAAACACCCTTCTCTAGACAGTAAGTAGGTCAACCTCTTCAGATCTGCTTAGAAAAAAAAACATAGTACTAGCCAGACACAAATTAGAGTTTTGCCATTATAACATGGTTATTTATTTATTTATATATGATTTATTGTAGGTACACCAAGTTAAAACATAGAAAAGGAAACTTAAAACTAAAATACATACAACGGGCGGCCTTATCGCTTACAGCGATCTCTTCCAGGCAACCTGGAATGGACAGTGATAGCCTGGACATGAAATGGGGTTGACATTGGTGTAACACATAACATTACGAATATTTACTTTAAATATAGAATAATATTATAATAGATACCCAAATACATACATATGTTATATTAATAGATACATAAATACATACATACTCAATATATATATAGGCAATGAAAGTAAATGTTGACTAACGACAATAACAGTGACAGGTAATGGTCTTTCACGAGTCTTTTAAATACAGCCAATGACTGGGCGCATTTATTGGGTCAAGCAATGCATTCCACAGACGAGCATCTTGGACAGTAAAAGATTTATCCAAGAAAGTGGTGGAGTGCATTGGCATTCTAAGTCGCAAGTTATCCGATGACCTAAGTGATTTCGTGTGGGAATCGCAGATAAACTGAAAACGATCCTTGAGGTAAAGAGGGGTGGAAGGAGTAAAGAGCACATTATACAGAAGAGAAAAAATATGAGCATTCCGGCGAAGACGAATTGGCAACCACTTGAGCTTCAAACGGAAATCGGAAACATGGTCATATTTACGCAAACCAAATATGAACCTTATAAAAAAAAAATGAAGTCGCTCAAGTTTATCGAGTTGTTCTTGAGTAAGGTCAAGATAGCTGGCATCAGCATAATCAAGGATGGGAAGAAGAAGAGATTGTGCAAGCGCAATCTTGTTGGCAGTCGGAAGAAAATTCCGCAGTCTCCTCAAAGTTGCAGCAGATGCAAATAACTTGCGGCTTACCTCCTGCAGCTGGGCAGTCCAAGAGAAGTTCTTGTCGAGAAATATCCCCAAGTTTTTAACTTTCTCACTGAAGGGAATAACTGAATTATCAAAAAGAACTTGGGGAAGAGACGTCCAGTCGATCCTAGAAACCATTCTCGAACTGCCCACTACTATAACCTGCGTCTTAATAGGGTTGACCATAAGCCCGTACCGCTTGCTCCAATCGCAAATACGAGCCAAATCAAGATTGATGGCAACGGTAGCCTCACTCAGATTTCCGAGAGGAGCTCGCGAATAAATTTGTAGATCGTCTGCATAAAGATGGTAGGATGAAATGAGTTCATTGGAGATTGAGTTTATAAAAACTGCGAAAAGTAAAGGGGACAATACGCCACCCTGTGGTACCCCGGCAGAAGTACTACACCAGGAAGATAAGATCTCTCCGATGCAAATACGTTGCCGGCGGCCGAACAGGTAACTACGAAACCAGACAACCACCGATGGAGATACATTAAGAGAGCATAGAATGCCAAGCAAAACATCGAAATCAACAGTATTAAAAGCATTACTGAAATCTAGCAATGCTAAGACCGTTAGATTACTGCTTTCCATGGCTGATCTGATATCTTCCGTGATATTGAGTAGAGCAGTGGAGGTGCTGTGACCAGGACGAAAGCCGGACATGGTTATAGGAGGGAGGCTCCAAATATATATCTATCTCTCTTTTTGGTATGACATTTTATGAGATAGATATATTTCTGAGTCCGTTAATCAAGACGTAAAACAAACAAATATAAATGCCCCCGGTAAATCGATCACAATATCTATCAGTAATTGCCCTAATATGAATGTAACCATCAATATTAATTAAAGGAATTTGTTGTTAAACTTTCTTTCATTTTTGAGAAAAGCATTATACAAGCCTCAACCAGTAAAAAAGCCATCCTGGCCTCGTATATAATCGGCCCTCACCTGCGGTTCGGTCCGGTTAACTCATACTTGGCCAGGAAGGCTTACTTACTGGATTCTGCAGTAATGTACTATTACTTATACCGATATAACAGAGAACCCAAAACAACCTAAACCAAATGACACCTGGGAATGGCATTCAGGAACTCAAGCTCGTCAGTAGCGCTTGTGATCAGAATACCAATAAATCAGGCAATTTACTTGTTTGTTATCAATACACCCTGCAAAGTTGAACTGCAGAATATAAAAACATTGGAAATTGACATGGATACGGCTAAGACATCATCCAGATAGACTTACCGATATAGTAAGCGGCGTAAGGACCTACACATCGCTCTGTGGTTTCACCAATGCAGCGGCTGCAGCTTCACTGCGTTAGATGGTCGCCTGACCAGACACGTGCGGTGTGTATGGCATGTTGCGGCACGTTTGTTGGCGCAGAACGGGCTGCTTCTGATAGCTTGGTTGTTATCGTGAATTGTTGTACAGCGTGTCATCTCCGTTCCTGGTAATAGTCGTTAGTGGTATTAGAAGCGGTTACGTGTTTGGTTCTATATTGTGCATAAATGTTACCATACTATATGTGTATTCGCTTGGTATAGTACTGTGTTAGTAAAGTCTACTCTTCAACTAAGTCTACTCTTAAACTTCAGATCACGTTTGTCAAGTATGTACAAAAGTTTTAGTAGGTACCGCATATCCGGGGTGATCTATTGAGAGGTAACGTTCTGCGTGCTGATAGTGATCACCGGGGTGGTTTTAGTGTGGTAAAAATCCCACACGTCTATAATTTGGCAATTTCTGAATTAAAAATTTCAAGTAAAATATGTATCAAACTCTAAAAACCACTCAAATTAGGCGTTAAATCAGGGTTTCACACATTTTTAACTACAAGTACTCAATTCAGAAACCGCCCACAAAGAAACTTTTTCTGGAGGTCATTATCGGTAATATGCTGCAACTGTATGGACTGGGGACTGGGAATTACAACTATGTTAAGTGCCCTATAAAAAACTTTAGGTACCTACATTCTGCTACAACGTCGCATGTCAGTGCCAAACTCAAGGCTATCACTTTTATTTATACATGTAATTGTAACAACTAGGTCAGTTTTACTGAAATAACATTGAAAATAATCAGGATTTACGTTAGTTGTTAATTATTTGTGTTTTGAATCTTCGGTACATTTTAAAATGAAGTTCAGCAGTTCTACCTACTCTCTGGCGGACAGCCAATCTACTACTAACTAAAACCATCGGGTATCACACTGTCGCGTATGAATAGTGTATGTTCGAAACTTCTAACGGCGGTATTATGATATTATATTGTTTAATGATTTTTATAAAAATAGGGTTTAAAATAAAATCATTTTAACGAAAAAATTAACTCGTCGTAGGTCGTGGGTTCGAACCCAGGCAGATGCATTACTTTGTGTAAATTATTACATCACGATTGCTCTCAAAACGGTGAAGGAAAACATAGTGAGGCAACTGGCATATCTTAGAACCAAAAATTCCTTGTTGACTTCGGAACCCCAAAAACGGGACCCTATTACTAAGACTCCACTCCACTCCTATCCGTCTGTCTGTCTGTCACCAGGCTGTATCTCTTGAACCGTGATTGCTAGACAGTTGACATTTTCACAGATGATGTATTTATGTTGCCGCGCTACAATCAATCGCCTATGAATATTTTAGGCCTTCTAGATTTCTAGATGTTTGTTAACATTTGTTTTTTTTTTGTTAACTTTTTATCTCGTTTTACTTTTTTATTTTTATTTCTTTCGACTTATTGTTGGGCCTACGTTGTCCCCCCATATCCAAGTACTAATGCTGACACATGGAAATATTGTAAAACCAAACTATTTTTTTAAAAGAGTAACCATGGAGTTTCTTGCCGGTTCTTCTCCATAGGAAACGACTAACCCGAACCGTGCACCCTTTGTCGACGTTTTATAAGTGCCCATGAAGGCCTATGTAAAATAAAATAAATTTGATTTGATTTATTTATGCGTAGCTCAACTTATGACTCGCTCCACAAGGTTTGAAACTTCCTAGCCAATAGTCACACAGTAGCCCTACTAGAATCAAGATGGCAGAGCCTTGACTGTTCTATACCTCTGTTGCAGCCAGGATCTTGTATCTGCGCAAACGTTTCGTTTATTGTGGTTGAGCAGCAGCCTGATCATTGGACTCTTATGAAAAGAGTTCACCAATGACTGCGTCCAATAATTTATGGCAATACCTGATTATTTAAAGATAATTTTAAAACTTTTATGGGGTCAAACCATTTGCCTTTCCGAATTCACTTACGCAATTACGCTGCTGCTTTATTTGAGGAATAGGTACTCTTGTAATTGTACAGTGCAGGAACCGAAAGATAATGGGCAAAGAAATCTTTGTAATGATAGATATACTGCGTTCTTGTTATAAATCTTCATTAACAAACTAGTACCGCAGTGTAGTGCGTAATAAAAAGCGAATAAAAACACACTTGAACAAAGTTTTTCCGAGAAAATGTGGGAAAATTATAATGTTATGCATGAAATTATTTTAACATCTTTGAACTGTTACTGAAACTCCGTTGAGAAGTTGATGCAATAATTGTGCGAGATGTAAAACATGCGGGTGATTCAGTGTGTCAAGCCACTGACCTACTAACTGCTAAATTATATGATTCTACTTTTGGCATTCTAATTATCTTTCATGCTTTACCCCTATATTACAAGTCATATCAGTATTGTCAGTCTCTATTTGGAATCATCAAATTCACAGTATGGTGGCAGAGGGCAGGGCACATTGCTCGCAGAACGGATGGTCGATGGGACAGAAAAGTTCTGGAGTGGCGACCGCGAACCGGAAGACGTTGCGTTGGAAGGCCTCCCACCAGGTGGACCGAAGACCTGGTGGAGGTTGCGGGGATCCGCTGGTTGCGAGACGCACGGGACCGGTCAATGTGGCGACGCTTGGGGGAGGCCTATGTCCAGCAGTGGTCGTCTTTCGGCTGATATGATGATGATGAAATTCACAGTATTACATCGATTGAACGTTTTTCTGTTGTCATGGTGACTGGGTCGTATGGAGGTCCCTTAAACTGACTTAAAATACGGGCCTTAAACTTTTTATAAAGTTTATTAGTAATCTGACTGAGAAAACATGGTTTTTAATGAGCAGAAATCCTTTTCTACAACTTAGATTTTTAAGCACAGCTGCACAGCTTCTGCAATCATCTTCTCTAACATCGATGCATACGTCAAACCGATCTGTCCTGTCTGTGGCCTGTCTTGATTCATTACTACTTGCCTACATAAATGTAATTCTTCTATGTTTTTTATTTTAGTTAGGCTTTTAATTTAGTAAGTTTATTTATTTGTTAATCCTCGCACTGTAACGCCTTGCAGCAATTAAACCAATGGAGCACAATCTTATAATAAACTCACTATAATTCCAGGTTTCCTCACGATGTTTTCCTGCATCGTTGTCAGCAATGTCTAAGATAAACTTAGAAAGTACCCATGAATTCAAGATAGATCTATCTTAAACATTGTTTTATAACTTCCAAAAAGTAAAATTTAAAAAACCCTTGGCACATTTTTATTTCATGCTTAATACTCGTAATATATCTAGTAGTAGATACGCTTCGATCGACAATCTATTGATATTGTAATTATGACATGATATCTTGCGCAAACCACCGATTCAGACAGTAAAACTCCCATGACTTCTGAACGGCTGAACCGATTTTCATCAATCATAGCTAAGAAAGAACACTCTCGGTAAAGTCACCGAAAAAACAAAAAAAAAAAACGATTTCAAAATCGGTTCGTCCGTTTAGGAGCTATGATGCTACAGACATATCAAACTTATAACATCCCTCTTTTTCCGTCGGGGGTTAACGAATTAATGATCTCAAGGTCAAGAAAAGCTTCTAAACACGAATATTGGTAAATATTAACCGTTACTCACAAAATTTCGACAATAGCCGAGAAAAGCCCACGGTACGTCACAAAAACGTAATAAAGTTAAAAGAAAAGATACAGAATTAGCCATACATCATGATCTGGATAGGATTTTGGTTCTAATTCCGTCGATTATATCACTGGCAACGCTGCAGAAAGCGATGCCAATATTAGACTAGAGTATTGACTCCAGCTGAGATTGACATAGTGATCTAGAAAAACTGATTTTAGACCTGTCAGAGCTTGGAAATGCTAGAACTAATTTGATGTGAGGGTGGGCTGATGTTTTTCTAAGAATTTTTGTGAATGGGTTATTCTCTCAAAGAAAGATCTAGATGAATAGAAGTTTATGGTACCTAAGTATAGTCAATATTTTGTTGTATATTTTGTAAGCATGAAATAAATTTGGTGTATCATTGATTGCCGACGTTTACAACGATTAGTCATCAAATTAAAAAAATAACAAATGCAAAAAATATACATGCCATCTACCTGTGTAGAAGCTGCAGACCTAGGACCAGCGACCAAAATGTAATATTTATTATTATCAGGAAAAACAATTACTATTAAAAAAAAAACGATATCTTTGTGGTTTTATTTGAAACCCCCATCCTTAATGAGACGTAATGACCTTGGTAAGGGACCAATCAGAGGCAGTACCCCGTTCCTCATACCTCAGCTAGTTGACAGCAATTCTGTCTTTTTGATGTATTAGATCAAGCATTAGGCATCTAGCGGCCCAATCATGTCTGTCACTATGGCCAAGTCTCTTCTTCTAAATCCCTGTGTGCATTCCTATGATATATCTCATAAACACTATTGATTATATTTTTTGCAACTTTGATGGGTGCCCACGCGCACGCCTACCACATTTTTATAAATATCAACATTCGAGATTTACAGATCTTCTGTTACACGTGTCAAATATTTATTTTAAAGAATTCGTCAAGTTCATAATTTCATATATTTATACGAATGGATAATACAATTTTGTTAAGAAATTTTTGCTCCACATAAAAAAACCACACATAGTTGTACTTTTTAAAAGCCACCATTATTTTCAAACAGTTTTCAGTAAACTTAGATTTCACAGCTTCAATGTTTTAAACACTTATCCTCAAAAAGTGCCGTATTAAATTTATTTGAACACTTAATGGCCCATCATAACAATGTTTACGCCACTGCGCCTATTAATCCGGAGTCACCTGTCGTCGTTGATCATTCACATTATTTCTAACCACAACAATCGCTGGCACATGCTTCTCCAGGCTATTACATAAGGGGTCTTCACGCTGGCACGGTTGGAGGACGGCCAGACCCCGTGCATTGCCCAGAGTAATTTTTTTGACGTCTGGCTGACGGCCATTTTTGACGCCATCTTTGTTTAAGTTCGTTGACTATTTTGATATCAGAAAGATTGTAATTTTAATTTCTGAGATGTTAATGTCATCATCATTGACAGCCCAGCTTCCGTACCTTGACGTGTCAAAACTATCATAGTTCGACTGTAAAAAAGGGGCAGATGTATACAAGTCATATACATCTGACACGCATACTCAAAGTAACCTTACTCTAAGAGCTTATGGTCAGCCCCTGTCCTACCTACTGCGGAGTATAGGCCCCTGCTACTGATACTGTGAGTCCCTTGTGTGCGTTGCTTCCATGGTCTAAGCAAGTCTCACCTAGGCAAATTTATTGTTCCGTTCATTTTGTTATATTGTGTATGGACCAAAATTTTTGCTTGAGCGTTTATCATTGTTTATCTAAAGTTGAAGTCATTTCTTAAAAAGAAGTTCGGTTTCGGATTCACCAACATGCAAACGGTGTTCTTTCTTTTTTTTCATAATAGTTTAATAATCTCTAGCACACCACATGTGACATAGCTATTAATTCTTCTGTTCCCGGGTCATTCTGAATTGATTTTGGCTTCTGACTAGCAGCCAACGCCCTCTTTTTTTTCATCCAATAACAGCTTGGAAACAGATTGTGTATTCAAAAAGCGTTTCACGTCTAGACTCCCCAAAGATTTCTTACACAAACTGTTCTAGTTTTCTTGTCACCGACCACGTTGTTTCTAAACAGTTTTTTCTTTCCCCCTGACATTGGCTTGTGTCCAATATAATTTATTCAACGGTTATGTCTTTCAAAATATCGCCATTGCACTGTGCAGCCGACGTCAAGGTTCCTATGGCTTGACTATTTATATAAATTAGCAAATATATTTGATTCTACGTTCAACTTGTTAGATTGATGATAAATTTTGGTGGGTTTATTTTTTAATTTTATTGCCTGACGCAGTTTTGATTATGTAACTGGGCCAGTTATTATACGTTGTGGTTTCAGTTTATCATGTGCCTTGGGCATAAAAAAAATGTTATTGGTTTGTTTGGCTGTTTCCACTTACTGTAGGGTTCATCGCCGTGAGTTAAATATTTACATATTGCATGTTCTACATACTTTCATCTTTATGGTTGATGCTAGTCATCACTGAACAATCCAATCGATGGTTAGGTAAATGTGGGGTCAAAATTATGGGTTGTTGTAGTATCTACAGATTTTTAAACTCATGCCAAAAATAGAGTTTTTAACGCACCTAATATATTAACTACTGCTTCCTTTGGTATACACTAAATCAACGAGTAGCATTAGTCAGAATTAGGAAACGATTTGTTCATTATGTTCATTCTGTCAGAATTAACGCCAGCAACGACAAGTTTATAACAAGAATGTATTTTAAAATCGAATGAGAGAGAGGCACGTCAAATATCTAGATTGTAGGTAGTACTTGCCCATAGTCTTGTTATCTAACTCAACGTCTAGCTAGTTCATAAAAAACAGAGTGATGGACACTTACATATGTTTTTGTTTTTCACTTTGTTTTTCTTCCAAGCCTTGTATAACATTTGGCAAGAGGTAAACTGATGCTCCCAAAATTCTCCTAGCGGCCTCGAACCTCCAATGCACAGACATTCCAACATTATCACGATTCAATAAATACACTTAAGAAGCCATTTGTACATAATAAAAGTATTGGGGCATCTGTTTCGTGAGTATTGTATATAGTGGTGTAAATGTGGGTCGTAACCCTTTCTGAACACCTCAAAATAGACTGGTGAAAACGAACAGGAATAGATACTGAGCCCTTTATGTTGTGGCATTCCGTATTTTAATGTGTTTTGTATTTGGATTGGATGTGTAATTTATGAATGCTTGCTCTTTGAAGTATCGGAAACCAGATTCGTATACTAACAGTTTTTTTCTATTGTTACAGCGATGCAAATGGTGGCGTGACACCGGGTTGACGTGAATCAATCCGCGACATGTCTCAGCCGCCAGGGCGCGGTCGCGCACGGCCCCCGGGCCCCGCATCCCCCCTTAACTACCGTCCCCCCTCACCATGGGCCCCCAGCCCACCACCACTCATCTCAGGACCCAGGCACTCCACAGCTATTGTGACACCCCCGCCAGTCCATCCATCCCCAAAGCCATTTCGACCTTTACACTCCCCTCACAACTTACGACAGCATTCTCCATCTCCTAGTTCCCATTTTTCCATTTCTCCTTATCCTATGTCTCCGATATTGGGGCAGAGTCCGGAGTACTATTACTCGTCGCCCTACGAGCCCGTTCGGGAGTACGATTACGCGGGAGTGCCTCTTGAGCCGCCTCCGCCACCGCGACCCATGATATATGAGGAGGACGAGGAGGAACGTGGTCCTTCCACGGCGGAGATCATCGCCCAGCAGTCGCAAGAAGGCTATGTGGACGAAAAACTAGCAGAGTATCAAGCTACTATTCAGTTATTGCAAGGTGAGTGCTAAATGATATAATTTATTAGAATGATGAATAGGCGAAAACGATTATAAATTTATCTTGTATTCGTGAAACTTTTATAAAAGCGGAGCTATCGAAAACACTCTTGCTTTTTAACCGACTACCCAAAAAGGCAGCGGTTCTCAATTCGGCTGTTTCATTTTTTTTTTGTGTGTGTTCGGGCATAACTCCGTCATATATAGACGAATTTGCAAAATTCTTTTTTTGTTTGAAAGGGTATACTCTCGAGGTGGTCCCATTGTCAATAAATGAATTTAATGATGGGATCCCATAGACATCGAGGAAACTCCTCAAATATTATAGGCAGACATTAGATTCGATAGATATTAGACATGCGATTTTGGTATTTTCACTCACAAGGCAAGCATTTGCAATCAGAAAGTATCATTTGTTGAAGTGGAACTGATTAAGAAGACCACAGATTGCCACTGGAACCCATTAATTAGTAAGACATGGGTATAAGATATCTCGAATAGTTAAGTGACTTTGATGAAGCAAATACATATAAATAAAATGGTACTGATGAAAATGGTGCCATCGAACTGATCTGATGATGAAGCCGGAAGGTAAGCACTGGTAATCCGTAATAAAACAATATATCCTAGTCATATCAAGGTTTATTGGAATTTCAATGTGATGTACTCTGGCTATAAATGATTTTCATTGTAATATGAGGTACCAACACTAAAAAGAGTAAAATAAAAACTTAAAAAAAAACAACTTCTAAAGCAAAACAATACAAAGCGTAAAATAACTTTGTTTTCCGAAGTCGTTGTCGAAAAACGAAAAGCAATTGGTACTAACCAAAGACACCGACTTCGGAAAACAAAGTTATTTTACGCTTTGTGGTGTTTTGCTTTAGCAGTCGGTTTAATTTTTTTGTTAATAAGTTTTTTGTAGAACGCAGTTTTACTTGTAGCATCAAACTTATTTGTTTTATTTGCTTATATTATCATGTAATCAAACAGAGATGATATTTACAGAAGGTAATCACTGTTAACTTCTGTCTGGTTAATATTTCTAACAAATTATATTCGGTGTTCAAAAGTCAGCAGAAACTCATGGAAAACTTTCTTAACGGATCATTTTCGTTTCAAATAAACAAAAGGGAGAGGCAGATGTTCAAATTAAATGGATTCGAACTATAAACCGAAAACCAGGTTTCTTTGCTGTAGACAACATTTCCCTATTAAAACTAAAAAAGTGTATTAGGTGGTGTTAAATATAATTGAGTTATTCTGAAGACTGTTGAAGAAACGTTTACGGTTAATGCATAGTTTTATTGGGAATAACCATATATACATCTTTAAACTTAAAATATGATGCGTCATGTTTTAGATACAACTTCTTCAACGTCAACGTCTTTACCATATACCAACCGACTAAACCGGAATTTATCTTCTTCTTCTTTTCGAGCTGATGGAAAACTACTAAAAAAAACGCAACAGTGGTAACTTTATTGCAAGCTGTCCGCATATAGATAAATAATTTGTTATATTTGGAATACACTAGCTGATTGCCGCGAGAACTTATGTTTTCACTACTAAACTCACCCATTATAGATTTCATTAACCAGGAACGTAACTAAGGAAACCGCTTGTTTTCTCATTAAGCCGGCTCTTAAAACCTTTATTACGGCTTTAAAATTCAATACGTTGTAACAATGCGTGACTTCAAACAAAGTACCGTTTATAATGCCGTTGGGTAGAAGATTTTAACTCTTGTTATATTGCAAAACCCACGTCAGGTCTCGGTTCCTATTTCCAATGGCTTTTCTAAGACGTCAGTCAGCTTTATAGTTTCTCGAACACAGGTGGGTCATGCAGTTGTTATGTATCGGCGAATAATTTTAGAACTAGTTCCTAATTTTGGACCAATATCGATATTCGAGAGCGTGTGATTCAAAGCTTCGTTACGTCTGGTCTGGTCTGGAGAGCTGGAATGTTTGACGTGATCCTGAAATGTATTGTTACGTGTTTGTTATTTTTATGTTCTATTAGATGGTGATGGGTTAGTGTGGAACTTCCCGTGATGTTGAACGTTGCAATTTGTTATCCAATATAAGAAGGAAGGTTTCTGGTGGTCCCTGTAAGATTTTAATAGTAGTAAGACAAATAATTTTCACATGTTTTTTTTACTGACGAAAATAGCCATATATTTTGGCTATAAAGTTTTTACGCAGCTCAGGCTTCCTTTAAGTAATCCATTACGTAGATCCAGTGCGTCCTAAAGACAAGATTGTTTGACTGTGATTCTGATAAGTTTTATTGTATTTTAAGCTGTTTTGACTTTCCAAATGTAATTTAAGTTAAATAATATGCCAATAAAAGAACGAAAACAAACAACTTTGCTGCAATTTCCGTTACCATCTGGTATTTCTCTTACTTTTTTGCAGATTTCATCACATCCCAAAAATGTCTTCACTCGCTGCCAAATTGCAGGTTTGCAAAAAATTGCAAGCGTAAATAAACAAACAGATTGGGCTATATTTGTGTGTTCAGTGTCGTGAGTCATTTGGCTATATACTTCGGATCATTGCTCATTGTCGGTTGGAATGGTGACAGGTCTTATATAATATGTCCGAACTTGAAGTAATAAAACGTTAAGGCCGTGAAATACACCAACTTTGATCGATAAAAACACCCCATCTATATCTGAGAGTGTGGTGCAATCACCACACTCTCAGATATAGAACAATTTTAATATCTGACTTACTTATTACGATATCCACATAGTCTAACAACCATAACTTTGAAACAGAGTATCACAGAAGCGTACATTTAATGTTATCTAGACAGCCATTGCATAGAGATTTTTTGAGTATTCAACTAACACACAAAATGTAAGATGTTTTTGTATTTAGCCACAAAAGTCAAGCTTTAAACATAATATCACACGTTTATATTGAATTACCTAAAATTCTGCAAAATTTTTAGGGATTAACAAATGACTTACGTTAGTTTTTGAGTTATTCTACACACTGTCATAAGAATCATAGCTCGAAGCCAATTAGTGTTCATTTTATTGTTGCTTTAAAAGAACCCCTG
Source organism: Orthosia incerta (assembly GCA_948252205.1). NCBI lineage: Eukaryota > Metazoa > Arthropoda > Insecta > Lepidoptera > Noctuidae > Orthosia > Orthosia incerta. Next base: position 3,285,950 of record OX411753.1, on the reverse strand, counting down.
CACATTTTTGCCTTATATTTTTTGCAGAATTTTAGGAAATGCAATAAAAACGCGTAGGGCTTAAACCCCTTAATATGTGTGGTGTTTTTATCGATAAAATTAAATGCATTATAGCGACCCTAACGTTTTATTACTACAAGCCCGCACACATTGTATATAATGTGTTTTTTTTTTAAGAAACTGACGACTTGGCTTAATTTGGACTGAAACTGTATCATAAAGAAATCAAATTGTGGCTTCAATTTGGTGACTTTTGTTGCCATTTCAGTTGGGGTTGAATTTGTTTTTTTTAAGGAAATTCGATATATGTGTGTTTGGGTAAACCCAAACCTCTGGTACATTATATTGCTGGTATTTCGTACATATATTGTAAGCAGGTATGGAAATTAATTTTATTTAAGTTTGGAAACGTTGTATTTGATAAAATATTATTTTTGGGAAGATAATTATTTTAATCATACAAACAAATATGAGTAACGAAACCTTACTTTTGCGTAGCCTTTATTAAAAGCAAAAGCACTCCCTTAGGCAAAGTACAATAACGAGAAAAAATCGCCTGAGCAAAATTTTTATCAAAACATTTTCTTCCACGTAAATGCCATTAATGTTTCGCCAACACGTCTTGTAGGCGATCATGTGGAAAATTGAACACTCACAGATTACCTTTCATGTACGTCAGCACACCCACTACCTGCACCCTGATAGGGAACTCTTGATGGCTTCTCATGGCCAAGATAATGTGTGATGACGTGGAAAAGCGAAGGTCTAAGTAAGTGAATATTGTTGTTTATGTTGACAATGTTTTGCCTTGCTCTAGTTGTTTCTGAGTGCGGTTTTATGTTTCAAAGTCTTTATGGTTTGTTGGCTCTTAGTAGATTTGAGGATTCCTTGTTTGTTGACGAAAATAGATTTCAGAGTTTGAGAATTTGCATCATCATCTTCATGCCCTTGTCCTATGTTACTTGGGGTCGGCGCAACACAGTCACGCCATCACTGAATCCCTTTTCTTTCATATCACTCAAACGGTTTCCTTTCTACTTTTCTGTCACAGGCACCATTTTCAAACTGCCTCTAATTTACTCATTTCTCACTTTATGTATTCTCGTCACTCTGAACATTTGGTTTTGGGAATCTTCAAAGATGGTATATTAATTAAAAAAATATGGTCTCACTTAGCAATTGTGCTGAGCTCTAATATACTCATTTCTCTTTGATCAAATTAGTACGGCTAGAGATTACCTCCTCAAAACAAAGAAACCATCATCCTTAGTTTAGTAATACATTTTTCTAATCAAAGTTCTCACAATATCTATTTAGATCTTATTAGTTAAAAGAGAAACTCCCAAAATATTTTTCAATTTGTTTCATCGTTAAGGAAAGCACTATTTATTTAACGTCTTTTCTGTTCACGCTGGTAGTTTTTAGTAATACCAATTGCATTCTTTTTATCGACAACCAATTCAATTTACCTAGTTATGGCTTCCCATATCAGTACATTATCGAATTTCTTCGGAGCTTCAGTTCTATTGGTGGAAGTCACGCTATGTTCTGAGATATGTTCGTTTCCCCCTTTATGTACACTGTATAGGTTGATTAATGTATGTTCGTTATTTGTGAATAATTTGAATGTATTGGTAGTGCTTATATAGTAGTAGGTCATCATTTAAAAGTCAAATGAACATTGTTTGTCGGTTTGAATATCTCCTTTTTAGGGTTCCGAAGTCAACAAGGAACCCTTATAGTTTCGCTCTGTCCGTTTTAAGCTTAGCTCAGATAATCTAAGTACTAGAAAGCTATGATTTGGCATGGATATACATATAAATAATGCCGACAAAGTGGTAAAACAAAATCCCGAAAAAAATATTTTTTTCGGATTCCTCCTATAGTAGTAAATATAACGAAATTAAAAGGAAAGGTTGGGATGTTTTTTTTCTCGTCTATCCCATGGTGTGGGGTATCGTTGGATAGGTTATTCAAATATATTATGGGTTTGTTAAAACTATTTTTCGATTCAGAGATACGTTTGCGTGAAGTTAAGCTTTAAATTGTAAATTTATGTTAGAGTCAAGTGTCCTCTCCTCTGCCAGCGTAATGGTTGCTCTTGGCTATGTGAAAAATTCACGGCAGTAGTAAATATAACGAAATTAAAAGGAAAACTATCACAGATAAGTAGGCTTTACAAGTTTACGAGTAATAGTCGACCAGCTTATAAAATGTACTTAGAACAGTAAAAATGTTGTACAAATGCCATTGAAAAATTACTTAAATAACGTTGTTAGATGTGTAAAACAGAGTAAATATATGCTTATGAACCATGTAAAAATATACAAAAATAAAATCAGAACAGGCTTTACAAGTTTACGAGTAATAGTCGACCAATTTATAAAAGGTACTTGGCACAGTAAAATTTTTGTACAAATGCCATTGAAAAATTACTTAAATAACGTTGTTAGCCGTGTAAAACAGATAGTAAATATATGCTTATGAACCATGTGAAAATGTACAAAAATAAAATCATAACATTCTTCATAATAATGATTTCTAAATTAATAATGTTTAAGCTCGAATAACGCATTGGAGTGGCCGGAGTCGTTCGCAGTACCGGTCCGTAGTCCATACGGCGCATGCGCGTGGGGGAGTCTATTTTGTGTTAGTACAGAAGTATTTTCGACGTTTTGTAATCTAAAGTCATTATTATATTAGATTCGATTGCCAAGCAAATTACTTATTTTCTTTTGTCGATATCCATCTATAAATTCAAGTCAATATTCGACCCGACTACATCACTAATTGAGAAGCGTAAAACTGTCCAGAACGAAATAGTGAACACCACAGATTAGAGGTGAATACATATGAAATTTTTCAAATTCCGAAAGAGAAATAAACAAGGAGCGTGCGCGCAAGGATGCAGGAACGAACCATACCATTCCCCGTAGCTTTAACGTGCGCTCCTATTGGCTTTTTTCGCAATTCGCACCCGCGGTGGTACCAAATAGATATTATTTTTCTAACTTCAGTTGCGAAGTTGGATTTTATAACTCCAGTTATCAGTTAGTCCTTATTTAGTTTAAGTCAAGAGTGAATAGGTTACTTCTAGGCAAGCGTGCTTCACCGTAGACCACATCATCGCTTACTATCAGGCGAGATAGTGGTCGAACGCGAGCATATAGATTAAAAAAAAAACTACCTATGTGGGCCCGTTTTTAGACGTTGTGTGCCGCTGAAACCGTTTTAATGTTCATGTAATAACAACAAAACTCTCTTCTTAGTCCTCATTATTATGCAACTTCAGAACCCTATTCCTGCGCGTGGCCCGACACGTACTTGGCCGGTTTTTTACTTATCGGTTTGGTTTCCTCACATGCACAACACTTCTTCACCTTTCGTATTTATTTGATAATTATGTACAGCATTGGTACATACTACCAACATTCATAGGACCATTTCTGTACAATAGATTAAATAGAAAATTAAGTATCTACAACTTAAATTATTTTAGCTGTAAAAAGACTATTATTGAACATCTACTTCGCATCTCTTACGGAGAGACAGAAGATCTCCTGGCTGTAACAAAATAATAATTTTGCTTTGTCTTTAATTTAAGTATTCATATACAAGCTATGTCATTGTTAATTTATTATTATTATTAGTTTTAAGCACTTTATAGTCTGAAACACAGGTTCAACCTAGTTCAGGCAAATAAGCAACTGTCTTCTTTTATATTTTTAAGATATTTTTATTGCAAAATGTGCCTTATGTTATAAATAAACGATATTAAACGATATTAAACGATATACTACATAGGCGCATTTAAATGCTGTCTCCGCCTGTAAGCCCTTCAGCACGAACTGTGTGAGATATTTTTGACATGGTAAATTTATTAGCTTTTCAGCAGCTAACTCCCCAGGTTACGCCGGACGTGCTTACATTTATCCATGTGTAACACTCATGGTGATTATTTTAATGCTCAAACATAAATCTTTGGGTCATTAACACCAAAATTAGCCCATGTATAAACAGACGCACATAATACATATTTGATGACACTAACACGCATGCACTAGACATTACTATATCGCTACCCTATAGCTATCAGTTAGCTAGAGGAGTTAGAGCTTGGTGGTATGCCAAAAGTGATAATTTGCCAGGCGGTGTACGCATAGACTCCACGTCAATCACTATCGGGGACATGTGTGTTACTGTCAGTCAAGATGCAGCTTCACTAAATGTAAAATACTTTTAGTTTCTTCATGGCTTGTAGAATGCGTCAGTTGCGGGTACGCTCTGATTCAATTTCGCGTAACTACGGGTTATTTGTAGTTTTGTCTGGACTGAAATTGTGGGATATATATTTGTTGTCTTTGTTGTTATCATTGACCTAAATTTGAGCTACATGAACTATGTTTGCATCTCATAGATTTTTTGTGAATGTTTTGTCATAGCATGATTTTGTATACAATTTGAGGCTTAAATCTATAAATACGATTTATTCGAAATTCACCCAATGATAGAAGGTTCCAAATTATATTCGGCAAAATATATTTCTGTAAAATTGTGCAAACTACTCACAACCATATACCACTATTTGTCTGCATCTACCACTATTTGTCGCTGCATCACCTAAAGGTCGACTGTACGCCCCTGTACGTTTGTGAAAACAGAATATCATAACTAAAGATACTTTTATCTAGTTTAATATTCTGTGGTGGCGTATATGCCAACATATATATGACTTGTCCATTTCTACAAGTATCAAAGGATGTTTGTTAAAATAAGTTGGCACTGTAGCAAGAGATGACAAGCAGTTTATTCAACTGCTATTACTATAACATAACTTTCACGCACGAAATTAACTCGATACTCCTCTGGAATCAAAATATACTACACTTACATCTTCATCGTCACTTATAGCGATGGCATTCGCATCTCTTGTATGTATATGAGTGTTAAAAGAATCATTTTGGTCGCCAAAATAAACATCGCTAATGTAACGTGCACATGCATGTAGCACTGAACCTGTGAGATCATCCACCTTGCCGGATCGGTAAGCGAATGACGAACGCTTCCCGTGTTACGACATTTCTATTCTAATTTACTTATCGTTTGGAGTTGGTCTACTTTTTGTGGGTTGGCAAGGTCGCTATCGGATGTTGTTTTCTGCAGATGGTTTAAGATATGTTCCTGTTTTGGATATGTTGATAGTTTTTCTTTTATTGAATAGATTCGCGTTTGACCGTTGTCTCACCTGATCGTAAGCGATGATGTGGTTGACGGTGAAGCACGCTTGCCAAGAAGTAACCTATTCACTCTTGAAGTTTAGTTTATTCTTATAGTTTTTCAAGTTTATGGGGTAACTAACCGATATTTGGGTTCTCGTTTTCACTTAAGAAAAGATTTTCTTGTGTCATCTCTCTGATGGCTGCTGGTATTGCCACAACTTAATTGATTGTTTCCTAGATGCCTATTCTCGTCGCTTCTGTAATCATTCCTAATTTTGTTTGACATCCATGACTTTCATTTAGCTCACCTCCATTTCTAATTGTGTCAACCTTTGTATTCACATAATCTTTTGATGTCACCCCCAGAACAAGTTTGATTGAATGCAATGAAATGTCATTCCTTGGCACTTAAACTTCTTAGAGTTTTTCTCGTATCATCTCTATTTAGATTTCATCTTCGAAACAAGCATCTGATATAACAATGACATTGGCGGGCTCTTTCATCGCGTTCATGCGTTATTTTTAACTGAAGTGCAGTCGGAAGGCTGAACATTAATCATCGATGGTTCAGAGAACTGATTCATAATCACATGTTGTGCTTAATTAGCGGATGTGTGCCAGAATGTTGATGAGCGCCGAATAATTGAGATTACTTCAGAGGATGGACTCGGATTTAATATTTAGTTTAGGATGAAAACTTTTCTGTTTTAACTTTTATGACTTTTTTATATGGTATGACACCATGACCATTATGGCGATTGTTTGTGGGGTGCTTTCATTTAGTGTAGCATGAGTAAGTGGAATTAGCATAGACCAACATTTTATATTAGATTTTGACCTATGCCGTTTTCGCCGCTTCAAATAAACCCACTGATAGTTCGTTCGATTTTATTTATTTACACTACAAAAAGTTGTTGACTAAAAATTCACAGATACTAAGAAATAGGGCAGTGATGATATCGAAACTGCAGTCGGGAATCGGTGGTTTTGAATTTGGTTTATTATCGGAATCGGAGTCGGAGGTCGTTTATATTATTTGTTTATCGGAATCGGAGGCGGAGGCTGAAGAAAGATGTGTTATAGTTGTTCTATCTCACGAAGAAGGGTTACGTGACTTTTATGACGCCGAAATAAGATTCATTTTGCTACGATTCATCCGTCATCGTGAGATAGAACAACTATAAGAGAAAGCAAGTTTAATAAAATAATACATACATTATTGATCAGCCTTTTTAACTTTAGATCAAAAACAATACACCTAACTAGGCATGTTTTTTTATCCAGGCTTTTTAAAAAACAGGATTTCTAATATCTATAATTCTAAAGTGTGAAAGCTTTGACCGCGGCCGAGTGCCACCGCTGCCCTTATGCATCGGCCGATCACCTCCGATTTAAAAGTTTCGGCACCGAAATAGGAGTTGCAGGTTTAAAAAAAATCGGCAGTTTTGACTTATCGGAATCGAACCTCCGTAACATCCCTACTAAGAACGTGGTTAGTTTTGGGTAGCTAGAAACGTCATGGGATTAGATAATCAGGTAAGATAAAAATATCTCAACGCCAACCGAATAAATTCAGGTCCAATGTGGCATCACCCGATAAAATAATACTTAATCTTAAATCTAGAACACTAGGGCATTGCTTTGAGTTAAAAACGTGGCCAACTTTGAGCTAGATAAACAATACTAAACGGTAGTTTCATTAATAAAACTTTGCGTGTTCCTTCGGAACAGGCCAATGAACATTTAGCATCTTTGATTATCGCCATAAGTCACATTCCCTGGTGTATTAAGTTGGTTTAATTCGAAGACATGTGACATCCACCAACCCGCATCGTGGATTACGGCACATTATAAGGCCTGTGTCTCAGCAGTGGGAACATTAAAAGGCTGATGAAGATGATGATGATCACAGCATCACGACTTTCTGAATAATAAGAATTAATTCAGTTAGATTTTCTGCCTCAATTCTTTCTTTGTTTTTCTTTTCTAAATTTGGGAGCAGATATGTTCAGTTAGTGATATCATCATCATTACAGCTGAAAGACTGCTAAACCTTGCCTGCCTGCCTTCCCCAAGTGTTACCAGTGTAAATCGTATTATTATTTATCCTCAAATATAAATAAAAAAAGTATTATATTTTTATTGTTTGAATTTGAGTAGTAGGGTGCGTTTCATTTGAATTACTTCCCTGTCTAGCCGGACGGCGGCGCCGGCGCCCCCAATTTTAAACACTGCGCTACCCTCTGTCTCCTGGCCAACACCCAGCACGTCTCATCCTAGAAAACTTCATTCAAAGCTCACGAAGTTTCATTTTAAACTATCGTAAATTATAATTCTTGCAGAATGAACAATTGGCCGGTTAGTAAGCAGGTACAGCGCAATTCATTACTTTTCATGTCAGCCACTTTTCATTTGCAACAAATTCTAAGTCTTATGTTGTCTCTGTTCTTTTCTTATGTTTTCCCTTTTAATGCTTCTTGTATTCATCTACATCGTCAGCAATAATTAACAGAACAATAAATAACGCTATTAAGTTTATTTATTATCCTACAAATTGACAGCACTTAGCCGGCTCTTACCTCATATTTCGCGCTGAACTCTTTTCATCAATCTCTAAGCCGAATTCTGTTACCTCCGGTATCATTTGTTATAAATTCGTGGATAGCATCATAAATTATACACATGCGCAATTTGCCTTCAAATATATCGGTCTCACCATCTCTTACAGCTGATTCGACTCTGGTCTTATCGTCATCCGCCCCCGCGCAGATCCCGCTGACGTCATCAGTTAATCGTGTTTAAGATACACGGAAAGTGTTAGAAAATTCGAGGTCGATGCACGATTCGTTATTTTCCTTCGTCTCATTTCTATTATTGCATGTTTTACCTATCGTAAGATATTTCTAGCTATGCTGTGTCTGTGCGATTTTCTTGTTTGTCTTCGTCGTCTAAGATAAGTTTGTCTTTGTCTGCGGATTCTCTGGTGTGATAAGTTTGTATTGCCTCTTAGATAATATATGGATGTGGCTTAGACATTTTGTTCACTTCTGATTTTACACTGCAATTTTTATCTGCTGTGACACTTGCATCGTTTATCCGACATAATATTATTCTAATGCATCCAACATGAATCATTCTGAAAACTGATTCTGTAACAGTGTTCCTCTCTGGAATGTATATAGGAGATAATGCTTTCAGTTTAACTGTAAAGCTTTTAAACCCATTAGCTAACTATTATAATTAACAACGGGGGTGAGTAAATTAGTGCCAAAATCCAGCACAAGCTGTGGCACATTGTGGTGGGTTAGTTCTATTTCAGAAGATTTGACACATCTTCAGAATGTGGGTTAGTTTTAACAGAAACATTAGCATAGTTAATTGACGTGCCAACAAGAAAATTATTTGTCCAAAAATGTAGCCATCGTTGATGAAAGACCTATAAATATAATAGAAATTTTACACTGATTTAGTAGCACTAAAAATTACAGTACTGCTAGATTTATCTGTTATAAGAAGCAAATTAAATCGATTTTAACCGACTTCAAAAAAGAGGATCTCCTCCTTTTTGAAGTCGATTAAAATCGATTTAATTAATTTTTTTTATGTTTTTACCTCAGAACTTTTTACCAGCTGAACCGATTTTGATGATTTTTTTATTCGGTAGCTGGTATTTTGATCAAGATCTGACGAGTAGTTTCTGAGTTATCCATAATAATGAGTATTTTCATGGCAATATAAGGACCAAAATATAAAAAGAGAAAAGTTAAAAATATTTTAACAAAAAAATTAAACTGATTTCTAAATGTTTGTTATTTTTACCACCTTTCTGATGAGGATGCTAATAATGAATCTTCGCAAGTAAATGTTTTTATAAACAAAACAATAATTTTTATTTTTGCAATATGACTAATGTAGACTCGTTTGTCATAATGCAAAAAGCCATTTCCGTTCCCAACATGATCCGTCTTATCCAATTTCATCCATTCACCTAGCCAAATCTTGAGGGCAAACTAGATTCCTTTTCACCTAATATTTGTCATGCTTGTTATGAATTTCGTAACTGCTATAAAGCGGCTGCGGCATTCCAAGATTTCGACAATGTTTGAGTAACGTTTGTCACGTGTCGCTTGCTATTTGCGACTGACCTAAATGCGAATCTGTAGCTATGAATGAGAGACTTCTTAGAACCTCTCATACTATCGTGACTGTTCTATTAAAAATTTGCCAAAAGGCTTGTAAGGTCATATTTATCTGGCAAAGGTATCTAGAGACGTGATACAATTGGAAGATCTATTATTCATGTATTGTGTTGATGTGGCTAAGGTGAGCTCTGAAAATAGATGTTGTGGCGCCTGTAAGAGCTAACAAATTATATTCGATAATGTAATGCAGCAGGGGAATGCTACGCCTACAGGTTTCAACCCACTATCTTCTGGAAACTAACATTTTTTTCATTCCTGGCTAAGAATAGTAGGTAACTACTATGTAAATATTTTGCGGTGACTGAGATCATCAAGAGTGAAGATAAAAAAATATACAATAGCATTTGAAAGGCATGCGACTATAAGAGAGACGAATATAAAGATGAGTTTTCGACTATGAAGGTGAGGAAGCCTTAAGAAAAGATGGACGAATTGTGTGAGGAATGATATATGAAAGACAGTGAAGAGTGGAAGAAGAAAACTTGTCGCACTGATCCCAAGTAACATAAGACAACGGCAGTAAGATGATGACAGATTTGCACCTTAAGAGTCTCTACAAGTTTCACGAGCCAAAAACAGAAAACAGCTACTTTTTCAGCGAAAATTTCTCAATAACGACGAGATAAATGATAAATCTTTAAGTTAAGTCGTTAAGACAGGTCTTGCAAAATTAGAAAATTGTTGTTGTCAGTACACCCTGAAAATTATTTGATCTAAAAGAGCCAGACCTTTTTTCTGTTGGCAACCTTGCCGTAATAACTTCATGCAGTAATATATTCCTTTAATTCTAGTTAATTACAATAAATCAACTGCCTTTCATCTATTACTATAAGACAGAACAAGGAATAAATCTCAACGATATAGCCCTGTAGGCGTTTACAACAGCGCCGCTCCAATAAATAGAGTCGTGAAGATATGCTCCACTACTCGTAAAATATACGTTTTTGCCGTAAACTTTGAAATCGGGTTTACTTTCGGTTTTACTATGCCAGCAATTATCATGTTATAGAGTTTTAAACACCGTGGTAAAACAAAGCTTAGAGCTAATGAAAAAGCAATGGCAATTAATTATATGAAGATTGCTATTAAAATGCTCCGTTAATTCTGGAAACTGAAAGTTCGACACGAAAAACCAAAGCCGCATCGACAATGAAAACTGAAATAATGTGGTAAAGCGCAAGAGACCTTTACCTTGCAGTAGGCAAATATACTTTACAGTGCATGTCCTCGAAAAGAGCGTTTTCCAAGCAGCCAAACTGTGCGGAAAGTGTCACTTTTTATAGTGCTTTTTACTTTCCTGTACTTTTTTAATTTTTAACTCCAACGTCAGCCCGCCGCATAGAGTTTTTATTATTTGAGAAAAGTTCAAAAAATTAGTTAAGTAACAAAACTAATACTTCATTTAAAGCGTTTTTAATTACTCTATACTTAGATTTTGATCAATAAATTAATTTTAAGTATTTATTAAATATGTTTGGCAGAATGAATATTTTGCTCGTGCCTTTTTGCGTTACGACGTGACAGCTATTTGCACATGCGCAGTAGATATGCTCGAGGAACTATGAACTATTAGTTAATCTGTGGATATGCTGAGCGCCCTTGAATAAGCGCCATTTTATTAATTTCTTGCTTGGTTCAGATTTTTTTTTTATTTCCTCGCAAAATGCATAGTAAAATGTTGTATGATACACGTGCGTAAGATGATTTCCGAGTCGTGTCATCTACCACTCATCGGAAATTACCTACTTTCCGCACTTGTAGCATAAATAACTATAGAACAGTTAGATTAAACAGTTATATTAACATTTCATGATACGTTTTCGTTGAAAAACAATATATCACGGGAATTTAATGCGATGATTTCGTTTGCGTGTATTATAATGTCGATCGACAAGAAAATCTGCGCATGCACCGCTGGACTTATCGGATCCTCTATAGTCTAGAGGATCAGTCAGTTGCGAGGTTTTCTGAGTGAGATTCGGTCAGCTATAACGGTTTTCGATAAATCAAAAATGTTTGGGGTGAACATGAGCTACCGAACATTTCCAAAATTGCTATCAGTCATAAAATTTGTCTAGCGCCCCTGTTGTATAACTAGCTTCTAGAACAGCTATTATAATTAACAGTAACTGCATATTAAAACTAACAGTTGTAGCAGCATTCAAAATAAAATTATCACCAATTATATTAGATCACCCTATTAGGAAATCCACGCATCCCACCGCAGAACTAACACTCTTCTAAACGATTACAACATCTAAAACAAACGTGTCAGAGTATAAATTCGTTTACATGCGACATCATAATCCCATTGCACACGTCCAGTTGAATTTGTATCTACTTAAAGACGTGGTTGTTTTATAAATAAAGTTATTTATATAGAAACGTACCGTCAGCAACACCGCCTACGTAGCTTGGGTTATTTTTAAGAATTACTATAATGTTGGTATCGGTATCGCGGTGTCGTTGCTATTTGATGAATTGATGATGTCTGAGCTTGTTGATGGACTTATTTGTGGTTTAGATTGTCTATGCTGCTCTTCATTATCTGTATGGAGTTTCTTGTCCGTTCATCTCCATAACAAGCTACTTTCCAAATGGACGAGTCAATTATTATTACTTGTAACTTTAAATTGTTGTAGTTCAAAAGTCCCGCTTAGTAGCCTAGTTGAAATAAATACTTTTGACTTTGACTTTGTAGCTATATAGGTAAATTTTATTGTGGCTTTCCAATATTCTGGTTTCACTTAGTTTTTCATTTTATGATCGATCACTGAACGGATTTTTTTGTTAATAATACCAATGGTTTTTAGCTGATTACGATATTATTGGGACTTGCGAATTTTGTCTTACTGGCCATATAATGGAGTTTTACTATTTGCTCATTAGTTTTGTATTATTTTATTAAAGTTTATTTTCTAATAACTAAAGTTTGCTTAATTTTAAAAGTTACAAATCTTGTTCGCTTATTTCTTATTTATTGTCAGTTAGTCTTGGGTAGTTAATTATGTGTCTTTAAGCTTACATACAATTGATATTTTTGCAAATATTCTGAAGTTGGATCTCTGCATAACACAAACTTCCTCTGAGATATGGAAGACACGAGCTATGGCGTAAGCTTCATTCTTCCTCACTACGTGTCAAGGTTTTGTTAGATCATTGTGAACTATAGTTTTCCTCACAGTGGGGTCCTAACATCGTACGTACATGGAGTTTCTTGCCGGTTCTTCTCCATAAGAAACGACTAACCCGAACCGTGCACCTTTTGTCGACGTTTTATAAGTGCCCATGTAGGCCTATGTAAAATAAAAAATAAATGATTTTGATTTTGTTAGTTACCGTTAGTTCAAGGAAACCATTTCTTTCTCATTTGAGTCCTTCACTTTTCTTAAAATAAATTCATTGAGTCTTGCAATATCTACGAAAAGTTTGTTTTCAAGTTCTTTGAAAATCTGTTTTAGAATTCTTATGAATGCTTTGATATACCTTTGAAGTAATAAATGAGAGTAAAGTCATATATTAGTATATATTAAATAAAATAGAGCAAATTTAGATAATTTCTATAAATTCATTCTTGTTATGCTAATCCTAATTTGCGTAAATCGTGCACTGTACTTTTCGCCCTTGTAGCTTACGGTGACCTCATCTTAAACATATTCAAATGGCTTCTGAGAATCGGTCTTCTGTCACCATTCTTTATTTATCGATTAGACGTATTCGTCAGTATTTATTAAAGATAGATCTAGATTAGATTGTCATCATTGAATTGGTTATTTATTTCATTATCATACACATAGCCTATATTCCCAGACGGATTAAGCAGAGGTGGTCCTACAGTACACTCACATTTTGTCAGTTTATAGGCATCAACTGGGCACAAGTATGCTCCGGGTTGCTACTGAGATATTCCTGATGGAAAATCTCAATTACACTTTGCAACCCTTGGGCTCATTTTCAATGGTTATAGCGCTTGCAACAAATATACCAACAAGATCATCTTTCAGCTAAAGTCAATTATTTAGTATAGATGCGGCGTGGTTTCTTCATCGATACATCTCGTTCAGTTTTCATCTGAGTATGCACCCCTTTCCTATACTATCCCCAGCCTATGTTATGTTTGTATATTTATTTTCCTTATGTACGAATTAAATGCGATGTTATAGTAATAGTAATCTTTATTCACAGAAATTAGCACATTTTTCACAAGTAATGCTTAAACTAAAGTTAAAATACACATAAGTATTAGCATTTGAGGCCGAATTAGGCATAGCCTGTATTTCAGCTTTCAACGTCGTTTCCCTTGAGTTGCAATTAATAGTATTTCGAATATAATGATCCCATTTTGAATGTACTTATCTAATACAAAGGTAATAAGTATATAACAATACAAAATAAATAAGTTACGTAATGCAAAATAAATATGCTATCCAATACAAAATAGAAATGGAGGAAAAACTAAAAATAACAGATAAAAGAAATATGTTATTGGTTATCAATTAATTATGTACTTGTATTTTCCTTCTATCTAAAATAGCAGCCTGTCTGTAGAATGAAACTATCTCTTAATGCCTGAACTACTTACGTTTTTTTTTTTTTTTTATTTGTGATGGGTTTGCTCTTGACTCTAGTCTAGGTCAAAGGTGACAGAGACAGATTCGACGATGGAGTGAGCTTACTCAATAAACTTTCTCCTATGTGTTGTCTAGTCTATAACTTGTAGGTGAGTTTTTTGTTTGTTGCTTGTGGCACAGATAATATAATACTAGCATACAGATACCGTTCCATCTGATTATTTTTTGTAAATCGATCGCGTTCGGTTTCGTTCCACGGCGATAGATAGATCACCATCTATATCCGTGGAAAGGAACGGAACGGAACCGAATGCGATCGATGTACAAAAAATAATCAGAATAATCAGTATAGAACGTCGGCACGGTTTTTTTGTATGGGATGAGACACCACTGCTTGTGGTCAATAATAATTATGATGAAGTATTGGTACAATATTTTTTATTAGTTCGATGAAGGACTGAAGATGCTGGGTAGATATTTTCTTAGATTGAGGACTCTGTCCACCCAACATGAGACTCTAGGAAAGCCTCACTTGCTGCCGAGCACAGCGAGTCTTTTTTAGTTTCCCCAGGAATGTGCCCTAACAGGTGTTGCACAGAGGGGGTCCCGGGGTGGTCTTTTAAGAGGTCAGGATCCTTTATACGGAATGGTGATAACCCTGGTCTTTTACCCAAAATTCCAAGCGCCTTTTGAAAGTTTTCATCCGATACCAAAAAAAATACCTTTAAGAATATGAGATTACTTGGGTATGTTTTGCTGGGTCATAATGTAGTGGTCAAAATACAGACAACTCCTGTCGCAAGTCTGCTGGAAGAAATATCTTTTGGAATAAGCATCTTTGTGGACTTCTATCTGTATTCATTCTTCTCTCTAGTAAGTGTTTTGCGTGAACCTGATATATGTTCTGTTTTTAAAGGGTTTAACATGTATTATTGTTTTATATTATTCATCATATCATATAATAATCAGCCTTTAAATGTATTCACTGCTGGGACACAGGCCTCCTCTCTGTGAGAGAGAGAATGGGCCTTATATCACCACGCGGGCCCATTGCGGATTGGTGGATGTTACATGTCTTCGAATTTTTGGTTCTAGGACATGCCAGTTTCCTCACGAAGCTTTCCCTTCACCGTTTTTAGAGCAGTGGTGATGAAATAATTTACTCAAAGTTAAGCGCCTGCCTGGGTTCGAACCCACGACTTACGATTCTTAAGTCGGGGCTGTTACCATTATTGCTCTCTCTATTATTCATACTATTATTATTTATATGCATACCTATCTTTACGTGTTCTTTATTATGAAACGCTAGGATATCGTAAAGCAAAGCAAAACAATAAACTCTGTGTAAAAATCCGAACATCTCGCAAGTATTAATAGTTAGACGCCTACGACTGCCTAGAAGCAACACACTAACCCATTTCTCATGGCCCAATCTCGCAAGTTGTGTATGTTAGTAAGATCTTTTTCTTTTATTTTCAATACTGAGAATTGTTGGAACGTCTTATCCTTGGCTTACTTTTAAGTCCCTGTGACGTAGGTTTGTAGGTAATGTTTCAGAAGTAACTTTGAGATACGCTGCATTACATCGTTATGAACCACTATTAGGGTTCCGTACCTAAAGGGTAAAAACGGTATTACTAAGACTCCGCGGTCCGTCTGTCTGTCACCAGGCTGTATCTCATGAATCGTGACAGCTAGACAGTTTAAACTTTCACAGATGATGTATTTCTGTTGCCGCTATAATAACAAATACTAAAAACAGAATAAAATTATTGTTCAAGTAGGGCTCCCAAACAACAGACGTAATTTTTTTGCCGTTTTTTGATAATGGTACGTGTTCGCGACGAAGCGTCATCAACCATACTAAATGGTTCATAGAAATTGAAGTTTGTATGTGTAGACATGTCTGCTTACCACGGCGCGCCACCTGATACTAAAATGAATTTTAGAGGCACGTTTATATTTATACTAAAATTTTACCTACATTTTTTGAGATAGTAGTATAATGTTTTTAGTGTTTGTCAGTATGTTATAGGGTTCAATAGTTCACCCTTAACAGAGTAAAATCATTAGAAAGCATACTGATAAGAGTTATCATAGTAAAAAACATAAATTTCTGTCATACGATACGTCTGTGCTCGACGACGGATTAGTTCCGAATGAACCGTGAGAGGGAACCACACGATATATATAGTTTTGGTGGTTTTCGAAAATATTATAGTAATTAAAATCATGTTTTTAAGGGCTTATCCTATGTACTGGACATGAAATCAGTACATAATGATGAAACTATGTGAAGACCACATAGTTTCTGCTATGTAAATAGGAATATTGACTTGATATCTCAAACACCAAATATATGGTTTTAGGTCATTTTAGGGTATATGGGGGACCTAGACCGAGACAGGAAGCCTATATACACCTCATAGTTAGCGTAGTCTTTTATATAAAGCCCATTTACTTGAGATATCAAGTCAGTATATAATAGAAAAACTGCTGTTTATCTGGTTTTTGGCAATCGCTTACGGTTTTAGGTGCCCTAAGTACCTAGAAACATATAGGTGTACTGGTAAAAGTACTACCATTGGAAAGCTTGCTAAAAGGGCTTCCAGGCGGTTTCTAGATGGGAAGAATCGCTTGGATAGTCAACGAGATAAGCAGTCGTGAAAAATGTAAACAACGTAAAACGTTGAAATTTGTAGACCCTTCAGGTGGAATAACTCCATGAAGGGAATAGATGTACTCATGGTGTAAGTGCTTTCGGATGGCTTGCTGGACTAGCTACCAAGCCATCACTTTGGAGCGAAAATCGCTCAAGTAGTTTAAGTACAATTCCGGAAAATAGGTTTCTGGAAATGTAATTTTAGTCAGTTTTTGGCATTCCCCGAGACTATACACCCCTGGGAATTCCGAAAATAAGGAATTTTTGGGGACCTCCCGATGGCCCGTTGAACGCACCATCGTGTCGTCCCAATCTTATTCGTGTTTTTATATCTAATTTCTCTGATAGCTGGGCGCAAAGAAAGTGACCAGCTATCAAATTTGTACATATCAAGGCACCTTATGTGCATATGACCTAGATAGACTTACATAAACACTAGAAATGTAAAGTGTGGTCTATTGGCTACCAGAATCCCCATAATAGGCGGTGATTGTCTGGTTAGCCTAAGTAGGAAGTCCTAAAGTCGGTGAAATGACTTAGGAATTTATAGATTCATTACATAAGGGATGATATCCCATAGAAGATTCCCGAAAATAAGCTTTTTCTAGACGTCAACAGACAGCCTGCTACTGGCACCAGCAGGTCAACCCAACCTATAGATATCCTTAGGCTAGGTTGAAAACTATTAAGGTTTTAACTGGGAAATAAAGGGAATTGTCCTTTTATTTCATGGAAATAGTCTAGGGAAGCTATCAATACCTGGAAATTAGGTATATTGATTAGATACATAGATAGGGGGCGTTACTGTGTTACAGTACGAAGGAATCCAGCTATTGATAGCACCATGGAAGGGGTGCGGTAACCCTATTTACCAAATATGTATAAGGGTTTTTTACATAAATAAAAATTATTTTCGGCGAGAATTTGCGGGGCTCTCAATAATGGCACGATGCGAGGGTATAAAGAACCCCCGGGCCCAAAATAGAATTTGTAGTCATCCAAAGCTAGTCGCTTGTACTTGTCTTAGTAAATAAGAAGTAATTCTTATATAGAATCAAGTCTCTGAAATTGTTGAGAGCCCTAGAATCGTGCCGTGTACTGAATAACTTAGTGTTTCATTTAATTCATCGACTTCAACCCTTATGAAGACATCCCTTTTCGATCCTGTCGAGCTGAACCTCGGAACCTGGACACCAGGAGTGCTGATCCAGAAGTAGGCAACCCGGAATCTGGAAATAACTCGAGTACACCCAACACATCGTTGAATCGTTAGAGTCGATTTGCAACCCTACGTCACTGCTGCAGCTAGGCATCCAAGAACCTTTGTTTTCGTTGATGTGGATGGGGCGTTCAGCGGCAATGGCCAGAAGGTTTACGCCCTTCTTTTCTCGGGGCCAATGAACACGCTACGTCCTGCACATTTAATGGTCCTTGCGAGCCAGATTTTGGAGCCTGGCGTCCCGGCAAATTCGACGACGGACACATATTTAATGGTCCTATCGAGCCGAATTTTGGAGCCTGGAGAGCCCCAGGACGTCGGGAACAGTAGATCCAGAAAAAACAACTGGGTGCCTGCATATTAAGTCGGCTACGTGCAACACAACGTTGACCCGTTCGAGCCGAAATTCGAAGTCTGGAGCGCCCCAGGACGTCAGGAAGAAACAGTGGTGGAATTAATTTTTCGAATTTTGGAGAAATTAATTTCACAAATAAACCAAAAATCGACGTGCACTGCAGGGAACAAGTCCTACGTGCCCTATTTGCCGCTGGATCCAAGAGGTAAAATTCTGGAGACAGTTATTGAAAATACCCTATTTTTTCAATAATTGTAAGAAAATAGAAGAAATTTTCTGTGAGCCGCAAAATGCTGTATGAAGACAGATGCGCATCCTTGAAGCCCCAAGAATAGTTCCTGAAGACTTATCGCTGAAAACTACCCTATGTTATCAGTGATTTGTTCTAGAACTGAACGCTTGTTTATTCAACCAAGAATACTCGTTCAGAAGATTGGATTACGTCTTTGACGCGGAAGAATAGTTCCTGAAGACTTATCGCTGAAAACTACCCTTATGTTTTTAGCGATTTGTTTAAAAAACGAGCGCCCGTCAGAAAAATACAAGACGTGCGTTTAGAAGGCTGATGTGCATCCTTGATGATTGAAGAATAATTCCTGAAGCCTTATGACTGAAAACAACCCCTATGTTTTCAGGAAAATTTTGAAGACTGAATTTTCGTCAGTGAATGGAAGAAACGTACTCTGAAGACTTAGATACGTTTCGGATGTACTGACTATGCGGTTCCTGAAGCACTATCACTGAAAATAACTTCGACGTTTCGGCGATTTATTTGAAGATTGAATTTTCTTCAATCAAGCAAGATACGTGCTCTGAAGATTGATGCACGGCTCTGATGCTTTGGACAAGCAGTTCATGAAGCATCACCACCGAAAAGTAACCTTGACTTTTCGGTGATTTAGAATTTGATTGAATTATAGTCAATCAAATAGAACATACACGTTTATGGGAAAAACAAACTTGTATAGCAAATGCCTGAAGTTTCCTGAAGACTTATCACTGACCGTAAGTTTTTAGTGATTTTTTATTTGAAGATTGAATTATAGTCAATCGAAGTGGAGGTTAACTTCTGGAGATCGTCGGTTTGAACGCTGAAGCCCGGAACTGGGACTTATCTTTGAAAACTAACTTCGAGTTTTCAAAAGAAAATATTTCAACAACAATGCCGATAACCAGATCCAAAGGCAAGACGCCGGAGGCATGGACCGTGGAGTTGGATCAGCCAGTTGGCATCAGACATGAGCTGCCGCCGTGTTCACCTTCCACAACCGAAGGGACCGAGCCGTCGGACGAGCAGCGCCATCTAGCGCCTCAAACTGAAAGCACTCCGACGCATCAACCAATAGAAACTGATCAAGCGGTTTCTACCAGAGTAACCAGATTAGAAGGAGCTTCAGACACAACATTGAAACCTTCTCAGAAAGAGAAGATTTCCGAAGAAGACAGACGTACAGCGATGCCGATGACTACCCGGGGTGACGCCCGTATCGAACATAGCCGTCCGCCGTCAACTAGAGTGACTCGGTCACGAAAAAACATAGACAAAGCTCGCGAAGACTTACTCAAAATTAAGTTGGAGCTTGCACAACTGGCACTTCAGAGAGCGGAGGAAGAGGGTTCCGAAGCTGAATACTTGGATGACAGAAACTCGAATGACGAGTACGTGCGTTCATGGCTAGAAGAGGCACCAGAACCTCAGCCTGAGAAGGAGGATAACGTCGTTGAAGGGGGAACCAGAAATTCTATGCATAGACCCCTGACTGCGGCCGCCACCAAATCGCAAATAGAAGGTCAGCATCCTAAGGAGAGAGAAGTGCGAAAGCCTCCAGTTGCAGCGTCAGCTGAGTGTACAGGAGGTCAGAGGGATAGTCTCCGTCCATTCTTGACGGAGTTGACGTCCGCTATAGCGTCGCTAGCCGACAGGAAAATAGAACAGCGGGACCAACCGAACCCCTCTGCGTCGAAATTCGTCATGACATTGCCGAATTTCAATGGTTCTCATACTGAATGGCTATCATTTCGGGCCATATATGAGACAACTCGAGCGTACTTTACGGATATCGAGAATACAGCGAGGCTGAGGAGAAGCTTACATGGACGTGCAATGGAAACCGTCAGCTCAGAACTCATCGGACATGCCAGGCCCGATGACATCATGAAGGAACTCGAGCTGCAGTTCGGCCGTCCAGACTCCATAGCGCAAGCTGAAACAGATAGATTACGCGGACTGCCGCGCTGCAGTGAGTCACCAAGAGACATCTGCGCGTTTGCAAGTCGCGTAAGAGGTGCTGTAGTCACGCTCCGCGCGTTAAAAAAGGGTCATTACCTTATGAACGCGGAGCTTATGCGATTGTTAACAGAGAAGTTACCCAATTCGCTACGAGCACAATGGTACCGATCATATTCGGAGAAGTACCAATCGGTGCCAGATATTTCATTGTTCAGTAATTTTATATCTGAACAGGCACACTTCTGTAGTCCATTCGCCCCACCCGAAGGCATCGCTTCGGCCGAGGCGAACACCAACAGACGCGTCACACAAAGGACGCATATAGCTACGGACCAACCGGTAGGAAAATGCCGTGTTTGCGACGTGGGACATCACTACGCCACTGGATGTGCACAATTCAGGGGCGTAGCTGTCGAGAAAAGATGGGAGCTAGCGAAAAAACACAATCTATGTTATCGCTGCCTTCAACATCGACGAGGCAACCACACTTGTAAGAGAAAACAGTGTGGCCAAGACGGGTGCAGAGATACGCACCATCGGCTTCTTCATAGGAAGAAGCAACAGCAGAGGGAAGCCAACAAGAAGCCCGATGTTCCTGAATCCCGCAAGGATCCTCAGGAAACGGTGGCCAGTTTCGGGTCACCATCGAGCCAGGCGTACCTCAAGATAGTGCCGGTCCGGGTAATCGGACCGGCGGGAGAGGTAGCAACATACGCTCTCCTAGACGATGGGTCCACCGTTTCGCTGATGGATGAAGACATCGCGAGGCAAGTCGGGGCAGAGGGCCCTGTGGACCCGCTCAAGATCGGTGCGATAGGCAACACCATGCTCACCACCCCATGCTCAAGAAGAGTCAAGGTGACGCTGGTTAGCCCGCAAGAGAGAAGGGTACAATTTAAAGCACGTACTATACCTAAACTCAGCTTGGCAAAACAAACAGTGAGCGATAGGGTTGTCGCACGCTGCAAGCATTTAACCGACTTGAGAAAAGAGTTGATGTACAACAATGGCGTGCCAAAAATACTCGTCGGCCAAGACAACTGGCATTTGTTATTGGCCAGCGAGATTCGCAGAGGTCCAAGACACCAACCAATTGCGTCACTTACAGCAATGGGTTGGACACTACATGGCGCGCACAGTAGTTTACTACGACAACAAGTACATCATGTCAATAGAATAACAACTGATGACAATTTGGATCATCAGTTGCGCGAACATTTCGCCATAGAATCGTTGTGCGTAAACCCACAGCGACCTGCCTCTGACCCAGCAAGAAGGGCAGAGGACATTTTGAATCGATCAACTGTCCAATTAGAGAATGGACACATCGAAACCGCCATGCTTTGGCGTAATGAGCATGCTGAGATGCCAGATAGCTTTGAGACAGCTCTGAAGAGGCTCGTCTCAACAGAAAAGAAGCTGGACAAGAACCAGGAACTTCTAAGAAGATACTCAGACCAGATGGACTCGCTAATAGCGAAAGGGTACGCTGAAAGGGCACCCGCAATTAGCACGCCGGGCAAAACTTGGTACCTCCCACACTTCGATGTCTTCAACCCAATGAAGCCAGACAAACTTCGCATCGTACATGACGCTGCCGCCAAATCGAGAGGAATGTCACTGAATGACTTCCTGTTAACTGGGCCCGACCTATTACAGTCGCTGCCAGGCGTAATGATGCGGTTTCGCCGCCACTGCGTCGCAATAACCGGTGACATAGCGGAGATGTTCATGCAAGTGAAGGTGCGGAGCCAAGACCGAGACGCGCTTCGCTACCTGTGGAGGGGAAACCGCAGAGAAGGAGCGCCAGAAGAATATAGAATGACGTCCATCATTTTCGGCGCAGCCAGTTCGCCTTGCACAGCAATTTTTGCAAAGAACTGGAACGCAAACAAATATATAGAGAAGCACCCTGAAGCTGTGGATGCTATACTACGTAGTCATTATATGGATGACTACCTAGATAGTTATAGAACTATCGAGAAGGCGGCAGAAGTCGCTAGTATGGTGCGAAAAATACACCTACAGGCGAGGTTTGAACTCAAGAAATGGGTTTCAAATAGCTCGCAGCTCCTAGAAAAAATGGACCCATCGCATATACAAACTGAGATGGTATCCATTGGAGATATAGATACGTCGGAAAAGATACTCGGCCTCATATGGAGGCCAGGCGAAGACACGCTGGGTTTCAACCTCACACTCGCGCGTCTGCCTGAGGGTATCTTGGACCGAGAGGCGCCCACCAAGCGAGAGGCGCTCAGAATAGTAGCGTCGCTATACGACCCACTCGGACTCGCCTCGCCAGTAACCATCAAGGCGAAGCAAATATTGCAAGAAGCATGGAGGCGAGGCGTCGACTGGGATCAGAGGCTAGATGTTGACCTAGCATTACAATGGAAAATTTGGGTACAACATTTACGCCAACTAAAAAACGTTAGCGTACCAAGATGCTATCCTGGATATAGCGACGCTATAGAAATGCAGGTGCATGTGTTCACTGATGCAAGCGAGATGGCATATGCTACCGCTATATACTGGCGGGCCACGACCGTGGAAGGCAAGCACTTAATAAGCCTTGTTATGGCGAAAGCGCGGGTGGCCCCACTGAAACTGCTTTCGATACCGAGACTCGAACTTCAGGCCGCGGTATTGGGAACCCGCGTAGCCGCAGCAGTGATGAGTGAACACGACTGCAAGCCCACGTCAGTAACGTATTGGTCAGATAGCACGACCGTACTGACCTGGATTGGAAGAGGAGCGAGAGTATACAAACCTTTCGTTGCTCACCGAATAGCTGCTATTGAAGACAATAGCAAAGTCGAAGATTGGCGATGGATACCCACCAAGATGAACATCGCTGATGCAGCAACCCGTGACGTGCCACTGCGGTTCAACTCGGACCACGAGTGGTACTGCGGGCCGAGTTTTTTGTCTCTTGGGCCCGAATTATGGCCCACAGAGAAACCTCCGACTACAAACGACACGGGAGAAGAAAAAACTTTCGTTGTCACAGAAGGGGACAAGAAGAGCTTCATAGAAGCCGTTCCAGAGCCAAGCAGATTCTCCAGATGGGAGCGACTGCTTCGTGCGACCGCCACAGTTCTGCGTTTTATATCTCTTTGCAAAAATAGAACAGAGATAACGTCCTATAAACGGACGAGAAAAAACGCTGAAAAGGACCCAGACTGGCGCAAGAAGCCCGCTGTACCTGCACAGAAGCAGAAGCAGGCATGCAGAGCACCAACCCAGGTCAACAGACAAATCATAGAAGCAGAATTTCTCCAAGAAGCTGAGAAAATACTTGTCCAGGTCGCACAACAACAATCGTTCGCTTCAGAGTTAGCGAATGTTGAAGAAATAAATAAAAATAGCTCGCTGCGACCTTTACAAATTCAGGTCGTCGACGGCGTGCTGCGACTAAGAAGTCGCATAGCAGCTACGCAAGAGGTAGCTGAAGAAGTGATGCGCCCGCCTATATTACATGGCGACCATCACATAACGCAGTTGTACATAGACTGGACACATCGCAGTCTACAACATAGTGGCACCGAACTCACAATTAATGAGGTACGGCAGCACTACTGGGTCGTGAAGATGCGACCAACAGCGAAGAAGGTGATAGCAAGATGCCTGCATTGCCGTATACGCAAGGCACAGCCACCAGTACCTGCGACCGGCGACCACCCGAAAACGCGCCTCGCTCACCATAAGAGGCCGTTTACATATACCGGGCTCGACTATTTCGGCCCGCTATCCGTCACCGTCGGTCGGCAGCATCAGAAGAGATACGTAGCACTATTTACGTGTCTCACATCAAGGGCGGTGCACCTTGAAATCGCCGCCAGCCTTAGCGCAGACTCCGCCATATTGGCGCTGCGCCGATTCGCCGCACGCAGAGGATGCCCAGCTGAGATACACTCAGACAATGGCACCAACATGCACGGCGCCGACAGAGAGCTGCGAGACGCCTTCAAAACAGAGGCAAGTCGTAGAGGCATCGTATGGCGCTTCATAACGCCATCAGCGCCATTCATGGGAGGCGCCTGGGAGCGCCTAGTTCGTTGTGTAAAAAACACACTATACAATGTACTTACAGAAAAACACCCCACCGAAGAGGTGTTGTCCACACTGATTTGTGAGGCAGAGTACATTGTAAATAGCCGACCATTGACACACGTGTCGGTAGATGGTGATGATGATGAATCCATCACACCGAATCACCTCTTACTCGGTGGGTCAGCCAGACTACCTACACCTGGCACGTTCACCGAGCAAGATATAGACAGCAGGAAAATATGGCGACGATCACAGATCCTCGCTGATATGTTCTGGAGTCGCTGGGTCAGAGAGTACCTGCCGGAGCTCCAAAACCGGCGGGAGCCACATAGTAGTGGGCCCAGATTTAAAGTGGGTGACCCTGTCCTGATAGCCGACGGCCAGCTGCCCCGCAATACGTGGCCGCGAGGCCGCATTGTGGCCGTGTATCCAGGAATCGACGGAGAAATCCGGACCGCTGAGGTACGCACGCTTGGCGGTACCTTGAAGCGTCCGGTGAAGAAACTCGTCCCACTGCCCCAGTAACCAGAGATGCCGGAGCGGCGACCGTCCTCTCGGTGGGCCTGGCCGGCAGCCGAGAAATGCCGTCCGTCGCTCACCGAAGGAATGCAGCGCCGCGCCGACAACACTTCGAGTCGACACAGCGAGTCGACACAGCACTGCACGGCGGGAGATATGTTCGCGACGAAGCGTCATCAACCATACTAAATGGTTCATAGAAATTGAAGTTTGTATGTGTAGACATGTCTGCTTACCACGGCGCGCCACCTGATACTAAAATGAATTTTAGAGGCACGTTTATATTTATACTAAAATTTTACCTACATTTTTTGAGATAGTAGTATAATGTTTTTAGTGTTTGTCAGTATGTTATAGGGTTCAATAGTTCACCCTTAACAGAGTAAAATCATTAGAAAGCATACTGATAAGAGTTATCATAGTAAAAAACATAAATTTCTGTCATACGATACGTCTGTGCTCGACGACGGATTAGTTCCGAATGAACCGTGAGAGGGAACCACACGATATATATAGTTTTGGTGGTTTTCGAAAATATTATAGTAATTAAAATCATGTTTTTAAGGGCTTATCCTATGTACTGGACATGAAATCAGTACATAATGATGAAACTATGTGAAGACCACATAGTTTCTGCTATGTAAATAGGAATATTGACTTGATATCTCAAACACCAAATATATGGTTTTAGGTCATTTTAGGGTATATGGGGGACCTAGACCGAGACAGGAAGCCTATATACACCTCATAGTTAGCGTAGTCTTTTATATAAAGCCCATTTACTTGAGATATCAAGTCAGTATATAAAAGAAAAACTGCTGTTTATCTGGTTTTTGGCAATCGCTTACGGTTTTAGGTGCCCTAAGTACCTAGAAACATATAGGTGTACTGGTAAAAGTACTACCATTGGAAAGCTTGCTAAAAGGGCTTCCAGGCGGTTTCTAGATGGGAAGAATCGCTTGGATAGTCAACGAGATAAGCAGTCGTGAAAAATGTAAACAACGTAAAACGTTGAAATTTGTAGACCCTTCAGGTGGAATAACTCCATGAAGGGAATAGATGTACTCATGGTGTAAGTGCTTTCGGATGGCTTGCTGGACTAGCTACCAAGCCATCACTTTGGAGCGAAAATCGCTCAAGTAGTTTAAGTACAATTCCGGAAAATAGGTTTCTGGAAATGTAATTTTAGTCAGTTTTTGGCATTCCCCGAGACTATACACCCCTGGGAATTCCGAAAATAAGGAATTTTTGGGGACCTCCCGATGGCCCGTTGAACGCACCATCGTGTCGTCCCAATCTTATTCGTGTTTTTATATCTAATTTCTCTGATAGCTGGGCGCAAAGAAAGTGACCAGCTATCAAATTTGTACATATCAAGGCACCTTATGTGCATATGACCTAGATAGACTTACATAAACACTAGAAATGTAAAGTGTGGTCTATTGGCTACCAGAATCCCCATAATAGGCGGTGATTGTCTGGTTAGCCTAAGTAGGAAGTCCTAAAGTCGGTGAAATGACTTAGGAATTTATAGATTCATTACATAAGGGATGATATCCCATAGAAGATTCCCGAAAATAAGCTTTTTCTAGACGTCAACAGACAGCCTGCTACTGGCACCAGCAGGTCAACCCAACCTATAGATATCCTTAGGCTAGGTTGAAAACTATTAAGGTTTTAACTGGGAAATAAAGGGAATTGTCCTTTTATTTCATGGAAATAGTCTAGGGAAGCTATCAATACCTGGAAATTAGGTATATTGATTAGATACATAGATAGGGGGCGTTACTGTGTTACAGTACGAAGGAATCCAGCTATTGATAGCACCATGGAAGGGGTGCGGTAACCCTATTTACCAAATATGTATAAGGGTTTTTTACATAAATAAAAATTATTTTCGGCGAGAATTTGCGGGGCTCTCAATAATGGCACGATGCGAGGGTATAAAGAACCCCCGGGCCCAAAATAGAATTTGTAGTCATCCAAAGCTAGTCGCTTGTACTTGTCTTAGTAAATAAGAAGTAATTCTTATATAGAATCAAGTCTCTGAAATTGTTGAGAGCCCTAGAATCGTGCCGTGTACTGAATAACTTAGTGTTTCATTTAATTCATCGACTTCAACCCTTATGAAGACATCCCTTTTCGATCCTGTCGAGCTGAACCTCGGAACCTGGACACCAGGAGTGCTGATCCAGAAGTAGGCAACCCGGAATCTGGAAATAACTCGAGTACACCCAACACATCGTTGAATCGTTAGAGTCGATTTGCAACCCTACGTCACTGCTGCAGCTAGGCATCCAAGAACCTTTGTTTTCGTTGATGTGGATGGGGCGTTCAGCGGCAATGGCCAGAAGGTTTACGCCCTTCTTTT
Source organism: Orthosia incerta (assembly GCA_948252205.1). Taxonomy (NCBI): domain Eukaryota; kingdom Metazoa; phylum Arthropoda; class Insecta; order Lepidoptera; family Noctuidae; genus Orthosia; species Orthosia incerta. The sequence continues at coordinate 3,258,546 of OX411753.1, read as the reverse complement.
CTCGGGGCCAATGAACACGCTACGTCCTGCACAGTACGGAACCCTTCGTGCGTGAGTCCGACTCGCACTTTGCCGGTTTTTTTTTGTTATTCTGAATTGTCCCACTCCTGGAAAAAGGCGTCTTTCTATTTCTATCGGTGTTGTGCTTCATCTCGCCAGATCTCGAGAAAGTCATCAAAGGCGTCCCGCCATCTTTTCATCGGTATGTCGCGACCCCATCCAGCTATGTCAGGGCTCCAGTTCTGTGTTATCAATGGTTATGTATAGTAAAAGCAGGGACTGAATAATCATCACAATCATAACAATTGACAAAATGAGATAATATTGAAAGTTATTAATTTGAGAAGAAATTCCATCTGTTTGATTCATTGAAATGGAAAAAAAACGTATAAATCTCTGAATGTATCAGCAGTTCCTAGTTCAGGATCACAAATAGTAGATGCAACTGCATATTTCCCTCTTCACCTAAAATCTAAACGTATTTTACATACCAATAAAACAAATGGAATCGTCATCCACATCCACATCATTCCACACCCCATCTCTAAACATTGGAGTTTAGACCATCGACTATAGTAGTTACATCTTTCTGCCTTTGTCCCATGTTTCTTGGGGCCGCGTTTTCTTCTTCCATACCGTCCTTGTCTACCGTCACGTTTTCACAGAATCCCTTTCCTTTTTATCACTCTTCACATCCACCAACACGCACTAGGCCCTCGTGGTTGATTACAGCCCATTGCCTCTCACAGAGAGAAGGCCTGTGTCCCAACAGTGGGGATATTAAAAGGCTGATGATGATGACTCTTCACTTCACACAGTCCATCCATCTTTTCTTCTCTCTCTCGTCCATACCATCGAGTATAGAAGTATAGACATCGGAGCACTCGCGTGTGTTTGTTCGTGAAACAGCCGGCCTCAACCTTACTTCACTGACGAAAATAAACCATCACACGTCCGCGACTAATCTATCGCTAATTCTTTGGTTTAGTCTTGCCAAATGTATTATTAGAGGGATAACCTGTCTCCTAGCACCTGATCGGTTCACTTTCGGGCTTTCGGGGCAGGGGATTAGGCAAAAAGTGTTTTCTAGACAGATTGCCATTCAACGTGGCAATGTTGCCAGCGATTTCGGCACTTTTTCATTGACAGCGATGCAGAAGATTTTCCTGATGTTCTATGAGCACTTTGTCCATTTTTGCCTGCACATAGTAATAACAATAAATTTATTTAATCAAGAAAAGTATTACAGGGGTTTTAGATTGGCTCCAAACTAGGCAAGCCTGTAACTAGGGTTCCAAAAACACATATCAACATTCACACACTCATACATTTTTATTCATCATCATTAACTTCTGCTTAGCCATGTTTCACATGTTCAGAAAAGTGTATCGGAAGATGTGTAAAAACACTCTTTAGTATACGCTGTTGCTTTGCACCCTTAAGATGTTTGAAAATGCAAATATTTCATTTGCTAAAGTAGTGCATGTACAGTTCTCTGAAATGTAAAATATTACGAATGGATGGTTGAGTCATAGATGTACAATTCAAACGAGGATAGAAAGCTAAAACGTCTGAAAACGCAGATCAATAAAACTCGTAGTTTATAACGACGAAGGCGTGACGAAGACAAAGATATTTTATTTCAACTAGGCCACCAAGCGACACTTTTGAACGTTACATTAAAATTTACAAGGAATAAAAATTGATTCTACCGTGAAGTTGTCATGTTTGCTTACCACTTTGTTTCCACGATCTAGTTGTAGATAAATTATACGGATCTGCGAGCAAATACTGCTGCGCTTTTTATCGTGTAGTTTGGTAATCGATTTAGTGAAATTGATTGGTATACATCGAGTGAAGCAGGTAGCTTTAATAGCTCTGAGAATAACAATATCGTATACGAACCCAACAATCATAAAACTGAAAGCTTTACAATCGCACGTGCTAACATCATAATTCGTGCCAGCGGAAGATTACACGTCAACTCTAAAACTTTACTTAATCAAACGGTATTATGCTTAAATCCTTTTTAATTTGTAGGGCTTAGAAGAAATCTCTGAAGTCATCTTGAAATTGAAACAAAAAAAAAACCAATTGGAAAAAAACATTTTAAACAAGATTTTGTTAACCGTGCATTGTCATACTAAACAAACGTGTATGCAAAATTTCATCATGATCGGTTGAGGATAACTGCTTTAAAATTCAGTTGCAAGATTTGACCCGAAGATACATACAAACATATCTACATACTAACATATATAACATACATTGCAAGTTAATAAAAAGCTTGTAAAGAAAAAGAAGAGAGTACCTAGGGCAATATGTAGTGAAGGCAAAAGATGAGAGAAAATGTATTTCGGGAAGACTGTCATATCAAATTTGAAGTGTCTCCTGAGGATCAAGATAAAGCATCATTCTATGTATAAGTAATGGCGGTGTTCGAAATGCCAGGGAATGATCATGTCACAATTCGATATTACATGATATTCCAAAAAAAAAATCCTGTCGCTTTGGCGACGCTTTCGATGATAGAATGTAATTTTGCCTTACTGTAACAAATGTCAATAACCACAATACTGTAACCGAGGTCAATGTCCCTGTTCAGAGTTATTCTAAAATAGCACTTCCATAGGAAACTTCGGTAGAATGCGGTCACAGCGATGACTGACGGGGGACGGTCAAAACTCTTCGACCGTTTCATTACATTTCTTAACGATGAATGCCGAAAACTTGGGCGTTTATCCTGATTGAGATTGTTGGAACTCTTTGATGTTTATGCCACTAATTTATTATCACACCTACTAATACTATAATTGTGAGAGTTTGTTAGTATGGATGGATGTTACCGTTTTACGCAAAAACTTCTGAGCGGATTCGGGTGAAATTTGGCACACTGATAGTTTGTAACCTGGATTAACACATAGAATCTTCTAAAACTTTTTATCCGATTCCTTTGGCATGCATTTCGACTTTTAGGCGAGCAGAGCCGCGGATGGCAACCCAAATAAAAAGGAGTGGGAAAGGGAAATACTCAATAATATTGTCGGTTTTGCTTGTCGGTTTTTTATCTGTTACATTTCGGGGAGTGTGCGATGGAATTGCATGATCTAATTCCGCCCAGACCGTTTCATCATCGGATTACCAGACGTACGGCGATGCGCCATCGGTACATGGTGGATATCCCACCCATACGCACTAAACATTTTGAGAATACTTTTAATATGCGTACAGCTATGGAGTGGAATTCCTTGCCGGAGTCTGTGTTTCCCGATAGCTACAATCTAGGGGTCGTCAAGGGTGAATAGGTTACTTCTAGGCAAGCAATCTTCACCGTCGACCACCTCATCGCTTATCATCAGGTGAGATAGAGGTCAAGCGCGAGACTATTTCAAATAATTAACTAATCTAAAGCAGCATTAATCTGAAAGTTAGCACTTTCCTGAATGTTACTTTTAACCTATTAGAAATGGTGTTGGTTATATTTTTTTTCTGGGAAATCCATCTAAAAGCTTAGTCGTGTTTCTTTTCATGATCGAAAGCTTTAATGGCTTAGTGCTTAATGCGAGCGCTAGTGCCTTCGAGGGCTTTTATCTTTTATATTTATTTATTCCTTTTCAAATTACCTCAAAGCAAATTGCCTCTTTACACTTCTCGTCCAATTTACCGCTGTGTCTCAAGACAATAGTCTATGACCAGTGTGTGTTGCCAGTGATCATCTACGAGACAGAGACGTGGTCGCTCACAATGGGCCTTATCAGGAAGCTTAAAGTCACCCAAAGGGCAATGGAGCGGGCTATGCTCGGCGTTTCCTTGCGTGATCGCATCGGAAATGAGGATATCGAGAAGAAGTGCGAATCTTAAATGGCAGCCCTGCCCGGGCATATTGTTTCGCAGAACGGATGGTCGATCGGGCCAGGGTGAATTTTACATAATTGGAATAACGCAGCGAACAAGCACGTCGCTTCACTACTGTAAGCGTCCATGAATTATTGTATTTTATTCTTGTCTATGGTTGCCTGTTACTTATTATGAAATTTCATAGGCGTGCGTCTGTCAAAAGTAAAATAATAGGCTAGACGGAGAGTAGTGACATGTACTATACTGTGATTTTGAATTTCGTAGACTAAACTGAGCTGCCAATGATCTTATTTTTTTAAATGTTGCAAGCGCAGAGCATAGTGTTGTAGGTAAGGCTCAATCATAAGTGATTCAGCGAGTCGATGTGATGCCTCAATTTAATTTTACTAATTGGTGTAAATAAATGTTAAATGAATATAAACATAATATATTTAAATATCACAGTATTCATACTCATAGTACATAAACTTTTATTGTGTTAAATATGAAATCAACAATAAAATAAATGCGGTCGACAAAATGAAGTCTGACATAAATGAGTACAAACTAAATAAGGGCCGTTAGTTTCTTAACAAATGTATTTTTTTTTGCCGTGAAATAGTTACATTTTCGATCTACTTCGATTTTCGATCACTCAGGATAGTCAGACTACGACACTATTTTTATGTAAGGATGAAGTGACAACCCCCAAATGTCAGTTTAGTCTACGAATTTAAAAATCTGAGTATAGTTAGTCAGTCTCGTTGGTCTAGTGGTCGCATTCGAATCCCGCGCTGCGGTTGCGTTGCAATTACTAGCAGTATGAAACCACACCCACTGCCACCCTACAGGCAATGCTAGGACTGCCACCACTGCACCTGATCGTGCAGGAGGAAGCAGCCCTGGCCGGTTTTAGGCTCCATCTATCAGGCACCCTAAGTAAAGACTCTAGAGGTAAGCACATACGCATAAAGGAAGATGCGATCAAGCGAAGACCAATGATAGCATCACCATGGGACAAAGACCCAAAACCAAACCACTTTCATAGGCACTACATCATAATACTTACAGAAGACCAGTGTGACTACTCAGACCCGAAAGAGATGAGAGTATACACCGACGGATCGAAGACTGACTCCGGTACCGGAATCGGAGTCTTCTCACACGATCTCAATATAAAAATATCCTGACCGCTAGGAGGGTTTAACACCGTCTATCAGGCGGAGTGTGTGGGCTTCATACAAGCGGTCCACACCCTAGAAGCCAGGAGGTTTACTGACACCCACATACGTATATTCTCCGACGGCACCTCAGTCTTTCGATCCTTACAAAAAAAAAATACTTCGGAACTAACACTAGAATGTCACAACGCAGTAGAACAAATAACTGTATCTAGTCGCACCACGGTGACACTGCAATGGATAAAGGGACACAGCGGATCGCTAGGTAACGACGTGGCTGACGAGCTTGCGAGACGAGGATCCAGTACGGCGGTCTGTGGACCTGAGCCTGTTGTACCCATCCCCTTCAACCAAATACGCAGGTGAATTCACCCAGACACAGGCGGCGAACTGGTGGACCTTGACAACGGGCTGCAGGCAGTCCAAAGAAGCTTTGCCATCTCTGGATCGTAGGCTTACAAGGCGTCTTCTACGTCTGGACGTGAATGGCCTGCGCTGCTAACAAACACTTCCACACAATAGGCATAACGGACAGTCCTCTGTGCAGGGCGTACATGGAGGCTGAGGAAACCGTCACGCAAGTACTCTTTGAATGCACAGGTGTCACCCAGATAAGAACACAAACTCTCGGGTCTCCCGGATCCTACACAGAAGTTCTGAGAACATCAGGAGCCTTGCCTGGAGGGAGGTGGACTGGTTGGAATAACAACCAAACGACCGTGGCCATGGCCCACGCACAATGGTCCACCTGAGGGACTAAGTGCGGCAACCAAACCATTTACACAACCACAAACACATTAATACACGACACTGCGCACCGCTGTGGTAGGTTGTGAAGTGGATCTCATGTCGCATTGGCCTCTAATAAATCCTTTGATGCCTAACACAAGTACACCGCCCAACCGAGCGGTCGAGCGGTGCTCTCACGCTCCGCGTCCGCGGCGGTGCGCGGTGCCTTGTGTAAATCGCCTAAAGCGGTTGGTAAAATGGTACACTTCTGCCTTACCTTTCGGGGAGTACATGTACATGTTTTCATCATCAAACATCATATCAGCCGAAAGGCGTCCACTGCTGGACATAGTTTAATTATAACATAGTATAATAGTATCATGTTTTACGATACACGTGGTATCTCTCTTAGACCATACTAGGCATGCAATAAAGAGTTATCTATCAACACAGTTTATAAGGTCTGGGTCATCTCGTTTACATACAAACTCACGGATCACCCTTTTACGAGCTGGTTCACCTTGGAGGTGCAGGCACGCAGGTTGATGTCATCGGGACTGGAATACTACGTGCAGTTTCTATTACTATATTATTTTAGTGTGACAACATTTTGGATTATAGAGATAAAAACCGTTTTTAGATTGGATGTCGTAAATTATTTACTCGCATTGGCCGCCATGTACGATTTTCTGTTATAATATATTGTTTGGGAATTATTTAATGTTATCATTTGAGTGTTTATTTCGTCTATAGTGTCTCTTGTATGTAAAGCCAAATGCATCGCCGGCTATATTCAGTCCTGACAGTTTCCCTGTCCAATGAATGATAATGTGATTCATTCTATTGTTTTAAACTATCGTTTTACTAATTGGACAGTGAACCTGTTAACTATTATTTTATGAACTGCCATTGTTTGCGCATCCAGTCTCATCTCAGAGGAAAATTACGGTTACCTAAATAAAAGTGGACATAGACCTATCTTGTCTTGTGCCAATCCCAACCCTATTTAGGATCTATCTGCTATGCTATGCTACAATTTTGTCTGCCTATTCTTCCTCTAGTCTTCGGTAGTATTATATTATCTGTGTCTTTGGTTACTGCATTGCTCACCCGACATCACCGCACATTGCTGAGTAAAAATTTTAAACTTTCGTCTTTCACTGTGCTTTCATCCAAAATTATACATCTTTCAGCACCTCTTGTATGATTCAGTAACAAAATACTTTCACAAACATTTTATGACCGTCCCAACGGTCATGAGAATAAAAATTGGTGAAATAATACAGATGAAGAAAATTTTGCTGTCGTGTAAAATTAGACGGGACCGTTTCGGATTGGTCGTAAATGTGTGGGTAGGTAATTTCAGTATTCTGATGCACATTCACATTGTTAATAAATGTGTCTTCGATCGCGAACATGTGCGATTTTGTGAGTTTGCAAGTGCAGTTGATACTCTAGAAAATAGAGAAACAATATAGTTTTACTATTTATTGCCTGTTATTAAAGTGTTTATTTTGTTTTTCACAGCAGCTCTTTATGTGAGGTCACTCACATCTGCTAATATAATATCTGAAGTATTTTTGACTTCACTGATTCTTCGTGACTTCTTCAAATAATAGCAATGCCTTACAGTTAGACGTTATCGTGTGTTTTGCTCTTCTTTTTCAATAAGGAGCGTTGAGTTATCGCTCTGCCCTGGCTATGGTCGAACTACGATACTATATCTCTATCGAATTTCGATGCAATTAAAGGTTTGAAAAAGAAAGAAAACAATGTATCCAGATTTTGATATCTCGCAAGATTTCATAAGTTTCCAGTGTTTTCAAAAATCCGTTGACATAATCATGAGTTAAACACATGCATAAAGGCACTTACTAAATTAATTCTAGTGTACAAAAACGATTAATATCTATAAAATCGTGTAAAAAATAGATATGTCGTGTCATCGTGTGATAAATTTATCGTATGGTTAATTGTATGGTCATTGGTGCTACATGTAATGTTCGTTAGGTGGTGCGTGCAGGCAAGCCTTAAGTTCAACAACCATATTATGGGTCATACTGATATCGAAACCAATACGTAATATAAAATGTTTGCATGACTGTTATGAACCTACTCTTGGACAAAAATGTCAAGCTTACGATACACAAAGCAAGTCTTTAATGACACTTAAGCCCCGTTTCTTGAACGGAAATTGTCAAGGGAACGTGAGCTGACAACCACTTAATCGCTTACCATCAAGTGAGATAGTGGTCAAACGCGAGACTATCGAAAATTCAAAAAAAAAACTTCTGTGATTGGTTGAATCTTATTATCTTACTTATATTCTAAATGCGAAAGTTTGGCTGGTTAGATGTATGTTTGTTCCTCAATCACGCCAGAATGGCTAAACGGATCTGGATAACAATTGGCACAAAGATTCTGGAATAGCACATATGCCACTTTTCATCCTGGTATAATGTTCCCTTGGGAACACACTTTTAACACGGGTAAAGCCGCTGCCAGATGCTAGTGAATAATGAATTCAACAACTAATCGCATCACTTGCGTTTAATATTTGACCAGAAACCTGTTTGGAAAGAAAATTCGCAGCTTACCACCATCGTTTCCACACTTATGTACCAAGTCACGAGCAAAATTTATTCAAAATAGTTTCACAAGCGTTTCAGCCTTTCTAATCGCCCAGATACAGGCCGAAATCCATCAAAGCGTCGTTAAGCCGGCCAGACTAAACGTCTAGCCTATACACAAAACATTACACTCGAGAGTTCATCGCAGTCGGTTAAAAATAACTCTTGTTTGTACCATAGTCCATACACTATTTAGGTAACTACATGTTGTTCTTAAGTACAATTTCCACCAAACGGCACGTATCGCATCGGATCGGAAAGGATTTTACAATCTCTGAACGAAATTAAATCGTGTACACAGTTAGGTCCGATTTCACCAATGAGACTAATTATGATTAGTTCAACTAAACTGTTCTGATTGGTGTTTCTCAGCGGTCTCAACTAATCAGATCGCTGTATTTGCTGTAACTGAGTTTAGTTGAACTAATCATGATTAGTCTCATTGGTGAAATCGGCCCTAAGTCGTTTTTACCAAGCCGCGCATAGCAGGTTGACCGCGGGCGTCTTCCGCGACATGCGTGCGGAGCCGAAAGCATGCTGCGGAAATTGTACTTTAGCGTGCGTGGATAGACTTTGAGGCAACTTGCTTTTTCTTCCAAGACTAGAAGTTCCCTAAGATATGTGCTTGGCACCTTCACGAGTCGATTTACATCACACCGATACGCGATATTTACTTGGCAAAATTGCAAGTAAGTTCACATGGACGCAATGCGATGCTATTCGACCTACTTATTTGCAGTTGAAGTTTTCTTAGAAAATACGAGTGCGATATCGCCTATGAACGACGAAGGTTCCTATTTCCCTAACAGTACGACCGGTTACGAACATTTAAGAACGTTTGTTTCGTTTCGCTACTCACTAGGTGACTTGCTAGGTTCTGGGTACTAAGCACGCCGGGTGTCAGTGCGTTTTCGGTCTAAGCTCCTACTGTTTTTTACACAAACCTACTCCTACTGTTATTTTATCACACATTGTTTTATTCTTGTTGCCTGTTGACTCGCGCTTGACCACTATCTCACCTGATGGTAAGCGATGATGTGGTCGACGGTGAAGCATTCCCTAAACGTTTAGTGCGTATGGGTGCATATGGGGTGTCCACCATGTATCTACCGATGGTGCATTGCCGTACGTCTGGTAGTCTGATGATGAAACGGGCTGGGCGGAATTAGATCATGCAATTCCATCGCACAATCCCCGAAATGTCAACACGGCGACGATGTTCAAGGCTCTGGAGCTTTGACTTGACCAGTGCCTCATTGCCAATGATGAGACTCTTAGGCCACTTTTCGATCGACTCTAGTGCAGTTGATGGTATTTGGCAGACTAGTTCCATTCATTATCTAACTTGCGCTTGCTCTTAAGGGCCTTCCACCGCTTTAGTGCCATAAAACGGTTACTTTCTAAAGCATAAATTCCTTAGTAACGGCTAGATTAAAAGGTTTGAAAAAATTATATATTTATTTTTGATTAATTACGGAAAATACGCGCTTGGTCGTGGAGTTGCGGAAAACAGCCCATTTTAATTTAACCTAACCTAACCTATTGATTAATTTACATTATTTGTGAAACATAGTTTCTTCGTGAAACTAATAGTATTGCTTTAAAAATTAAAAACTCGTTTCTTTTTCCGCTACCTTTGGTCCAAAACGACTTGGATGTTTAAAAATATTTTTACACAGAAGAAATGGTGGCTAAAATTTCTTCATAACTGAAATAGCATATGTAAATCAAAGAATATTTTGCAAACAAACATGTCTAAAAGGAGGTTCAATATTGATATTCTGGCTCCGAGCGGGTGCACGGCCAGTACTACGTTAACATGTGGGAACATATACGCCTTAAGTTGAGCAGCTGTTCTGGCGTGAAGTACCTTCTCACCTTTGTAAGGATCCCCAACTTTTTGGCAGCCAGCGGAGCCTTTGCGTCAATGTATGGGCCAAAATTGAGAGTCGATGTCAACGTAATGCCAAGAAGCTTAAGATGGTCCGTTATTGTCACGGTCACGTCTCGGCAAGTTGGAGCCAGGTAAAATTGGCTCTATTTAGCAGAAATAGAGGGGATTGGAGATTGGCATCGCCCCATTCGGAGACTGCCTGCAAATACAGTTCAAACGCTCCACCATGCCCTCACGGACACTAGACGGTGATTAACCGATCTTAATCCAGTAATGTTTTGGTTTGGTAATCATACAACTACTTCTCCCACTCAGGGTGACTGACTAAAACTCACCCGTGTTCCTTCAGTTGCTTTTGGCAGGGCCGCGGTAACTCTCTTTCAAATTTATCCGCGACCTAGACAGGAATGTTAACTTACTACTTATACGAGTTTTAAGTACTTACAGGAGCTTTAAGCACTTTAGAAAATATCTTGCCCTCAAGTTACGAACCGAATAGGAACTATATTATACCAATAATGTCAATTTCAACTAATCTATACTAATAATATTATAAAGAGGAAAGATTTTTTTGTTTGTTTGTTTGTACCGAATAGGCTCCGAAATTACTGGACCGATTTGAAAAATTCTTTCACCAATAGAAAGCTACATTATTCCTGAGTGACATAGGCTATTTTTAATCCCGAAAATAGGTCCTGTGGGGTGGTCCACGGAAACGAAGCCGCGGGCAACAGCTAGTACCAATATAAATACAATATTAATACCAATTTCAACTAGGTACCTGTTAGTAATTTGCAATCATAGTTACCTACAGGACGAAATATATCTACATCACTAGATACTACTGTTGTTGGATGCCGAGCCTAATAAATTGTGTTACGAGAACGAATAAACACACGTAGCAACTTCATTCAACACCCGATTCCTACAATTAGATCAACAAACACTTCTCAATTAGCCGTTCCAGTAAATCCTAGCTGTTACCTAGGTATTGAGCCCAATTCTTAGCGAACGTGACTACTAACCGGTCGCCGATCACGCGTCTCTCTGAACGGAAATACCGGCTTTTAAACTTAAGTTACGCCTGTTTTGTGCCTGCCCGTTTTGTAGCGTTTTGTGGTGAGATTCTGTGTAAGGCTTAGAATGTGACTTAAATTACTATTGAAATTGTGGGGGCTACTGAATGCTAGGTATATTTGTAAATGACACTGAAATTTAGTATTCCCACACATATGAACTCAAAAGAGCAATGACATTTGTTGCAACCACTATGTAAATGTTAACTGAAATAATAATGATAGTACCAACTATTCCTAATGGTGATGAAAAACTAACTAACAAAAACAGAACAAAATAAACTACAGGTAACAGAGAGAAGTCTGATGGTAAATCAAAATCACTTAAGACAAAACTTGAAGGCTGTCAACAACCATACCCAGCTCTCTAAACCATGACAAGGAGTGTCAATCATATAGAAACTGATTGACACAGCTTTCTGCTACATGGCTCACGAAGACAAATACATACACCAAGTACATATCCACCATCTTACTTGGCCTAGCGCTAACAATGCTATCTCAGATTTCTAGTCCAGCTCGTCAAACCGGTTTTGCTATCTGCTTTGTCCAAGTCTGGATACACCTCTTGTACGTAGGCGTTAAGATATGTGGTGCGTTTATTATGAACTGGCGAACCGTCCTTGCTTCGCACAGTTTTTGCTAGGTACTTTTTTATGTTTATTTATTCAAAATCTGTTAACACTGTAACATTCACAAATTCTGCCAAACTGTAAAACGGTTTGTCGGCAGTTGCTCTCGTGTCACAATAGATTTCAAATTCTGGTGAAATGTTCCCATAAACCTTAATAATTATTCTAAATAAACTACATTATACAATTAATACAAAGTCCATCGGGATTAGATAACCCACATTCAACCCATGATCAAATTTCCATTGTCCATGTTTGCAAATCGCGACGCTTTTAATATATGTAAGTTTATATGAAAGTGGTACGAAGAATCTGTAAATGATATTGCAAAGCCGTATCAAAATCCATTGTGAAGAATAACGTGGTTACACAGACATACACGAAATATTGTAAATTGTGAGATATTTGGTCAAGCACGATCCTCTCAATAGTAATAAAAACAAATCTGCTAAATAATTTAAATAAAATGTTTTACATATTTAGTTTATCTGGAACATGGTACAGAACCTTTAACTTGGGGTTAAAGGTTCTGTACCATGTTCCAGATATGAATTCTGTAAAACAGGTTCTAATTCTGAATGGCTTTATTTGGGCACACACGTCTTTAGTTTTCGGTCTAGGAATGTTCTTCTTAAGTTATTCTTCTTCGTATCTATGATTCCAATTAAAAAAATAATTATGCTTTGCCCAGAATTCTTCCACGTCGACAACGTTAGCATTTGCCTCGAAAAGGCCTTTCAGGAAGCTGGTGTTGTTGCGCAGAGAGCAAGAAAAGATAACGAAAAATGAGTATTAACAATAAAATTTCAAAATTTGATGTTGTTTATTATTGAAACAGATAATACTCCCAATGTCTTTTTTAAAATCAACAGCCATAATATCCTTACCGCTATTTTAATCACTGAAGATATTTATAAAGCCATGCTTGAACCAAATGCAAATGATCGTGATCAGTAAACTGATTTACTAGGTAAAGTTCTACCTCTAATCTAAGCTAAGGTTAATTAAGTGCTAGAAGAGAACTTAAATACAAGTTATCGTATCTAGGTACTGTATAATAATAACTTTTTATACATAAAATTGTGCGTAACTTGAAGAATTACTTAGTTTTTCAAAAGTTAGATGAATTTAAAGTGTTCAAGAAGTAAAATTATCACAACACACGCAATTCAGATACTCGGACAGTTGAACTCGATATTCGATACATGGCGTTGTGCATTTGAAGACATTTTCTGAATGGCGACGTTAAAATTCTCCGCGAAAGAAAGATGACTATAGAAAAAAAATTGGTAGGTAGGTAAGTAGGGTTGGCAGACAGATGACGGGAGCGAAGCCGCGGGCACATCTAGTATTATAATAAATCTTAGACTACCTACAGTACTGTCTTTCCTTTCATTTTTAGGGTTCCGTACCCAAAGGGTAAAAACGGGACCCTATTACTAAGACTTCACGAGCCGTCTGTCTGTCTGTCTGTCTGTCTGTCCGTCTGTCACCAGGCTGTATCTCATGAACCGTGATAGCTAGACAGTTGAAATTTTCACAGATGATGTATTTCTATTGCCGCTATAACAACAAATACTAAAAATATAATAAAATTAATATTTAAGGGGGGCTCCCATACAACAAACGTGTTTTTTTGCCGTTTTTTGCTCGATATTAATAACGGCAACAGGTAAACGCTTGAAATATTCACAGAATATTTAGTTGTATATTCACTTCAAAAAATAATTATTATTAAATTAAAATAAAATAAATTAAGGGGGGCTCCCGTACAACAAACGTGATTTTTTTGCCGTTTTTTGCAATAATGGTGCGGAACCCTTCGTGCGCGAGTCCGACTCGCACTTGGCCAGTTTTTTTAAAAATGTATCTAAAGGTTGTCTTGAAAAGATTGCTTTTAGCGATAAGGCCGCCCATTGTGTCACCCAGTGTAAAGTTTCCTTCGTCTATACTTTCTGTAACTTATAAGGTATCATAATAAAGAGTATTCTATTCTATTCTATTCTTAGATAGGGCACAACAAAATATTATTCCTGGGCCCTAGACAAGTGACATTCTATTAACAAAGCGTGGCGATAGCGATTGGAATCATGTCAAAAATTTATGTAAATGTCAAATGCTATCGAAATGTCACGTGTTCAATCCATTACGTTTTGGCATTTCGACAATCGCCAATGACACATGTCTAAGTCTGTTCTAAGATAATCTGTATCTCTTAATAAAATTATTCATATTTTTTTTTAAACTACCTTTTTTGGTATTCTTCACAGCAAACCCCTTTCATTTGATACCCATATCATGGCAGTGCACAAAAAATAACTAGTCCGCCATCTTGGGCCGTCCGCCATATTGGATTTAGAATGACGTCACTTAGCTAACCATGCATTGTCAACTAACCAAACTAAACGTGTATGCAAAATTTCATCTTAATCGGTGGAGGATAACTGCTTTAATATTCAGTAAGATTTGACCCGAAAACACTTACATACATTGCAAGTTAAATAAAAACCTGTAAAAACATGATCATTATACGCGTCATAAATCACCAATCTTCACTAGGGTATAAACCACATTTCTTTTTGTCATAGTTCCTAGTTATGTACGTCTCTCACCCAGAGGCCCTGATCTAGACAATTGACAGTCTATCATCGAAAGCGTGGCGGTAGCGTCAGCAAAAATGTCATAAATGTATGGTCATGGGAATGTTAAATGCTATCGAAATTTCACGTAATCAATCCCTAACATTTTCGGGATTTCGACCATCGCCGTCGCCTTGACTTGGGTATTATTATTGACCAACGTGCTATTGGATTTTCTTGGTTTCTATGTAAACTGCTTATTTTTTCGGGTTCCATACCCAAAAGTTAAAAACGGGACCCTATTACTGAGACTCCACTGTCAGTTTGTCTGTCTGTCACCAGGCTGTATCTCATGTAACGTGATAGCTAGATAGTTGAAATTCACAGATGATGTATTTCTGTTGCCGCTATAACAACAAATACTAAAAACAGAATAGTATGATTATTTAAGTGGGGCTCTCATACATCAAACGTGATTTGTTTGCCGTTTTTTGCGATGATGGTACGGAACCCGTCGTTCGCGAGTCCGGCTCGCACTCGACCGGTTTTTTATTTTGACAAGAAATTTTTAAGGAATACAGAATTTCCTCTTGTAATACAATTAAACATTAGTATAAACTATGATGATGAAGTCAGTGAAAGGTTAGCTCATCAGCAACCAGGCACCATAGCAACACAGTCCCCTCTGCGGAATAATTCATTTACATATATTAGAACGACTTAATGTAATCGCCTTTCCGGTTCCTAAGCGGGGCGATGATCTCATAAGAGTCACCTATTTGCTGAATCCAGACGGAATTCTGCGTAAACACTAAATGACAAACATAGCCCCGAATCCTCGATCATATCACGATAGTGATAACATGATGATTAAATTATATAAGACTAGATTTTCAAGCTAGATTTGTAAGTATCTCCTATTAAGCTAGCAAACTTGTCCTTCCTGGCCTCGTGTTTACAGAAATTACTTATTTATTTATGTGAAAAGCCAGGATATTTCTGGCATACCAAGCCCGAGTTTACGGCGCGTAGTGTTCCACGCGCGCCTCAAAGAGATGGGCAGCAAAAGTGACGGGGTCCGATGCCTGTCTGGGTCGCGAATAAATTTGAAATAGAGTTACCGCGGCCCTGGCACAAGCAACTGAAGGAACACGGGTGGGTTTTAGTCAGTAAAAGTCTGACATGCCCTCCCGCTTCACCCAGAGCGGGAGAAGTCATCGGATGATTTCCTAACAAAAAATAAATTAAAAAAAAGGATATTTCTGGTTTACTGTAATATCTTCAAAGCCAGCTAGCTATTTGTAAACCGGGCTAATGCTAACAACGTCTGGGCTACAGTTGCTTTTTTGGCGATTTCCTTTATTTTTTTCAAGCATTGGCTAACATTAAGAGATAATAATCTAACCAATATGTAGACAAGCCGTACCTAACCTACTGCATTCTCAAATCCAATATTAATAAACCCCAAGATACCTGTTAGCGACGAGACACAAGTATCATAAGAGGTCAATCATATTTTTAAGCGTAGATACATAAGTTGTATAAAATAAAGAGTAAGTTTAAGCGTAGATGTCATTTAAGTGTAGGTTCGTATCTTTAAATTGTATAATGATTAAGTAGACATCTAAGTTTAGGCTAGGAATAATGAATTGCTGTATTCAGCAAGGCATAGTAGCATTGAATTAATAATAATTTCACCATAAGATTGGAATGCGACCCGCCTCCCGACGTACACTCGGTTTCAGGTAGAGAAATTCGGCCAATCGCGTTGGCGAAACGATAGCCACCATAGATTTCAGTATTTCGGTGTTTTTAGTGTTTAAATTAAGGTTTATCGTTGAAATGTATTGTAATTAGATAGAATAAGTGTTTCAACATGTATTAGTCATAAGTTCAACATTGTAAGGGATGTTTTACCGCAGAAAAGAGGCAGAGTCAGTTCCCAATACCACGCTGCACGGGATACGCGCGAACATGTAAGAGCGCCCTGATTGGTCAACGGTCTTAAAGTCAGATGTCCGCGCAAATTGTAGTGTTGTGGTTGGTTAGGTCAGTAGAGACCACGCTTCCCCGCTCAAGCGGGGGATGCGTCTGTTTTTATAGAGGGCCCACATGTGCGGTCGGGCATTCCGAATCAGTAGCGTCACCAGTGTACATTCTAAGAAAATAAACAACGAGTAATATTCAATCCAACAAGGCTTTCTTTTGTGTCTATAACGCCGCTCAAGTACTCCCGCCAGCGAACCCTATCTAGTCAACAAGTCAACAGTAACATCCAGACAAACAGTCACCAACAGTGGTCCTTCGAGAAGCCGGATCGGGTTCAAGAAAGAAGATGCCTTCAACAAGAGCCGGAGCAGGACGTTCGAAAACTACAGAAGAAAGCACATCGTCGTCGGGTTGCAGCATGCACACGCCAAGCGATAATGCAAGTGAGTTAACTATAAGTGCGTCGGAGGCGAGTCGATCTACACATAAAATGTCGCCGCCGCCCGACGCGAACGCTCGCCTAGCAGAGGATGCTACTGTGAAGGAATCATCGGGGAAAGCTACCTCCACCGCACCCCACACAACTCGTACCATTGAACGAACAGAAGTGTCAAGTCACGCACGCCAAGAAGAGAGCCACCCTACGCAGCAGAACCCGGAAAGAAGTGTTGCTGTGAAATTGCGTCGAGTAGAAGGAAGTACACCGACGTCAATAGAAGGGAGCCTGCAGCGACCGCCTCACGCTAAAAAGTCGACCCGCGACACAGATACACTATCTGTCCGCTCGTCACATAAAAGGAAAGCTGAGGCGCAAGCGAAGCTAGCGGTGGCATTAAGGGAAACGGAATTGGCGGAGGCGCGAATAAGAGTGGCTCAAGCTGAATTAGAACTCGCAGCGGCTGAGTCAGACGAAGAGGATGGTGCCGAGCTGTATGAACGAACGCAAGAGGTAGAGAATTGGTTCATTGAAACCGGAGCCGGACCTACAAAGGATCAGAGGCCGGCTGAAATAGAAGAAAAAAGGAGCGACATACAAGAGTTAGCCAAGGTGATAATGAAGCTGTCAGAAAAGTCACGCGACATTAACACACCGCGGCATGTTGAGCTCCCTTACTTCAACGGTTCATGCGACGAATGGTTAGCTTTCAAAAGGTCGTACGAGGACAGTGCTGTTTCTTATAGTAATGCGCAAAACCTAGCG
Source organism: Orthosia incerta (assembly GCA_948252205.1). Taxonomy (NCBI): domain Eukaryota; kingdom Metazoa; phylum Arthropoda; class Insecta; order Lepidoptera; family Noctuidae; genus Orthosia; species Orthosia incerta. Next base: position 3,240,798 of record OX411753.1, on the reverse strand, counting down.
CGTCTCAGAAGAGCGTTACAAGGGACAGCTAAAGAAGCAGTACAGAGCCTGCTGTTCACAGCCGAGGAGCCTCGTGAAGTCATCAAGTGCTTGGAGTCAAGATTCGGAAGACCCGGGGCATTAGCATTAGCGGAACTCGACAAAATAAAGAATTTGTCAAAGGTTGGTGAAAACCCAAGCGACATATGCGTTTTCGCAAGTAAAGTGAAAAATGCAGTCGAAACGATTAAGGCATTGAAGAAACCGCAATACCTCAGTTCACCCGAAACCTTGAAGGCCGTAGTCGACAAGATGCCAACCTCCATGAAATTCAGATGGTTCGCTTACCATAGAACCAGAAGAGACGAAGAACTCCAAGAATTGCTGTTAATTGAAGCGTTCTTGGAGATAGAAGCCGATATGTGCGGGGACTTTGCTCCACCTGAAGTGTCCTCGGAGCATAAGAAAGTGAATAGAAAACCCGTACATACCGTCCAAGAAGTATCTTATAAGAAGTCGTGTCCTGCCTGTGAAGAAGAGCATTTCGCAATCGAATGCAAAAGGTTTAGAGACGCTAACATCGACGAAAAATGGAACACAATCAAGAAAGCGAGGATTTGTTTCAAGTGCCTACGATTTAAACATTCAAGGCTCAATTGTAAAGCTCCAGTCTGCAAGCAGTGTGGGAGATGGCATCACACTATCCTACACTCCGACAAGCCACCTGTATCGATAGGGAAGCAAATCAACAAAGAAGGCGGTGCGTCAGAAGAAACGGTTGCTTCGATTAACAAAGCTAAAGGTGAAGAGAAAGCATACCTGAAAATCATCCCTGTGGACCTCTATGGACCGAAGGGTCATGTTCGTGTGCTCGCGTTGTTAGACGAAGGATCAACAATAACGCTCCTAGACGCATCGATAGCCAAACAGATTGGAGCTAAAGGGAATTTTGAAAGATTAACGATCGAAACTGTCGGTGGGAAACTAATAAGAAATGATAGTTCGCAAAAGATTGAGCTGAGAATTAAGGGGGCTCATAGAAGTGACAAGCGAACTATCACAGTAAGAACCATCGACGACCTGAAGCTGTCTGAACAGATAATAAATAAGGATACAGTAAGGAACTGTCAGCACCTAAGGACGATCGAAAATCAAGTACTCTACGTCACAGAGAGGCCCAAGCTGCTAATAGGTCAAGACAACTGGGGGCTCATTGTGACAAGAAAACTGAGAAAAGGCAAGCCATCCGAACCTGTAGCCTCCCTTACCAACCTAGGGTGGGTGCTGCACGGATGCGAATCAGGAGCTAACGCCTTAGTGGATTTCACTCACTATGGCAGAGCTACAGCAAGCGAAGAAAGTGTAGAGGAAATTGTCCGTGAACATTTCCAATTAGAATCTCTTGGGATTCAAAATCGTTCACCGTCAAACGACAGCGATAGAAGAGCTTTAGAAATCCTCGAGAAGACTACGAAGAGAATGGCAAGCGGTCAATTCGAGACCGGACTTCTATGGAGAAGGGAAGACGAGAGCCTGCCTAATAATTATAAGCACGCCCTCCGACGCCTATTCAACCTCGAGAAGAAGTTAGACAAAGACAAAGAGATGCAAGATTCTTACAAGACCCAGATTGAGAATCTGATTGGAAAAGGTTACGCAGAGTTGGCCCCGGCGAACGCGAGCGAAGGGAGGCTTTTCTACTTGCCTCACTTTGCCGTCGTTCATCCAATTAAGAAGAAGCCAAGAATAGTCTTCGACGCAGCAGCTAAGTACGAAGGGAAGAGCCTGAATGACGCTTTGTTATCGGGTCCCGACCTACTACAATCGCTGTTTGGCGTGCTGCTGCGCTTCAGGGAAGGGCCTGTGGCGGTCATGGCTGACATACAAGAAATGTTCCTGCGGGTCAAGGTCAGAGAAGATGACCGAGACAGTTTAAGGTTCCTGTGGCGTGGCGACCAAAGATCAGGCAAACCGAAAGAGTACAGAATGTCTTCGATCATCTTCGGGGCGGCGTCGTCGCCTGCGACAGCGATTTACGTCATGAATAAGAATGCGGACAACTTCAAGGAAACCCACCCGGAGGCAGTAAAAGCGATAAGAAGAAACCACTACATGGACGATTACCTACAGAGTTTCTCATCTATCGACGAAGCGAGAAACATATCAAAGAAAGTGAAGGAAATCCATGAAGTGGCAAGCTTTCAGTTGAAAGGTTGGGCTAGCAACGAAGAAAAAGTCTTATTGGAATTACATGACATTAAAAATGAAGATTCTCTGCAACTCACTAAGGAAGAAAAGACTCTGGGACTTAGATGGCTAGTTAAAGAAGACATGCTAGCCTTCAACGTAGGACTAAGAAATACGTCCAAAGAATTATTGAATGGTGAAAGAGTACCAACAAAAAGAGAGGTAACGAGCGCCGTAATGTCGACCTTTGACCCTATGGGTTTTGCAACACCTGTCTTAATCCAAGGGAAGAAGTTAATACAGGACATTTGGCGAACTCAAATAGGCTGGGACGACCCAATTAACGAAAGTCAGCAAGAAACCTGGATGAAATACCTGGGTGAAGTTTCAACGTTGACCAAGCTGAAAATACCAAGGTGCATCTCGCCCCGCACAAGGAAGGGACAATTGCACACGTTCACTGACGCGAGCGAAGAAGCATACGCCGCGGCGGTATATTGGAGGACAGTTGAACCAGACGGAAGCGTACACATTTCACTGATCGCTGGCAAGGCAAGAGTGACGCCAACGAAGCCTGTGTCAATTCCAAGGTTAGAATTACAAGCTGCCTTGCTTGGCAGCAGGCTATCAGCCGCGATCCAAGACGAGATGGAATTAGAGGTTTCCAATAAGACCTACTGGACGGATTCTAGTACCGTACTGCAGTGGATCAGGGCAGAACCAAGAAAGTTTAAAACCTTCGTGGCCAATCGACTGGCTGAGATCGAGGAGAAGTCCAAGCCACACAGCTGGAGATGGGTGCCTACAAAGGAGAACCCAGCAGACGACGCCACAAGGGGAATTCCAATTGAATTCAACCATAATGCCAGATGGTTCAAAGGTCCGGCATTTCTCCGTCAACCAGAAGAAGAGTGGCCATTTCGGGACTTCAAGCCTGAAGATACCACGTCGGAAGAAAGAGGCAAGCTGAAGGTGATGACGATGAAGGCTGTGGAAGAAACCTTCATCGATCTGGGGAGGTTTTCGAGCTGGGAACGACTGCTGCGCACAATGGCAAGAGTTGTTGCGTTCACGCGGCTCTTATTAGAAAAGACCCGCAAGGCGACCTCCGCCGCCGCGCATCGGGCAGACGAGCCCTGGAGACCTCAAGGAAGACGCCAGAAAGATAAGAAACATCCAATCACCAGTCGAGCCGCCAACAAAGAGGATAAGAAATTGTCGTACTTACCTCTGGAAGAAGAACACCTAAGGAAGGCCGAAGAAATATTGCTAAGGATGAGCCAGAACGAGAGTTTCGCGACAGATATAGCGAACTTAAGGGCAGAAAAGCCCTTAGAAAGCGCTAGTCGGCTCAAGAGGATAGACGTCTACATGGGAGACGACGGGATCGTCAAGTTAAGGAGCAGAACAACGAAGTTCCGCGACGAAGGAATAAGAAAAATGAATCCCGTAATTCTAATTGGGAAGCAGACAATCACTCGCCTCCTAATAAGATTCTATCATAACAAGTTTCTTCACGGAAACACCGCAACAGTTATGAACGAGATTCGACAGAAGTATTGGGTCTTGGGCTTAAGAGCAGCTCTGAAGGAAGTCGCGCACCGCTGTCAATGGTGCAAGATGAGGAAAAGTATGCCAGAGATACCCCCGACAGGAGATCTACCGAGCGAGAGGCTGCAACACCATCAATTCCCGTTCTCTTGCACGGCCGTAGATTATTTCGGTCCGATGCAAGTAACCATCGGAAGAAGAATTGAGAAGCGCTGGGGGGCACTATTTACATGCCTCACCACCAGAGCCGTGCATCTGGAGTTGGCACCTTCTCTAAGTACCAACTCAATGATCATGGCGCTTCGACGGATGGCGGCTAGAAGAGGAACACCAAGAATGATATACAGCGACAACGGATCCAATTTTGTCGGAGCCAAGAAGGAGCTAGAAGAAGCCGCTCAAGAGAGGGGCATCAGCTGGAAGTTCATTCCCCCAGGCTGTCCGAACATGGGAGGCGCCTGGGAGAGACTTGTTCGCTCAGTGAAGACAGCGTTGACAGTGGTTCTCAACGAAAGGAGGCCACCCGAAGAAGTACTTCATACACTCATGACTGAAGTTGAGCATATAGTCAACTCTAGACCGCTCACTTCAGTCAGTATGGACTCTGAAGACGAAGAAAGCTTGACGCCAAACCACTTCCTACTGGGGCGATCGTGCGGAGCAATGGCGCCGGGAGAGTTTGACGACAAGGAGCTCATCGGGAAGGCGAACTGGAGAACCACCCAACGGCTGGCAGACCACTTCTGGAGAAGGTGGGTCAAAGAATACCTACCTCTCCTAATGCCAAGGAAAGTAAAAGGAAAAGAGACAAACGACCCGAAAGAAAGAGACATCGTGTTGATAGTAGACGCTACCCTACCACGCAACTCATGGCCTCGCGGTGAAGTTATCAAGACGTACCCCGGGCCAGATGGAAGAGTTCGAGTGCTGGACGTGCGGACGACGGGAGGAGTGCTTCGACGACCAACGCGACGGATCGTCGTGTTGGTACCCGCCACCTCGTCGCTTCAAGAAGATGCAGTGCAACGCACCGTGGGGGAGAATGTTAGCGACGAGACACAAGTATCATAAGAGGTCAATCATATTTTTAAGCGTAGATACATAAGTTGTATAAAATAAAGAGTAAGTTTAAGCGTAGATGTCATTTAAGTGTAGGTTCGTATCTTTAAATTGTATAATGATTAAGTAGACATCTAAGTTTAGGCTAGGAATAATGAATTGCTGTATTCAGCAAGGCATAGTAGCATAGAATTAATAATAGTTTCACCATAAGATTGGAATGCGACCCGCCTCCCGACGTACACTCGGTTTCAGGTAGAGAAATTCGGCCAATCGCGTTGGCGAAACGATAGCCACCATAGATTTCAGTATTTCGGTGTTTTTAGTGTTTAAATTAAGGTTTATCGTTGAAATGTATTGTAATTAGATAGAATAAGTGTTTCAACATGTATTAGTCATAAGTTCAACATTGTAAGGGATGTTTTACCGCAGAAAAGAGGCAGAGACAGTTCCCAATACCACGCTGCACGGGATACGCGCGAACATGTAAGAGCGCCCTGATTGGTCAACGGTCTTAAAGTCAGATGTCCGCGCAAATTGTAGTGTTGTGGTTGGTTAGGTCAGTAGAGACCACGCTTCCCCGCTCAAGCGGGGGATGCGTCTGTTTTTATAGAGGGCCCACATGTGCGGTCGGGCATTCCGAATCAGTAGCGTCACCAGTGTACATTCTAAGAAAATAAACAACGAGTAATATTCAATCCAACAAGGCTTTCTTTTGTGTCTATAACGCCGCTCAAGTACTCCCGCCAGCGAACCCTATCTAGTCAACAAGTCAACAGTAACATCCAGACAAACAGTCATCAACAATACCCTTAATAAACTCACATATATTTTCTGATACACCTATTTTTCATCTGAACCATGTATTCCTTAGAAAATACATTTTATAGCAAGGTAATCCTGTTGATATTTCATCCACGCCCCCGTAAGATAAAGGCTGACCTATCCTGACACCAGCCGCTCGGATACTACCTATACTAGTGCATAAATAAATACATTACGCGTCTTAATATAATCTGGTTTCAAGTTCCTCTGAGAGCGTTGATCTCGAAGTCTCGAACCAGTGCGAAACTTTCGTCTGGTATTGTGTCTCCGAATCCGTTCGCTTTGAGCATTGTACTCGGATTTGTGGAGCTTGGGACTTGAGAGCGTGGGTGAGGCTGTGCGTATGTTTTGGTTAGACAAGGAATAAAAAAAGCAATGGAAGATAATTTAGTTACCTTTGCAGTTAAGTTTACTAACATAGGTTTGCATTGGTGGATAGAGTTACACGCATTTCTTTATTTAGATATTATGTTCAAAACTCCGATTAAGAATTGAGTATGCTCTACATCAGCTTCTTACCTGTTTTATATTTCTTCAAAGGATTTTAAATAAGATTCATCTTTACTTAAATATTTATTACAATTGTCACTAGCTAAGTCTACTGCTGCATTAAACAATATTTTTGAAAAGTTAACACCTACATCTGAAAACTTTCCGTAAGCTTTGATACAGAGCAAGAACGCCGTTTGTGAAGATTTTTCAAGTGTTCTTCAAACCCATACAGGTATATTGTACAATATCTCAGCAAGCACACACACAGTTGGTGTACGCAGACAATGCGACGTCTCCTCTCCTCCGTGTCGTATTGAGAACCGGATCGACCGGATTAGCACACTTTTGTATGCTCCTACTTAGATTAAGTTGGCGTTTTGTCTTTTAGAAATACTTCTAGGGTTGATTGTAATTTTAGCATCTTTTAAAAGGGACTGAAAGACGCTGGAGAATGGCTGATAAATGAATAATTACTGTATTAATTATTATTTTTTGATGGTTTACTATTTCTGTAATTGTATATTGTGGTTTATTATTATAGTTTTTAAGCACTTACGGAACTCTTCTTCTGTTTGGAAAATTAAATGTTTTACTTTTCGATGGAATGATTTCATTGCGATATTTTATTTTAGTTAGATGTTTTTAATTCGTTTTACACCTAAACTATAGTTAGGGTAACCAACTATTGAGGCTTAAAACGATTCCGCGATTCATTCATTGGATACATATGAAATATCCGCAATATTTCTGTATTTGCAATTCTAAACTATCGATGGTCTCATTTAGGTTGATAATTTAGGTTCACTTAGGTGAGTGGTTAAGAATATGCCCGAGTGGTCATGAATGGGCCATTGCGATTCCACCCGAGATATCATAAGACACACGTAAGAGATTTTATCAGTGACTCATTACTTCAGCAATAAAGTTAAGTTCATTAGTGATCGTGAGCTTATTGGCAACCAGCGGGGACTATGGTTATCTTCTTTACTTATAATTCAAGTTCGGATGAGTGTCTGTTTGTTTGTTTCTTCTTGTTGCCTAAACTGCTGAAACGATTTTAAAATAGTCTGCAGACAAAGCTTCAATAAGATCTACAGTTGGATAACACACTGCCAATCACAATCCGAAGGAATAAGAAGACTTTTTATGAAAAAAAATATCGTTTGCTAAAACGTTAGCGACCTTTTTAGTGGCTCGAGGTGATTCGATTTATGGTGAAATTGCCGTTAAGTCGACATTTGACAGATTCTACTTTTGACATCATAGTCCACTATCGACAGATTCTACATAAGACAGATTCTATTAATGACAGATTCTACATTTTTTTAATTTATTTGTATTGGGTTTGCTCTTGACTCTAGTCTAGGTCATAGGTGACAGAGACAGAGTCTACGATGGAGTGAGCTTACCCAGAAGAAGCCTGTTCACTCTAACTTTGAAGAGATTCGGGTTGAATGCGTTCGGAAACACAGACGCAGGTAGTGAGTTCCATTCATTCGCTGTGCGCATTATAAACGATGTTTGGAAGCGCTTGGTTCGAATTGGTGGAATGGCAACAAGGTAAGGATGATAACTTGCAGTGCGTCTAGATGTCCGATGGTAGAAGGGGGCTGGTGGGATGAGGTCGTGGAGTTCTTGAGCACACTCACCGAAGTACAGTCTGTAGAAGACCGACAAGCAGGCAACTTTGCGGCGATGAGCCAAGCTGTGAAGCTTGGCGTCCACCAGTTCAACGTCGCCAATGAGCCTCTTGGCTCTGCGTTCCACTGAGTCAAGCGCGGCAAGCTGATACTTAGCTGAACCATCCCAAACCTATTTATCAAATGAAGCATTTTACCTGTTAGTGCTGTTAATATTTTATATCTATACGTAGTATAGTAGTGCTGTGCGTATCGTCGTCACGTATATGAATGCTGTAAAAAACTTTTTTTTAAAAGAGAGTATGGAGTTTCTTGTCCGTTCTTCTCTATAACAACCTGCTTTTCCGAATGAACGGTAGAATCAAACTCTCACAAACTTTCGCCTTTATAATACTAGTGTGACTATAATACAAAAAGTTACTACTATTTAAAAAAACTAATTATGTTTATCAATAAATATATTAGTTTTGATGTCCACAATTTGCCTTACTTGTCTCACTTTTTTCAAAATCTGTCAAATGTAGAATCTGTCAAATATAGAATCTCTCAAATTTAGAATCTGTCAAATATAGAATCTCTCAAATGTAGAATCTGATAATGTAGACTCTGTCAATAGTAGACTATGATGTCAAAAGTAGAATCTATCAAATGTCGACTAAACGGAAATTGCAAGTAAGTTCAGATAGACGTAATGTTTCAATTCGACCGATTCGGACTAAAATTTTCTTAGAAAATACCTACAAAATATAACCTGATTTGCATTGGTGCCTTCAGTAAAAACGCAGTTATTATTGTTACATTGTCAACATAAAAAGCATTGTGCAAACCAGTGAGCTCAACAATTAAGCTGTTAGACATATTTTCGGTCCTATCTTTTTATTTCCTGGAAGTTTCTTCAGGATTAGAGTAATACCTTAGGCACCACCTAGTAGAATTATAAAACATTTATGAATGATTATAATAAGATGAAGTCCTTATAAGAATCAATAATATCATCTTTAGTGATGATTTCCTTATAAACAGTTAATAAGGCGTCCGTTGAATGCAGTCGAATAAGGTTACCATTTATCCTTTGCGGGACAAGTAGGCCATGCATTTGTTTTAATTAAAATGCTTGTAATATTAATGAAGCATTTGAAACATCAGTCTTACTTCTTACTGCTGAGATATGTAAAAGAATTTATATAATTATTTGTTAGAAACAAAGTTTGTTAAACTTTGTTTCTAACAAATAATTTATTATATATAATAATTTATACAAATGTTTATTTTAGTTCAGAGCTGGAACTACATATTATTTGACTAAGAAGAATTTCAACACAACTAGGTGTGTTGAAATTCTTCTTAGTCAACAATTTTTTTTCCTGATAGCTACAACCTAGGGCTCTTTAACTCAAGAGTGAATAGGTTACTTCTAGGCAAGCGTGCTTCATTGTCGACTACTTAATTCATCGCTTACTATCAGGCGAAATATAGTTCTCGCCAAACTTCTTGGCCGTCCTGAAGTTGGCTACAATGGCTGCGCAGTAGAAAATCTCATACAAAAACAGCACAGTTTCGTGCCTCGCGCATCCGGTAAACCAACTTCAAGGCGGCCAGAAGTTTGGCGAGGACTATAGTTGTCAAACGCGAGCCTATCGTTAAATAAAAAATACAAATAAAAAAATCTTTAGTACACATCGTAGCTGGTGGCGTTCTAAGAAAAAGGCGTGAGTGATAACATAAAATAAATTGTTTGCAGTTTATTTGTGAAGGTTAAAACATAGCTGAATTTTGTTGGGTCCTTAGATACAATTCATAACACTGTATTGTGTAGTGAGAAGCAAAATTTAAAATCTAATAAAACGCTTTAACAAGGCTGTTTTTATCGCCTTACTGTATCAGATACCTCCTTAACTTTAGTGACAGTGCTCGTTTAGACCACACCTACGTACTGTTCGATAGAACACTATTGTAAGAGCTATAAAACATTTGGAACACTGAAAAACATCTTTAAAGTTAGCTAGTTAGAGTACTAAACACCTTGAAAACTTTAGAAGATAACTTGATCAAAATAAAGTCAAACTAAAATCGATCTTATAGATTGTAATGTAGAGTTTTAAATGCTTTGAATAAAGTAGAAGAAAAGTTGGCACAGGAAAAGTTCAAAGAACTTGGGTGCGTGCGGTCTGACTAGGACGAACTTTATTGCAATTTTTAAAATACTTAGTTATTGCTCAAAGTATGTAGTCTGCATTGATATTATGCAATTACTGGCTTATTCATAAGGATGCTTAAATTTTTGGAACATGACCATTTTTCAGCATTATTATAAAAAAAAGATGCTCTACCTTGTAAGGTACTTTTCTATGTCATTTAAGTAAGCTTGTCCCTTTATTTTAATGTTATTACGTAGGCTACGTGTTGATTTTTCATAGAAAACACTGATGATTACAGAAATGTAGGTAAATTTCAGTCTACACATGACAATTGTATTCGCCACAGTTCAATTGAAATCTATTTAAAAGCTAAATTAGGAAAACACTGTCATTGTGTGTTTTAACTGTGATACTTAATAAAGATTTAACTTAAATTTTCTTTTTGTTCATAACCTGTATTGTCGCACTACTGTTAGACAATGGTCTCTACAGTAGATTTCTATTATTTTCTTTGTTCTTATGTTGTAGATGAGCGAAATTATGAAACGCTTTTACCCTCTGAGATGTATGTCACAGTTTAGCGTGTTCATCATAACGAGACCGTAACTCTGTATAAAATCTCAATTGCAAATACTTGCCTAGCACATACTATGCATATATGTAGTATTTTATTTACATCATTTAATTTAGCATCATTGAAGTCTAATAATAGCCGAGCCATTAATATTCTAAACGGGATATTATGTTAGATATTGTAATCTATTTCTAATAAATATGATGGAACTCATGAATGAAATATTCTAGTACAGTCATTACATTGACATTGTTGTTAATTGTCATTCAGAATTAAATAAGCTGGGACCTTTATTAGTATTTTATGTGTAAGATCTAAGAATTAGGTAATTCATGGCAAAAATATTCTTGGTATTTGTAAAAATTGGGGAAACTGTGAAATTAAATTTTATATGATTTGTTATTAAAACCTAAAACTCTTTGGATTTCCTTGAATTTAACATGTATATATACTTCTGAATAATTGCGTTTTCCTGAAAAAAAACGGCTAAGTGCGTGTTCAGTCACGCACACTATAGAACTCCGTAGTTACCTGTCCCGAAAAAAAATGATAAAGGGCTGTATTGAGGAACAAACTTTGTTGTTCATTATACATCGACATAGATCGCGATCAGTTTACCTACTGCAAATAAGTTTATTGTAAAGATTTTTTGATGCAAAGTTTACGATTTTCGGATTATATTTTTTTTTTTGGGGTGGGAAAAATTACTTCTCCCGCTATGGGTGAAGCGGGAGGGCGTGTCAGCCTTTTACTGACTAAAACCCACCTATGTTCCTGGTATGCATGTGCCTGGGCCGCGGTAACTCTCTTTCAAATTTATCCGCGACCCAGAGAGGCTCTAGCGGGCTCCGTCATTTCTGATTATACCCTAAACATCAAATTAAAATTCAAACGGTTCCTCGACGATTTTCTTAAATAAAATAATCTTTTCGATGTTTGAAGCTTACAGCGCAGCACTACCTAGCGAGAAATTACATGCCCACGGAATTGGGTTCTGAGCTAGAGTTTTCAAAAACGGAATCATTTTAATTCGCGTTAAGTTATAATAGAACCTTACCTAACTTACATTATTAATTATTCTTGTTTGCGAGATAGTTGTTGTAGAATCAATAAAAACATTGAGAAAACTACTACATTGAAACTGTTAATTAATTAACTAACTTGTATTGTCTTTTGTTACAGGTTAGTCCAAGTTCAGTAATATAACGGGAAATGGCGCTATGGTAAGAAGTTCATGTTTCTATCAGAATATCATGTTTATTCAAGCTTTACCTAAAGTTCACTCATATTCCATTTTCTGTCGAAAAAAATTGAGCTACTGTAAATCGTAGTAGCAGACAGGTCTAGGACAATTTTTCCTTTATTTACCCTAAAACTACCATAAGTGTCCAAAAATAAGTAAGAATATTTTATAAAAATAAACAATTTTCTTAGTTTACCAGCAACTTCCACTTCAAAAAATTTGAATCTCTACTCCTCTTTAATAGTTCCTAATGATTGCAAAACAGTGTAAAGAGAAAGTGGCCAATAAACTAGAATAAAAGTTCGAGACTAGTAACAAACTAACGAACAGTACTATACTGTTCGTGAATCAAACGCATCTGTACTCAATCACTAACAAGAATGCCTAGAAATTCCTTCGCCTCGGCCTCTGGATTACACAAAAGGTACAAGCTAAGCAAGAGTTGAACGGACTAATACTAGGTTGCTGAATTGAAAATTTAAGTTGGGAACTCATCATACTACTTCAGCGTGAGAACTTGTTAAAAAAATTAACGGAGAATTTGCACCTAAAATGTTCAAAAACTTAAGTGCACTTTTTTACTAACGTAATGATCTTCTTGTCAAGGCAAGACAATTATTTTCTAGCCTTGAAATTCTACAAAATATATAAACCGAGAGAAATATGGTTATTGCACGGAAACAAACGCTAAATCAATTAAATGTACGAACCGGTATAACTACGAATACGGTGGTCAATTAGCATTGACTATGGCTCAAGTAATTTAGTTAAACTCTTGGTGCTAATTAATTCAAAACAACTTAAATAAAGTCGAGACTTGTTGCTAACTTAGCCTGCACTTGAGAGTATGTGTGGCTATGTTTTTACCCGACTGCCGAAGGAGGATAATATAATTATAATAATTATAGGAGGATATTATAATAATTAAGTACAACAACAGTGGCCGAAAAGAACAGCCACTAGTCACTTGTTATAAATGCAAGAAACAAGCGGAACACAGAAATACGCTAGTTTGCACTTCTTGTTAAAACCATTTTGAATTTGATTGTGCTGGTTATCCGGAGAAAGTGTATCGCTTAAAGAATTTGGAAGAGAAAAAGAAATTTAGGTGGGTGTGCAAATCATGCTCTCAAAAAGCAAAAGAGCAGAATATTCCCAGCCCTGGAGTGTCCAATGTGACATTGAGAAAAAAACACTCATCACCTAAAGCAGAATCGGACAGATGTTTAACACAAAACGTATCGGTAGAGACTACTCCTTGGTCCACCCCTAAGAGCACGATTTCTGAAGCTTATGACTCTCATATACTAACACTGGAAAATATGTACGATGAATCAACTGCTATATCCGATAAAACACTGTCAAGAAGTATGGACTATACAATAACTGATCCTATGCAACACCATGAGCTCAAAGAATCAATTGAACACCTCCAGGTGGAACTTAGAAGTTCACAGAACGAACTTGATAATGTCATATTAGACAATAATGAGCTCCGTAAACAAAACGAAAAACTCCTTAAAGATAATATCACTTTAATAGGATTTTTAAGCCAATCCCCACAAAAAATATTTAACAGTAATGAAGGCACAAAAAAAGGAAATGTGTACTCTTTATTACATTCGGATATGCAAGCATTCTTTACACCACCTAGAAATTTGCTTAGAACTACAAATAACACAATAGATACAAGGAAACATCTAAGCGGGCATATCTTAAGCACACAAAAAAATATCACCGACCTGGAGGATCAGTTGAAACAAGCTGAACACGATATACTACACCTCAAGGATCAAATTTTAAAACTACAGAGCTTTTAGAATTAAAAGGGAACGGTAAAAAATTCAAAGATAAGAAAAATTTTGAAGAACGCACTAACAAGATATTCATCTTTGGCACACAACAATGTGTCGGGCTTTCTTCTGCATTGATGAAGTCAAGAGCGGCTACACCGTATATAAAATATACTGTGACGGCGGCAACAAAACCATCGGATCCTACTGGCACTGCTACTCGTGTCGATTTTTATTATTGATAGGCTCGCATTTGATCACCATCTCACTTTTCATCTAATTGATGATAAGCGATGACGTCGATGGAGCCCGCCGCGTTGGCCTAGAAATAACGTATTCACTCTTGTGTTTAAAAAAAACAGATTGTAGCTCCCTGGAAACATAGACACAGTTTGCCTGTAAGAGATAGCGGTATGCGATAAGGCCGTCTGTTGTATGTATTTTAGTTTTAAGTTTCCTTTTCCATGTTTTAACTTGATGTACCTACGATAAAGTATAGTACCTATGCGACCGAGCTCAACTTGGGTGAAAATAGAGAAAATTACATTTTCTAAAAATGAAACCTAGCTAGATAGACTTATTGCCCCCGAAACCCCCTGCATACTAAATTTCATGAAAATCGTTGGAGCCGTTTCCGAGATACAGATTATATACATATATATATATATATATACAAGAATTGCTCGTTTAAGGGTATTTATATATATATAGATAGATATAAATGGTCAGTGGGTCGTCTTAGGGGCAATAAATAAAGTAAAAGATTCCGGCAGAAAATTTCTCATTTATTCTACCAATTAGGATCCAAATCGATCCAATTCCTCCTTTTAACTGCTTCTCTGTATTTAATTTTACTTTTTCGTTTAGTTTCCGTTCGCAATGTTTGGTTTGCCACCAACCTTAAGGTTACACTAGTCGATTTTTTTTTCATACAAACGTAGTCTAGGGATTATTCCACTGTTTGACGATGTACGTTCAAAATAAAAAGTGATATCAATTTTTCTCATCATTATCTAGCTCTGTATGGAAGCGAAAAAGTAAAAAAAGAAAATATTTGAAAGTTGTAAGCGTCGAAAGTTCCACATTTCGACACTAACTTTAACGCATTTTTGGGCGCAAATAAATACCATAAGAAGACGGAAAATTGCAAAACGGCCTCCATACAGGGATAGATTAGTAGTTCAACAATGCATATAATTTTATTTTGAACAGATAGATTTAGTCGTTTTTTCATGATAACTAGACTGCTAAAGGTTTGTTTATAAAATTTCACACGCTCGGTTTCGTCCTAAATCATTATCCATTTCGCTACAAATTTGCAAAAGTGTGTATTCGTACGCGAACTAGCTTCCTACTGGTCATCACAGCATCAATCTCTTCCGCACGTGTTGTCGGTTGATATAAAATGCATTTCAAACCCGCGCACAAAATAGTTCGTGCCGTCGACTAGTGTACCCTTAATATGACTTTTTAAATCTGTCCGTCCTAATTAAATAAATGATTTTGAAGACCTTGAGTCCTTTGCAGTTTCTTAATCTTCGTTAAGATTTTATAGCACCTCATCTTATACGAGTAGCAGGTCAAGGCAGGACTGCTTTCTATAAAGCCTCGGCGTTTATAGATAAATATTATTATGGCTCGTTATAAACTCGTGTGGTAAAGTAACTATAACCACTTATGTGTACTTATGTGTTCGCCAGTAGGTTGTATGTTTGTACCTTTATCTCTAACGAGTTTATAGTGGGTAGTAAAGAGGGTCTTTGAACAAGTACCTTTGTGGTATAAAGGTCCTAGGAAATATAAAAATCTCTCGACAAAATGGGATTTCTTTGTTTTTCTGATTGTATTTGCGTACTACATATTTTTTTATTTGATTAGAATGTGCCTAAATATTCAACTGTGTATCAGAGGTAAAAAGGGAGACATGGGTCTTCGAATCCATAAATTACCTTTTAAAAAGTGTTTTGATATTATTACGTCGCAATGCTTTGCAAGTATCTCCCGCCATTTGCCTTTTACGCAGTAGGAACGTTTTGCGTTGCAAGTCAGGCGAGCCTTCATGGCTAGGTCAAGAGGCATTTGAAAGACAACTATACCTATACATCTGTCTACACTAAAGCATGACTAGAATAAAAGTATTCACTAAAAACCATTTTTCGTATTCTTCTCAGCAAACTTAGCTAACCATGCATTGTCATCCAAACAAAACGTGTATGCAAAATTTCATCTTAATCGGTGGAGGATAACTGCTTTAAAATTCAGTTGTAAGATTTGACCCGAACACACTTAAATACATGCATTGCAAGTTAAATAAAAGCTTGTATATATACATAACAAGATGCCTTAGACAAGTGTAATTTAATGTCAGCAATGGCGATGGTTGAAATGCCAAAATGTAAGGGGGTGATCATGTAACATTTCGATAACGTTTGACATGATCATTCTAGAGATCGGATTATATGCATTTGCATATGAAATTGCATATTTAGGTACCCCATTCACAGCGGAAATTGCATATTATATCTAATATCTAATGATGATGCATATTTTCGCTATGTTTATTATAGTTTACCCTATTAATAAGTGTAATAATAAACTCTTTAACCAAAATATCGCCCTTATACACTAACAATTTGCACTTATAAAAAATATTTTAATTGATTGAAGACATTTAGAATACCTAGGTAGGTGATTGTTTACGTTTACAAAAATGTTAAACAATTTTTCGTTTAAGTGCATTTTTATCGTCTACAAAGTTGTTACATTTTGGTTTTGATACTCGTAATTTATGATTGAATAATTCACTAATTGTATGCTGATTTAGAAATAAAAAAATAAATCCTACCACTTTTTTCCTTTTCTTTGTTTTCTAAATATTCATGCATATATTACGGTTTTTCATGCATATTTCAAGCTTTTTATGCTGCATATAATCCGGTCTATAATTCATTACATTACATTTTTGACTTTTTCCAATCGCAATGCCATGCTTTCGATGATAGAACACCATTACGCCACTTGTATAGGGCCTCAGATCTACGACACTTTACTCATACAACACTCAAATGGAACTAACACATTCATCAGTCACAATGAACCAATTTAACAATTAGCCAACAAATGGGTCACAGTCTGTAGCGTAGAGGTCGAGAATCAAGGGCACTGGGGCTTTGGCCCTTTGGCACCAGACAGGGACGCTTGATTGACACGAGAAGAGGTGCGAGAAGGATGGAATGACGATTGTATCAGCTGATTTTTGTGGAAGTTTCAACGGGTTTTTGTTATGGTTGGTGATCTTGGTTGGAACAACCATTTTGTTGATAGCATTGTTTAAGTTTATACCCAGTAATTGTCAGATATAAAGTTTGGATAGGAAAAACAGTTGTATGAGGTCTGAATTATTTAAGAACCGTATTCAAAGGGTCAGGCAAATGGACATTCCATCAGCAATAGAGATTCGTAAAAAAAACGTATGACTTTAACATGGCATGTTTCATAATTTATTAACTGGCATAAGAGCATGGATAATGTGATCATATATCCCCTTTTGATAGGACTGCCCGTTTTTGCTATTCCATCCCGGTATCCCCGAGAAAATCTACCGTTTTCAGTTACAGAAGGGGACCCTGACTGAAAAAACTCAAAATCTTAGGCTTAGGCTCGTAAATAAGCTGTAAATGAGCAGTGGTGGCCCAGTGGTATCGGCCGCGACTTACAAGTTGTAGGTTGTGGGTTCGAGCCCAGACAGGCGCTTTACTTTGTGTAAATTATTTCATCACCACTGCTCCCAAAACGGTGAAGGAAAACATCGTGAGGAAACCGGCATGTCCTAGAACCAACCAAAAATTCGAAGACATGTGACATCCACCAACCCGCACTGGGCCCGCGTGGTTGATAACGGCCCATTCCCTCTCACAGAGAGGAGGACTGTGTCCTAGCAGTGGGAACATTAATAGCCTGGTGATGTGAAATAAGCTGAGTTCAGTAGCGTCGAACTATCGTGAAATACTACATGATAATCGAAAAAATCTATTAGTGACCTTGAAATGAACCTTGCAATTTATAAGAATGCAGAATCTTTGTTTTGACATAAGCATTTGATATTGGTCAAACCCGGACAAAAGAAAAAGTTTAGTGACGACAGAGACTAGTCCCACCGTCACCGCAATTTTGACGATGTCCCGTTTTCAGTGCTATAGAAAATGCTTAACGTGAGCATAGAGTACTAGAGAGAGGAAGGACAAAATAATTGTTTCACAATAGTTTTGTCCTTGCCTTGTGTTCGGGATAGTGCGTTTAATATCCTGAATGACACAAGTATGCTCAACAGATGTTTGTTTGGCACCGTTTTTTCATTCATGTGTATTTTATCAAGGACAATTATGACTCTTGTTACACTCGAATGTTTTTTTAGTGCAGTTGTTTAGCTTGCTTTGCTTGCTTGCTAAATAATAACAGCTACACGGGTCGATCTTCAAGGTTAAGCAACGCTTGTCGTGGTCGGTCCGTGGATGGATGACCATCATCTCTGTGCCTCGTAAAGCACGTTAAGCCGTTGGTCCCGGCTGCCATTTGTAGATCTTTGGCAGTCGTCGGATAGTCAGAAGCCTGAGATCTGACACCAGTCTTTCCAAGGGATAGGTATCATGTTACCCATTTACTGGGTTGTGGAGGTCAGATAGGCAATCTAATCGTTCCAAATATGAAATACTGGTACTATAAGCTACATCTGGGTACACTAGAATCAATTATTATTACTTATAAATTATTATTTTTTTGACGTTCAAAAGTGCCGATTAATAGCTTAATTGAATAAAGAAATTTTGATTTTGTCTAGAAGACGGCCATCCAGATTGAGTGTTTAAGTAAAGTGTTTATTGATGGATCTTTACCTTTTATTTGTCACCCCCGACGGAAAAAAGGCGTGTTATAAGTTTGACGTGTGTTCCTGTGTATTTGTGTATCTGTCTGTGGCATCATAGCTCCTAAACGGATGAACCGATTTTGATTTCATTTCTTTTTTTGTTTGAAAGGTGACTTTATCGAGAGTGTTCTTAGATATGTTTGATTAAAAATGGTTCAGCGGTAAAAAAAATATGGGCGTTTTACTGTTTGAATCGGGGTGTTTTCGAAAGATATCGAGTCATAATTACTACTAGATAAATTATGTAGCATGCAATAAAAATGTGTCGAGGATTTTTAATTTTTTAAAATTTTACTTGTGTTTATGCCAATATGTTCTAAATTCAGCTTCATCCTAACGTTAAATATTAGCCCAAATAAATCCCTGTACAGAATTTAGAAATCTGCGGTCTAAAATACGAGTATGTTTCTAATGAAAGTCAAGTTTGTTCCACAAACCTTTTGGCATTAAACTATGGAGAATTCGAGCTGTCTCGATGACTTAGTGAGGCTGCCTTAGGCTATAATAAATTCTATGCCAATAACTGGGCCATATGCACTAGAACGTAACTCTGTTATTGCTTCTGACTTTACGATGCTGTAGATTTTATTATTTGCGAATTATGTGGTGGTGTAATTCATTCATTTATTGGGCTTGTGGCAGACTGGAACTCGTGCTTAAATAATAACAACCGCACGGGACGATCTTCAAGGTTAAGCAACGCTTGCTGAGGCTGGTCCATTGATGGGTGATCTTCTGAACATACCGAGTCTCCTCCGTGCCTCGTAAAGCACTATGAGCCGTTGATCCCGGCTGTCGTTCGTACATCTTTTACAGTCGTTACTATTAAATTTGACACCAGTCTTTCTAAGAGGTATCGTATTACCCAGTTACTGGGTTGTGGAGGTCAGATAGGCAGTCGCTCCATGTAAAACACTGGTACTCAGCTGAATCCGGTTAGACTGGAAGTAAACTCTAACATATTTGGGAATAGGCTAGGCAGATCGATCGTTGCAGACTGGAACTGTTGGGTTGAGATGCTTTACTTCATTTTTACTAAGTTTGGTGTCAATGTCTTTGGGCTATGCTCTAGATTTTCAGTCGTAATATTCATAGTATTGGAAATCCTTGTTCCTATTGACTTTTGAACCAAGATTTTCAATCTTAATGTTCTCACTATTTTCAAAACGCATATTTACTTTGAAGCTAATACATACATAAATTCACGCCACAGAACAACGGAACATCACCTGCTACATTCCGTACATACTTCTTTTGCTTCACTCACATTCATACATCCAGTCCAAACCTGGCCTTTCTGAAGAACATCACCAATTAGGAGCTAATAATATCTCTATTTCTCGGTATTTGGTTACTGAATCAGAATTGACTTATGATAAGAGCTGGGATCATGAAATTGAGACTTACGCTATCTTAGTTTATGTTGTAATTTGTACTTGACCCCTAAACTTTGATTATGAGTCATTATTCTTTGGCTGAGATCATCTTGACTCTTCTCTGGTAGTCATCTTCATCTTGCGTTGAAACCTTTTATTTGGGATCTACCCTACCCTTTCTTCTGGGGAACGGAGATTTATGTGGGACTCTTACCGACTAAAACCCCAGAGTTCCTACCACTACCATGAAGTGGAGGCTCGGGATACAAAGAAATTCGCGCGTAGGATCTCTGCTGTTCCTTAGTCTTCTGAACATAGTCATCATCATCAGCCTTAGCAGTCCACTGCTGGACATTGACCATAGATTTTCTCTGATAGTACTCTTGCAAATATGACAGATCGGCAGAATTAACAATCCCAAAGTGTATTCTCTATGATACGAATAACGTTCCGTCCTAAACCCCAGCGATACGATCACGACACGACACCAGTGTCCCGTTCCGTACTCGTACATGAGCCTCCGTGACTGCGCCGCATAAAGCGGGTTCAATGTACCTCCGCCAAAAGAACATGGCTCCCACTTCTGCTTCTGAAATACTACGGGTACTATGCAGTAAGCATGTAGGAGTGTGGGTAAATTGATGTGGATTGTTGAATTACTTATCACTATGTTTATATGTATGGTGAATTCTTGTACCGTGGAAAGGGATTGATTGATTTTCGGAGTATATGAAAACGTTGGTCGATATTGTATAATATAAACTGTATTGTTGGTTTCCCCCTTTTCTTATGACTATAAGCAAGGGTCCTCCAATGATTGGTAGGTGACTGTTAAAAGAAAGTTTTTTTTTTTTAACTTCATTCTCAGGCAACATAGACTTTTTATGCAGGACTATATCCAGACAGTATTGTTTCTAGAAAAAAAATTTTTGAAAAGTAGTTTTCTGATACTTTACCTACTTTATGGGCTAAATAATCGATATCTTGTGCAACTATACAAAGTTCGTCTAAATAAACGCAAGTTATCAGTAACAACACAGAAGCAGTTGATACTGATAACATCTAAAAATATCTTACATAATTGGTGAGTTAATCGCATTACGTCAGCCTTATTATTGGCGGGTTGATAACGGCAAGATACGTACCTAAACAATAATTAATTTGAAAATAGTTTCATTTACTATTTATAGTAACCCACATGGTGTAGGTGTATTATCTTTGTTTTTCCTGTTTGTTGTCAACCGGCACACGCCATATGACAATGCAATTCAAAGTTTTAGCTTGTTTTACGTCACTTTTATTACGCCGACTTTTCCTAATACTCACGAAATTTTCCGGACCCGTAGACCTCCGTTGAAAGCACCCCGAAGCTTGCTGGCATCGTCTAGGTGATGTCTACAACCACACGTGGGAACGCATAGCGCATGCGCCAAGTCGAACCTCCAACTTAACGGCTAGTATCGAGCGAGCCTCCGTGCGGAGAGGTCATGTCGCAATGTCGGACGGTCGCGACTCCCCGTCGCAAAGCGGTCTTCGGGACCGAGTCCATTTCTTCGAGAAAGTATGGAGTGGACAATCTAGTAATGACACAGTAGACGCTACGACTGATGTAGACGAAATAGAGCGACGTATAGAGCAGCGCAAACGGCGCCCAGATTCGCCAAAAATCGAAGTTAAACTTAAACACACTCGTGATGGAGAATCTCCTACAAAGACTTTTGAATCTTCTTTCCCTAACTTGAAACTTAGACATGTGGAGCCCGCAGAGGAACTGGAGAAGTTCGAGCGTCAGGTCGAGGAGGGCGACCTGGCTGCCGGCGTCCGGTTCGTCAAGTTCGAGCGGGTGGTGAAGAGAACTGTGACCGAGACCCGCAGTGAGGAGCGGGCGGAGTCACCACAGCATGAGTGGTACTCGGAGTACAAGCAACAGACCTGGCAAACTGCTCCCAGGAAGGAATACCTGAGGAGCAAATCGGAATATGACTCACACATCGCTGAAATACGCGGTAAGTTTACATCCAGAAGTTTGATGAAATAAATTATTCGGTTTCGGTGGAAATCTTTTAACTTAATTAGGAAATTGAGGATCCAGTATACAACATGTTTATTTTGTATGCAGTTTTTTCAAATACAAAGGCTGTATTATGTCTCATGCTCTTGAACGACCGGCAAACGTCAAAAGTATGTTCAGCCTTGACAATCGACAGTAGTAAACAACTTGATTTGGTATTCTAATTTTAGTTTTGACTGAACTGCGAACAAAACGTAAAGTTTTTTTTCTTCAGACTGTAATAGCCTAAAATGACATCATTCTTAAAGATTTTTAAGGTCAAAATAGTTTTTTAAGCGGACTTGACCAATTACACCTTGTTTAGCGTCTTGTATTTTGATTAGATTAGATAATTCAAATAGTTTTCAATTAGCATTATTGTTATTAATTGTTATTCATTCTCTTCCTTACTGGAATTTCTAAACAGATTTTACAATGTTGCTTCCATCACGAATCTTCAATTTCGTGGTGAAACAATAGCTGTCAATCCAGATATGTATGAGTTTTCTTCCCTCTCGGTATTATTGCGTCATCGACTGCAATACCGGAATTTAAATATTAAAGGAATATCCAACATATAAAGTAGCTACTGTATTTCAAATAATATTTCTCAACTAGATAGTAATCGCAATATTAAGCGCCATTATATCCTTTTACATGATAAATATTTCATATTTGAGCTCCGTGACTTAAATACTGAGCAGCGATGATATATTATATATGTTTATTCTATCGGGTTTCATAGTGTATGTGTCATTTTACTTGTTATTGGTATGAACTGATCAGAATTAAGAATCGATTGCTGTTTCATCTATAACTCGTTTGCCATTTGTGTGGTCTCCTTGTTTAGAATTAAATTTAGCAACATTGATGTGATTTTCATCAGTATCATCAACTATTTCTGTATTTAGTTTAAGTGAATACTTAGCTTCTACTTCAACAATCCCATACTAAGTTTCTTTATCTTGCTATTTTAGTCGCGTGAATAACCAATATATCTTGCAAAAAAGGCAATAACACAATACTGTGTGAGGCAGTGAATCACGATTCCGGAGACGTCTTGGAACAAATTGTATGTTTCAGTAAACGTTAGACTGAAACTAATTAGCTGTGAATCAAAAGAAGTTCAAGGTTGTCGGAGTATATTCGAAGCCTTAAGAAATTTAATCACTTTTAGGCTTTTGGTTTTTTTTTTTTTGGTATGTCGATGACATGGTTGTTTTAATTCGTATACCATCACTAATTGGGACTAAAGTATTAGCTAAATCATCAATGACGTCAATAGCTGGACTTAGCTCTTAAAAATAGCCACAAATACTATATGAATCGAATACTTAGCAGTAGCATACAGGTACAGGATGATTTTCTAAAGAATCTTGTCTTGCACTCGTAATGCCTACACCTACGTAGGTACCTGATATCTCTCCTTTATTCGTAAGATGGCGATTTTCTGGTTTTACAAGAAGCGCTGGGTGTCTACCTACGCAAACTTTAGAATAGAAACCAGATTTTTGCTGTATGATGTTACCTATATCAGTTTCATTCTGTTCTTGTACTTATTCAGTTATGATATTATAGTTTTATTAGAAGACTCTCTAGAAAAGTTTTATATTACTTCTAAATAAAAAAAAACATCTATTATGAAAATCTTTGTAATATCTATTAAACATACATGCTTTCGCCTATAACTTAGTGTTTACTGCATCCGCTGGTCCAGTTTCTCTTTTATCAAATTTGTCTCGGATTATAATGCAGTTAGTTATACTTTGGATACATCAATCTTCATTGCTTGCGGTCCATTGTCTGATTCTTAGAATGTGGAATTAATTTTCTGACGAACTTTTAAAGGCGCTGTTTAATGTTAACGGAATCTTGATTACGATTTGGAAAATGTGACATGATATTTTTATGCCAAAGAAAAGAGGTAGATTGTGTGAGGAGTGATATAAAAGAAAAAGGAGTCAGTGATAGCATGACAGATGACAGGGTGGAATGGAAGAAGTAAATGTGTTGCGCCGACCCCAAGAAACATGCAACAAGGGCAGGAAAAGGTAATGATATTGTTCAAAAACAATGTGTATTAATAAAATGTAAAGCAGCATTGAAACATCCAGAAGTGTAACCTGTTGCTTTACAATTTCTTCAATCGTTGTGACTGTTACTTATTGCTTTCGAATTTTCTTTAATCGCTGTGTCACGAAAACGATCAAACAGCAGTTTTTTTTAAATTTCAGCACATGTAACATTGCCTATATTTAGTATATTTGTATTGCCTATATTATCAAAAATCGTAAATCAATCATTTTGTTTCTTAATTCCAGTGTAGGTGAGATTAAATTCCTTTGCGATGCGTTGTTTAATATTTTTTTATTTTATCTTATCTTGCACTTTATTTATTAGCGTAGTGATAAATATTGCACTTGGCTTCTAATTGATTTATCCTTGGCTTGGAAATTTTAACTTTAAGGTTTTTGTTGTAAAATCTTCTTTAGGAAGATGTTTACTATTTCTTAAATTTTGTCTCGCTTTGTCTCTCCCAAAACAATCTTTTGATACTAAAATCTATGGTAAACTCTTGCATAATATACCACGATATCATGTTCAGACTATCATATTATGGAAATATAGCCCAACTTAAGTCAGCATAGGTCAGATGACTATCACCCCTCGTAATACCAGAAACACAACTTGCATTTGCTAATGAAGTCACGACCAATGCCATAAAACAAACCTCTTGGAATATTAGATCAGGCACAACATTTGGAAATTTGTAGACTAACAATTTTATCTACTTTTGTATATTTCTGATGTCATAGCTAACGAGGGTCAATTTAGCTAAGATATAATATTCTATCAAAACTTTTGTCACTTTGAGTAATTTATTAAATTTTACCGAGAATATCGTTATTAAAATTGTCGCCGCTGAATGGTTTTATGACGTCACACGGCATGTGTAATCGCGTGTTATAATTGGCGTGATGTCACTCCTTCAATAAATTAGCATTAGGTTAATAACAACTACTAACTGGTAGAAATTTTGAGTTTAAACATCCGGTTGTAATATGTATGTACACGAGTTAACTTTTTAAATTGAATGAAATAAAGACGGACAGCAGCCCAGACTCCTTAATTGTATGGTGTAAGAGTTCGTAAGGTCAAACGATTCATTTCGATGCATTTAGTGCAATAAGTAGTGCTGATTTGTAATTTGAAGCCATCATTGCAAAGGATCAGTTTGAAGCTTTAGGAGAGTTTATTATGCTTAAACATGTCCAATTGTGCATCAATCTTTGAAAAGCTTATTCCAGTATCAATTTTACTTACGGACTGATCTCTACCACAGCATACGCTATTTCTGTTTTAATTTAGAAGTTCTAAATATGCCTTGTATCAATAGTACATTGTTATCCTAGGGGTGAAAGTAACTTATTTAGTCCCGAGACGGGGTTTGGCGCCCGGAACGAAGTGAGGGCGCCAATAGTTCGAGGGACTAAATAAGTCTTTAACCCGAGGTAAACACTGTGCTTTTCATTACAAATACAAGGAAAGTAAAAATAAAAACATGAATTAGCTAAAGAAAAAATTAGTAAATTTTATTTTACATTTAACAACAACTTTGATGAGATAATTTTATTTAAAGTTTATGGTAAAATTAGAACAATTGGTTATAGTTAGTGACAGGTTTTTTCCGGGTAATTTGATATTTTCTGGGAAACTTGTGTTTCTACATTATCCAGAGATTCTTGGGTGAATGTTGGGGACATTGATATTTGTCTATTTTCTTCAGCTGTTACAGAAATAATTTTGGATTGCACCGGATAATCTTTTGAAGTGCTCGGTTGTGTAGAGTCAGTGGAATGGAGATCCACTGACAATGGAGATCTCCATGCCTTTTAATGAGAGTTAAATCGGCACCAGAATCGGCTAGCAAAGTAGCCGATGTTCTTCTAAAGCAGTGACCCGAATATAGATTTGAGTTTGGCAAATTAAGGTGGGTGGCTATCTCTTTAGGAATACTAGAAATCTTGTTTTTGCCAATTACTTGCCGCAGACACTTCCCTTTATGATAATTTATGAAAAATCGGTTCGTTTCTATACCACTTGGTCGTAATTTTCGGCATTTTTCTATTATATTTACAAATTCTTTTTTAATAACGAAGGTTCGGTCAACTTTAGTTTTAGTGCCACGTAACTTCACCAGTAATATATCACCTTGTTTCTCAATGTCATCAACCGTCATATTTACTAGTTCGATACTTCTGCAAGCGCCACTTATTGCCAATATCAACACTACCTGAAAAGTAGATAATTATATCTCTTTAATTGGTGTATAAAATATAGAAAGATACAATTTGATACAAATTTCGTATAAATAAGCGAATAACAATAAAAAGATTAGCTTACCTTCATTACTAGGTATATTTCATCAGGCGCTTGGTTTAAGAAGGTTTCTACCTCTTGAGAAGTGAAAACTTTCGACTTTTTCGATTTAAATCCATCAGATTGCCTTTTGAGAAACGATGTTAGCCTCTCGAAATCCTTTAAATGTACATTGTGTTTAGTACTTAATGTTGTCTTTAACATAGAATACACGCTCCATAAGGTTGAAGGTTTGTAAGTCTTTGATAATTCGTTGAAATATATTAGCAACACGTTTTCTGATAACGATTTCACTTTTTTTCTCAGCGCGCCATTTCATAAAATCGTCATACGATTTTAGGTATCTTTGTTTTGATTTGGGTGGTAAAAGGTTTTCCACTACCGCTTTAGCCTCTTCTTTTATAAAATCAGGCGTTAAATTCATATCAGAATCAGATGAACTCATTTTATAGGTACAAATCTCCGTATATAAACAAAAGTCTTCAAATCGAAAAAATAAATGAAGATCGAATTGCCGCTTTCCCGCCTATTTTGTTTGATTTTTTTTTCTGTGGCCGGCCAGCTATTCAGCCATTATTTTTTATTTTCATCATTGAAAAAATGGTAAATGTTTTGCCCAAATCTAAGTTATTTTAAAGAAATTGTTGAAACTAAATTATAATATAGTTATTTAAAAAAAAAAAAATCTTTAATCAATACTTAACTTTAAGTTATTTCAATTTTACATCGTGGCTGTATAGAAAGTAGGAACATGGTTCAATAGATATGTGAAAAAGAACTAGTTTTTTTAAATAATTTGACAGCTGTCAGTTGAAAACGATTCTCCCTAGGGCTGAAAAGTATTACTTTCAACCCGCTCCTCAAGCAACTTCAGACCTACTTTCCGAGTATGAGTAATGAAAAAGTATTTTCTCTGCTACTCTAAATATCAATATGTTTCACACACACTTAAAAAGGACACGGTTGTATCATAAAGTTGAGTGTATCAACAAAACATTGTTGAGCTAAGATAACGAAGCGCTAAATATAATTATCCTCTTTTATAGGTTTGCTGATTACGGATCACATAACGTAACGTTGTTGATTGCATCTTCCTTGCAAAGAAACATTGCTTCTCATTATGTATTTCTGGCAAAACAAACATTTGTTTCTTACAACTTACCTTTTGTAACACTTCCAACAGTGTCTTCTTGACACTCCAAATACTTCAGCAGTTTTTAACAAAGTTTTTTAAACTCTTGCCTTTTGTAAAAAAAATATTCAAAAAATTATAATGTGCGAATGCTTTCTCTCAAGTCATCACTATCAGATGTTTTCGATGATAAAAGAAGGAGAAGAAGACACATTTTATGCACGTTGACTCCAAATAAATTAGAACTAAGGCAAGAAGGATTATTATAAATTTAATCAGGAAATAGTAGAAAGTGGAACGGAATAGCTGCATAAGACTCAAAAGCGTCGAAAGCATTAAAACAACTTGATATTTTTATTATTTTGTATAGGCTCGCGCAGCGTGCTTGATCACTATCTCACCTGATGGTAAGCGATGATGTGGTCGACTGTGTAACATGCTTGCCTAGAAGTAACACTGTAAATTCAGGTAAACACAGACACCGGCAGGGAATTCCACTCTTTGGCTGTACGCATAATGAAAGTGTTTCCAAAACGTTAAGTGCGTATGGGTGGGATATATACCATGTACCAATGGCGCATCGCCGTACGTCTTGTAGTTTGTGCAATTGTGCATAACTTAAATTGGCTTTAATAACATACACGAGGATAAGAAACGGTAAAATTGAAGTAATTAAGAGACAATTAATTGTTTACTTTTGATATTTTCCATTGAAGCACTAGAACCTTGAACTGAAAGTTTCAATAAGTACAGTTTCAGAAGTTTTCTTTCCTGAATTTGATCAAGAAACTTAGACCTCTCACATAGTTCAATTAGAGCTTCACACTTTAAGATTAACCCAATTAAGTTAATTGAGCCGAATGCCAAAGGATCTCTTTCTATTAGGTTAATCTTTGTAGCTTTAAAAGTTAGTGAATGTATTGCATTTAATCAAGAACCAATTCCCTTAACTGCTTATTGGATGGATTAACTTTGGGGTACAGTTCATTGTTCTTTGTTAGGACTACTGATAAGAATGCTAATTTGTGACCTTTTTTCGTCCTTTGTCTTTTGTTATTTACATTAGATAAACTCTCTCAGTTTACGTAATGTAGATTTAGTAGTAGTTCTTATTTTTTAAAAATTAAATTATTGTGCATACTTCATCTGGTTTTTCTTATTTATAATGTATCGTATTTTCTATGAATTCGGGCAAGACGTCCCTGAAATTTATATTTATTGATTTGTACCAGTCTCCAAACTGGATTCATAAATCAAAAGTTCTGAAAGTAATATAGGTTATGAAGATAAATGACAGTATAAAAAGTAGGTAGATGCATTCCAAAAAATTCAATCTATAAATTGTTATTGACCTATATTTAAAGGACTGGATGAAAAAATAGGTGAATCATGAGCAGTCATATGAAAAGTATGCCAGCGCCGGCGCATCGCAGGTGTGAGATTCTGGTCTAAGTGCGCAATGAGTCAATGAAACAACGAATACATTTTTAACGGATGACTAGACATCTGAAGCGTAGAGGCGACGAAAATTTGGTAAACCTGATTGCGGTTGGGAACACCGAAGGCAAAATATCGCGCAGTCGTTCACCAATAAGATGGAACGATCAAGTGAAATACTCGTCGTCCTCTAAATTCTAGACGGTCGTAAGTGACGCGCTGGACAGAAACCGGTGGAGGCAGATCATCCGCTCTAGATGCAATCCTGATGCTGACCGTGGTCCTCAGACATGAGGGACCGTCCAAGAGAGACACCTGAAGAACAAGTGTCTAAGTTTCTAAGGCAGAGTGAGAAATATTGGGCATTATAAGTTCTGTTTTAATTGGTTAGTAAAGGCATTTATCGAAATCAACGCCACAAAAAAGCACACTAATATGTATACGTCGCGTTGGTAGACTACTGTGTATTCGGCAAATAATTATCTACGTAAAAAAATAGAAATAAATAAAAAAAACTACTTCTAGACCAGTTACAAAAATCGAAAACTTGTATTTGAATAAAAGCTATAATTCATGTTAACATAATTGATCCTCGTCTCATTTGACGCAAGTACGCAAACGTGCAGATTTGGCTCTTAGTTTCTTTAGATTTAATATGCTTGACCTTGCATCTTGACATCAGACGTTTTTATTCGTTTTCGACAAACAGGTTTCTTTCTGCTCAATTTAGGAATATAACGTCTTTGGGTAATATTTGCCTTAGTCAATGGTCTGCTAAATTTCGGTTTCAGGTTTTAATTCTAATGCTGCTGTTCTCTTGCAAAATAGATTTTTGATTGGATTGCTCCCAGTATCTACTAAGGAGCCTTCGTCATCGCTCGGTGCGTTTTCGTTTTTATCGGAATCTGTACAGATGTACTTGGGGAATCCTCTTCTCGGCTCAATTTTTTTATAATATTGTTTGACATAACGTTTTAGCATAAATTTGATTAGCATAATAAAACTGCGGGATAATAATACTTTGGCATAATGCAAAGGTTAGCAAAATTGTCATTTGGTCTTATCTATTTTGGAATAATTTGGAGTTGCATAAATATTTAAGGCATAACATTTAATCCTCATAATAATTTTATGGATACATATTTGAACGTCAAAAATTTAAATACCTACGGGTAAAATGTCAATGATCAAAAGATCGAAAATTTAAATATCGATTTTATCGAAAACTTGTTATACCTAAGATTAAAATGTCTGATTGAAATGCCGAGTGATTTAAATGTCAAATGATTAAAAATGTTGATAGTCATTATACCTTAGTTTTCAGGAATACTTGGTAGTGGTAACAGAGGTCCATAAACAGAAGTACTTACCCATAAAATGCCAACGGAAGACCGACAACCACAAAATTGCCATCACCTCTAATGTCCCATTTAGGTAGTCGAGATGAGCATCGGCCGTTGAAGCGTATCGCGTAACGCTAAACCGCAGCTATCGAAGTAATCTGTGCTATCGGAGCATTGAGGGTTGGCAGACGTCCGGATAAGGCTGGGCGAACATAGAGCAGACCTTAAAGAGGAGTGTCCGGTCGGTCTATCTCTCTGGCTTTTCTCCGAAACGGTTGTACCGATTTTGACGGGACTTTCACTGGCAGATAGCTGATGTATAAAGAGTCATTTGGCTAATATATAATCTTAGAAAAATATTTACGGTTCCCCGCAAAAAATAATAAAGCCATGATTTTTTTAGTTTTACGAGTTTGACGCGGACGAAGTCATGGGCAACATTTTATCTTTAGTTTTACGAGTTTGACGCGGACGAAGTCGTGGGCAACAGCTAGTTGCTTTATTCAGGTAGCCTGTGAATTCAGGCTTCTTGATACTTACTTTCATTTTGGACTTAAGGCACAACATCCTTAATAAGTTTATGATTACTGGCCTTTTTGTCCAATTTCACCCAAAATTCTAGCTACACTGGCTGGTATTTCCCGGACCAGTACAGTTTACGGACCTGGCAACCCTAGTTGCATTGGCTCCAGCCGCCTCTGTAAACTTGAGGCAATGAACACGTGATGCGCTGTGACGTGGATCGGATTATGTTAATTGTGCAATAGCTTAGATAATTATTATAACTGGATGATTTACAGGGTGATTCATAGAGTAATTGTTGGAAAATATTTATTGCAAGAGATAAGGCGTATGCCAATAAATCACTCTGTATATGAACCAGCAGTTCTTGTCTAAGCTTATCGAGGGTCAGGTTTTTGTTCTTATTTATTAAAATCAGGTCTTCAACTATATTTTAAGGTAAATGCGAGCCGCATTTAACCACTCTCGCATCTGATGTTAAGCGATGTTGTGACGGTGGCGGATGGAGCACGCTTGCCTAGAAGTAACATATTCACTGTTGACTGCTTTTGATGCAATTCGAATATAAACTCATTTAATATGTATACCTGTACCATAATATAAATTTTCATTAAGAACTTCAAGAAATCAGGACCTTAAGTTCTTGACCGAGATATATTAAAATTCAACATAACTTGTTCATTATGTATGGTTTCCTCGAAGATTTCACGTGTATTATAATACTTTTCGCTCTGCCTGACTGAACAATGGTGTAAATATGAATATGATAATGACGTTTTACTAAAAATGCCAACAGTCCAACACAAGCATAAACTTGACGCAAAGTTTAATAATTGATAACTATTGAAAGATAACATATAAGATACTGCTTTACCTACGTTTTGATATGGTCATTAAGGTATCATTTATTTTATTCAGAGTATAAATTTACCTATAAGGTGTTCAGTGTAAATTATGTCGTGAGGTAATTTTTGGTGAGGGAAGACCAAAGATGAATAGACTGTTTGAAGCACTAGAAAGGCAATGTTGTGAATAGTGTGACACTTTGTGTCGAATCACAGTTTCAGGATTACAAAAAACATTTTTTTTTTATCAAGGCTAATACTTGACCTTTCTTTTAATCAATATCTAAAACCTGATCCAGTAGATATTAGTTACCATTTTCGACTGTATATGTTTACCTTGTCATTTGATTTTGCTGTCCTTCACGTTTGCATTTTCTAGTTAGCATTTGTCGTAACAATAGTATCTGCGGCTATTATTAATAGTTTTATTAGTTGTCTGTCGAGGGTTATAACTGTATTGTGTATGTGTATAAGTTCTCGTATAATTAAGTTTTAGCTCGAGCCTATCCTTGGCACAATATTGTCAGCGAGGTATGCATTTTTCCATGATTTAAGAATGGTTTTGATGTAACAGATGGAAAAGTATAGTGCACCAAAGTAGGTAAAAAGACAGCTACTAAAGATGATGCTGCAAAATTAAATACAGCATAGCTTGTTAATGAGTAAAATAAAGAAGAATTTACAACTAATATTAAAGTGCATGTTATAACAAATGAATCACAGAATCCTCGAGAAATTATAAACTTCAAAACATTCAATATTGATACTTAATAAATTATCGGCACACGTTCTACGAACTAATATATCTTCTGCCCTAGAAGCGATTCAAAACAATCTAATACACAACAAATTATATCAAGTAAAAACAAATCATAAAACTACTACTAGGCTAGAAGTACACAAGCGCGTTAATGAAATGATGTCATGCGCGCGTGATGAACCAGCGCGCGGTTATCGCTCGACCTTTATATCGTGTATGGACGGCGAAAATAAAGGTGATCTGTCTTTACTTGGAAAAAATATTTATGTAACTAATGTGTTTGTGGACTGGTTTGCATTCTGAGTAAGTAAAGTGAGGAATTTAGGTATGTGATTACTCAAATTGCTCTTTAATCGATACTGAGGTAGCTTGCTATTAGCTACCATCTCAACTGAGGTTCTAGACTGTTACCTAATAAAAGCGTCGCGATAGAGATTGATACAAGAAAAACCAACCAACTTCCAAAAAAAAACACTTCAAAGCGAAAATAACTTAAATTTAGGAAGACGGTGTTCCTGTTTTCGTTTCTTCGTTTTTTGACAAGTTTTTTATTTTTCACTTTTTAGCTGTGGTATATAATGGACCAGTTCTATAGGCTAGGTAGGTATAATGCCCAAAGTGATGTCAAAATAGATTAACCCAATAACATGTAACTTAATCAAAACCGGTGGAATGAGAGTATACCAGGGTGAAACGTCTACAAACAAACACCTGCGTACCCCTCCAGTGTGATGTTATGTTATGAAATGGTTTAAACAATAAACAGACAAGCGATTGCAGCTATGCCGAGGGATTTGCCGTATCTTGATGCAATTTAAATGGGACCACATGACAAGCACCAGCTTTCAAATAAAAAAAAGATTCATCAAAATCGGTTCATCTGGTAAAAAGTTCTGAGGTAACACACATAAAAAAATACAGTCGAATTGATAACCTCCTCCTTTTTGGGAAGTCGGTTAAAAAGTGAGAGGGATTGTCGAGCGCTATTAAAATTGCACGTGATTATAACTTAAATTTTGTCTCACTTCGACCATCACCATCGCTGCTATTGACAATTTGTCTATAGCCTCTGATGATGTTGTTGACGATAGATGGTGCACGTTTACGTTCGAAACTCGAGACTTAGTCGATTTTATTCATCTTTTATAAAGTTACAGTTAATGTGCTATGAAATTGTTCAGATAGCAGAATTTATCGACGAACGTAGTATACGGTAAAGTAGGTGGCCACGGGTGCTAAAAAGATACGTAAACATGTACTCGTAACAATACCTAGTACCTACTGGTATGTTCGAATTGAATACATAAATGAATATATGAGTTCATTTATGTGTTCACTTAAGTAACCTATATGCTGTTTACCGGAAACTCACAACAATCCGTAGATGGATAATTTTATTGAAAATGGATCAATAACCCATCCAAATAATCAGGCTTCCAAAACAGTGATGTCACAAAGACCATAAGGCGGCATTAGTTGCTAACTCCAGCAAAAATAAGGTTTCCAAAAACCCAACCAGCTACAAACTCACCACACTATTCCTAACTACCACAATTTCTAAAAGCCAGAATCAACAGTGGCGAAATACAAAAGCAACAATAGAAAAACGCCAAGCCAATGAAGCGATGAGTCCCGACGAAATGATTAAACTGTTTTGGATCCCGCAACGCAATTAATCAGCATGAGACAGAACAGAGCTAGGCAAATATTCGAAGATAACCAGATACGGTATATATTATATTAGTTGTCACCGGGAAGTCCACAACCAATTGTTACTTTTTTATCGTACAACACCAATCTTTTGCAACTTGTAAGTTTTAACCCCCCCACCATTTACACCTTATTTATGGACACTTGTGTGCTTACCAGCCGTTTAATTAAACACGAAAAATTAAAACCGAGACTTACAAGACCGTCACGGTTGTAGATCAGAGTATTACCATGTATGTATGTATCGCACATGTAAATCTAGCTCTACAAAATAATGCTATTGTGTATCATAAAAATGCTGCGTTAATCTAGTAGTGGCGATGTTCCATATTTTGTTTTCTGAGCAACTTCAAGGTTTTGGGTCATTGGAGTTCCTGCCCTGTCTTTGTCAGCATCCTTTCCTCCAACATTTATTACAAAATTATTATTTAGTCTAGAGGTGTTTTAGTTTAGAGGTTTTCTTCATCTATGCATTTCTATGTGTCGTCATCTTTGTTACAATCATAGTCACCTTCTTTCTAGTCATATCGTCTAATGTCTACAGATATTTTTTATTTATTTTGCAATGATATAATTATACTCACGATTATATCAATTTTAACATTTATTACATTGACTTCGACTCTGGCAGACCCACTACTCTCCATTCAAAGCTAGCGACAATCTACGCTCATTCATTCAGTCCTGCTTCTAAGTTTTCTTTGTGTCTAAGGAAAAAAGGTAATTGGACATTCAAAGAGTTGACTCGTGGTTTACCAGTATGACGCCATTGTCTCACCCTCCCCTTCGGAAAAAAGGCACCTTGGCGTGACGGCTGTACATATGTTTATGTAAAAGATACTTATCCTATAAGTTGTACAGATGTATACGTTAAGGTATATGTAAAAAGTTTGTTTGGCAGCGTTAGATAATCGTATGAAAGCGGATATGGCTTGATGGATGGCTGTTTTATAGGGGAAAATTATTGCCTTTTATGACGATGACTGACGTAAGAAAGTTTGCTACTTATGTATATTTTGAGTCATAAGTCTCTTCGTATTTTCATGATAGATTTATTATTTCTTGAAGTTCTTCTCCTTCATGTGGCGTGCACGTTTTTTTTTGGTATATGTAGATATGGAACCAAGTTGCAAACCGTACCCTACCTTCTATCCTGCCTTCTGTGCTCCAAAACATGCAACCAAAGTGTCTATGCGCTGCCATCGACGCATGTTGCCATCTTCAAGTCGTTAATTTTGTTGTTAAATTACAAATTTAAAGTGAAAGTGGCCAAATTGGTAAATAATTTAGCTTTCCGAGAATGTGAGTAGACTTACGTAGGTCGACTGCTTCGGTACATTATATATCAACCAAGACATGGCAACTAATTCTGTAATCCAACTTGGGTGGTCCCACAACCTACATAACAAAGTAGGACAGTCTTATAGTGTCTTGTCGATTTCTATCGACAACGTAAGGTTTCCCTGTCAAACCACTGTATTTATTGACCATCTAGACAGACAGTTACAAGCAGATGTCTGTCTCGAGACTGTCTAGTTACAGTCGGCTCCAAATAAGGCCATATCACCTACGCTGTTCAAACGATGGAGAAAATTCTTGAAATGCTTTCTTTTTGAAGAAAGGCGCTTTTTTCTGGATCATCAATATTTTCTTATGATGGTGTTAAAGATATGAGAAACGATATTTATAGACTTAGAAGTTATTAGACGTTAAGTGGCTACGGGAAAGGTGCTAAAATTTAATAACGATACATATAAACTTACAAGAAAAGGAATATGATAAAATATATGGCTGGGATGAAATTAAGCACTGAGATTATAGTTAAAAGATGAATATTGCGATATAATCAAGAAGATGAAGACTCTTTTACTGATTCTGAAAAATCTCATCTCAAAATTAAAATACTTAACAACAACTATAAAAATGAGCATTCTTCTCACATAAATAAATATTGTGTTATCTACGTAACGAGCTCTCCGCGTGTTATAAATGTTACAAGGATATGATCTAACATATATTGTTTTGTTTTGGATAACTAATGTGTTTCTGTGTTTACGTTTACAAATAATAGAGGAGTTGTGTGGTTAAGTAGTATGTAGTGTTTAGTTTTGTTGATTGATGATTATAGTGTACATGTTGTGGCCGCGTTTATTGCTTGATAATATTTCAAAACATGTGACTGTGCCTAAATTACCCTAGGCTGATAAAATTTTAGTTTTTCCTAAATTATTTTACTTTTAGTGTTAAGGTCGGTTTTCCCGTTAGCAGCGTAACTTCCATTTTAGAGTGTAGAATTGGTGTTATGTTGTAAAAATATTTAATGAAGAGCTTCTTTATTTTAGGTTTGCCAACGAATGTAACACGATACAAATAAACACCAGGAAATAACAACTTTACCAACACATAAAATATTGGCAACCACAGCTTACACAGCTCTTTCATAAAACACTAATATAACATTAAGACGAAGAGCTTCATATAAAAACGGACGTGTTCACCTACGCTCTCATAGTTAACTCCGATTCAAGAAAGTTCCCACCACAGTGTGTAAACTAACACAGCTCTGAAACACATTCAGAGTCTAAGCACAGGCTTATAATTTACAAGTCTAGTCTGAACACAGCATTATCATTCACGTACTAACATTATCCACCCACGCTAGACTGTGTTAGGCTGTCAATAGGAATTTATTATTTAGAATCAACGTAGACAGTATATAAAGTTAACATGTATAAGAACATATATAAGGATGGCTGTAAAAACCCTACAAAAGTAGGGATGAGTCATTTGGTCGATACTGAAACAAATTAGGGATGAAACGATTGCTTAAATAAAATTCAATCCTGTTTTTCGGCACGCTATGTAGTTGTAGGTATTGAAGAATTTTCTGTTGTTGGGTTATCCACTTATCCCCTTCTTAATACTGTGAATTCAACTTTTGCGTTTGCATCGCGAAAAATTTGCAATATTATTAGTTCTTTCTTACTTCCTTTTAAGGAAATAATCTTTTGCATCAGAACATGATTGTTACAAAGTATAAAATGCTTAATTAACAATAACTAATATTCTAATTATTTCTAATATTTTTGTTTCTGTAAATGTCTTTGCCTTTACGGTTTTCTTGTAAAATCGGTATAATTATATTTTCTTAATTGATTTTCTAGATTATACAACAACTATATGCCTAGTACAAATTAGGTTCATGTATGCTGGTAGATTGCTTGTCTATTTTTCCATCTGTTGACCAATAAGTAACTGCTGTATATGGGCCTCAAGCCATATCATAAAACTTGGCGCAATTTGGAACTCTGCTGGTGGGAAAAAAATCGAAGCCATTCGAATCGTATGAATAATTTACTATGTATTTAATTAAGTTTAGATTGCTGATAATACTCACCATTTTTATGAAAAATTTATTTAAACGCCGATTTGTGAATAAAAACATGTAAGTTGAGTATTTGGCGAACCTGACTTTAGCCTAAAAATTTGTCAAACTTTGCCGTTAAAATAGGGTCCACTTATACGTTCTTAACTCCAAATAGTTATTTCAGAAACTAGACTTTCGGCATTAAAGTAGAGTTTGACGCGTTCTCAACTCAAAATACTCAGTTCAGAAACTGGCCCTTAGTCTGAAAATACTTGAATCCTATTAAAGTCGACCAAGGATTTCTGTCTCGTATCTAAATCGTAGAACTTCTCATCTCGTGTTTAGCTATACTCCAATAACTCATGGCTTGGTGGACAGTTAAGACTGTCGTAGAATAATATTTAGTAGTAATCACTGTCCAGGAAGTGCCTTGCTTACTTAATTAGTATCGCAACTCTTGAAAACTCTAACTATACACTCGAAAATCATGATTACAATATCTATAAAATAACGTAGGGTGCTAGACATGACGTGTTACCATCTAATTTGTATATCTAAGTGCAATATCTTCGCCACTATAATTAATTTAATTGTGAGTTAGCGATAAGATACAATCGATCGATTTCGATCAAGTGTCAATCAGTCGATGTGTCCTTGCCGCGCCTTGTGTATGAATGTTTTAGTTGTTAATTTACAGATTGTTTCCAATGTATGTGGGTATTGACGATTTATCATGTTTACAACTGGCGTTTCCAGCTGTTTTTACTGCGTTGTCATCATTTTCCTACCCTTGTCGTATGTTACACTTGGGGTCGGCGCAACGCAACACGTTTTTTTATGTCATTTGCCACTGTCAGCCGTAACGATAGCACTCATACTCGTGACGATACAAAAAACTAAACCATTGCTATGAAGACTTTAGAAAAATTGTAAAGGTTTGTTAATTGTAAAGGACAGTTAATTCTGTCTGTGCCTATATGGAGAACGGTCTAACCTAGCCATGATAGTTTTGCACAGGGCAACTATCTTTCGTCACGATACAGTGGAAACAGGCACTAATAGAGACAGGTTGTTAGTTCATGGTCTATGACCACCATACCATAGTGGATTGCTACATATCTATGACTCATCCCACTAGCACAGCACTAAGTACCTGTTCACGTACCCATTCATGTAATTGTCATTCAAGCCCGGACTTGATTACAGGTTTGATACACCAATTTAGAATAATAAAATAGCTAGTTGACTCTGGCTGTGTCGTTGTTGTAATACCTATGCTGAATTCCTGTATGGATACTGTAAGATGCCTCACCGTAAACGTTTTATCTTCAATCATCTTTACTACAAAATGGCTATGCTTTGTATCCTTTGTAAATTATACATTTTCCTTTTAGGCCTTGTCACCTTCATTTTGTCCCAGTATTTAACAATATCTAATCCTCTCTTTGGCAACTAGATAATCACAGATTGGTAGTGGAAAATGTAAATACGTTGCATACGTCGAGTTTTCGTCTGGCCTTCTAATCTTTTTCTATGTATTTAAAACGCCATCGCCATGGTAACAATAAAAAACAAACACACGTAGTACGTATATTTATTAAAGTTTCTAAATAAAGCAGTTTCTTGCCCCATTTACTGCTAATCGTGATAAGCCGTGAACTATTGGTAACGTTGTGCAATCACCAAGTATGTGAACTGATTTTTTTACTTGTATGATACTTAGGAAAAGTTTCAATATAGCTTTAATTCGGGGAATGTCAAATAG
This sequence comes from Orthosia incerta, assembly GCA_948252205.1. Taxonomy (NCBI): domain Eukaryota; kingdom Metazoa; phylum Arthropoda; class Insecta; order Lepidoptera; family Noctuidae; genus Orthosia; species Orthosia incerta. Next base: position 3,201,706 of record OX411753.1, on the reverse strand, counting down.
AAAGGATCAACTAAAAATGGCGTCAACTTTGGCCACTTTGTCTTAACGGAGTCCTTATGAGAATCAATAGCTTGTCATCTGCAGTTATCCTTGCGAACATAAGAAGATCAACTAAAAATGGCGTCAACTTTGGCCACTTTGTCTTAACGGAGTCCTTATGAGAATCAATAGCTTGTCATCTGCAGTTATCCTTGCGAACATAAGATACCATATTATTTAAAGACTTGTTTTGTAACTTAAAACTGTACCTAAAGTCTACATCAGATTTAGCTACTTCATCATCTGAGACTAGAACATCATTCGAAATAAAAACCAGTTTCTATGGCGCCACCGAAAATGATCTACATCCTGTACAAAAATTTTTGCAAACATGTTAGGTAAGAATAATGTAATAGATAAATGGACCACACAGTTAAGCTGCATAGAGACCATGACCTTGTGTTCCGCGTCGCTTGTTCGCGTTTTAATAGTTTTTGTAACCATTATAAACCTGCGTGCGTGGGAGTTGATCTATGGAAGATAAAAGGGATTCGTTCGACATGAATCTACATCAAAGCCTCGCTGTGGCAAATTTTGCCAAAATCAGTGTGAATAGTGAAGATTTATTAAGGGAAGATGTGAAAAATGTTAATGATAAAAATCATAAAATGGGTCCATACAGACCAAAGTCAAATTGATTTCCATGATAATTTTCTTTGGATCGTGAAAATATTCTAAGCAGTATTGATGCCTCCAGAAGAAAACACTTTGATTTGATCAATGTAATAGCAACTAAATTGCTTGACACTTTTTAGAAAGCATATTTAAAAATATCTGTGTGTAATAAATAATTGTATATTGGTTACTAAGAAATGCAGTAAAATTGTACGATTAGTTCTGTTATTCAATTAGTAACAGTGATATCAATCAAGGTTACGTTAGTTCTTTGACTAGTATTGTTTTTAACGAGTTTTATTTAAAAGACTTTTCCCTCTCGTGACTTATGTAGATTTAGTCATACATGTGTGGTTTGCACAAAAATCTCACGTGCACAATGACCGTGGCCCGTTTAAAATTAATTGACAATGTAGGTAATGATACATTTTAGTATGTAACCTGAACCTACTTGTTTTCCACCAATTGTTTTTAATTACCGAAATTCTGCGAAATACCTAGGCCCAAGTGTAGCTCCTTGCAAAACCCAATTACATAAATACACAAAAACAAACTGCAAGCAACGCATTTGACTCAGCAATATGACTTTAAAAACCTATCGTGTAACATCCTAAATTCTTCAGTATTTTGTGTTTGCCTTTTCACTCTCACTTATAGTTTTTCCTTGTCGTTCGTTGGAGGTGACTTCACCTCGCTTGCGCAACTAACCGGTCTAACGCTGTGTGATGATCTAATGACATTTTATACCCGTTTTTTTGCGGTATATTTTATGGTATGGTTCTGCATATTTTGTGTGGCGGTTTTAACTTTGTTAAAACCGCCACATTAAATTCTCTTAGTAAGCTAGCTAGCAAACATTTTAATATATGTATCTTAGATAATGTGTTTAATCTGGTTCAGAATAATATCAGTCCTAAATGTTAAGGGTTGAAGTTCTATTTATTTATTTATTATATATGTACAACATACACTATTACATAGATCTACTTCATGCCTATTTACAGTTCAATTTCATTGAGACGGTTTCAGAAAAAAATAATCTACGGCCAGATTTTTACTGTCTCAAAATGAGAAGACTTTTTAACGGAGTTTTTATGGGTCAAATTGATGAGCCATAAAAACAGTAGTTTTTAGGACCAACTTCGCTTCGGGAGTACTAAAAATTCGGTGCCTCACTGCCTCTTAAGGATCATGACATGTATTTTATTGCCGGCGCTACAAAACACGTGAATCACAGGCATTGACTGTAATTGAAGCTCGTTAGTATCTTTACAAGCACATTTGAAATAACTCTACCATGTTCATTACTTTTCAGAAAAACGAACAGATTTTATTTCTGCATAAACTAATTCCAATAGAATCTTTCTATTAATGGTTGCAATATCTGGTTTTCTCATTAAATTGTGGGCTATTAAAGTACATACACTAAGTATTATTACTAAGCGTTAACCAGAATAACCAGATTTAGATAAACTCTAGCCAGTCTAGAAATAGCTTTAAAAACTTACTAATCACACTTCGGAATCAATAATATTGCGTGCACCTACGTAAAGGTTTTGCTTTAAAAAATACGCTAAGGAAAGTCTTGCTTTCCTTAAAGAAACTTTATTGCAGGAAGGTAAGGAAGGTTTTGGTGTGGTTGGAAAATTTCGACCTTAAAAGTCCAGACGCTCTGTGGTTGGAATTCAAAATGGAAGATAAAAGTGGAATGTTGCGCTATCTGTGCTCTTGCGCATTGTGCATAATGTTGTTTAAGGATAATGTGGTTATTTATACAATCTGTCGATGTAATGAAATGTAAACGAGGCATTGTATGTTAGTGCTTTATGTTAAATGTCTTAATATGGACATGGACACTGTTGTGGGTTTAATAGATATTTGGGAATTGGATGCATTATGGTCATAAGGGTACAGTTGGCAGTCACGATTAATGGTCGGTGCCAGAAGATTAAGGCCGTACCCTGACCAAAAAAATCAGCATGACATATGAGCATTCCTATTGACCTAGCGGCACTGGTGGCACATGAATTACGGTAGTGAATACGCCTAGATTTTAGAATAAAATCTTTATAAAATCGAATATTGGTCTTTTGAAAAAAATTAAACTTACAAAATGTTCGTAATCTAATTGTCTATCCGTTAGTGTTAGTATAAAAAATCATTAATGAACACTTTACGAGGAGATGCATGCTATCAATAATTATTTCACATTTTTATGGTTTTGTTGGAAGGAGATTAGTGACACATATACCTCTTTAAAAAAAAAAGTGTACTACCATTTTAGAATCAACATTATGTAGAAATTTAATGTATGTTTATTAATTGATATTTCTTTTTAAATAAAGAGTAGATAGCTCTTAAAAACTGCACAAAATTCGACTAGCGCGGCGTTTTGCTCGGGGAGACGCCTTAAGTAAACATTGGGTATTTTCTGGATGCGAGAAACAGAACGGGTCGATGCGGCAACGCTTTTGGAATGCAATGCGCATGTGAGCTGTGGACGTTTTTCGGCTAAATTGATGATAATTGTGTCCAAGCACAAGTTAAGTTTACGTTCACAAATATAATTCGTGAATTATGGAACTTGCTTGAAGAAAAATGAAGATAACTAATCGAATATCTTACTCAAAGTGCTGCAAATTAGCTTACATGCGCGCACATCATGGAATAGTGACCAAAATAGTATATTTCATTTCAATCATCATTGAGTGTATATTAATCATAGAAATACCTCACTTATATTTGACGGTACTTAAGATATGAAGTATATGAACGCTGTTTTTGTCACGTAGTCATTTGGATTTCAAATCATAGTACTTGTTATTTACCTTTTAGGTGTAAGAATTAGATCAACTTGAAATAAAGCTGATTCCAACAGCTAATAACATCCTTGGAAATATCTCAAAGATCTATATAATCTTTATTAAATAACCTGTTTAATAAAACAAGATGCAACGAAAATGCCTGTGAGATTAGTTTGCCTTTTATAGTTCGCAATTATTATCATGCATCTCAGTAAATATGACATAGTGATGTACTCACTTATTTACATTTCTTGCTCACGTTTACAGAATGTCCGCGCACATGCTTAAATTATCTGGCTTTTTTAATCCTGACTGGTATTCCTCTCTTTTCTCCCCATCGTTTTTTACATCCCTAGCAATATCACTTATGATTTAACAAAATGCAGCCAGTACTTTCTTGGGTGTAACCGAGGCTTGTTGTATATATCATGTGTTGATATTTCAGTTTATATTTTTTTACTCTTAAATCAATTTTATCTATAGTTGTTGTGGTATTCCCTACAGCCTTAATTAACTCTTCCTTTGAACTTCACAGTAGATGAGCACAAAGAGCTAGATTGACCCGGTTCCCAGGTTTGCAGTCTAATAAGGCACGAAGCTCTTCCACTGTGACCTAGTCAAGAGCTGTGTTTCGTTCATTTTATAATATGTTAATGCATTACGTAAATGTCCACATACCTTGATGACCTCATGCTGTCTGTCATTCAAATTCTTACCAACAACCGATTTTGGACTCTATTTTGTGTCATGTACCATACATTTTCAAATGTGTCTTGTAATATATTTGGAAGCAGAGCTAAATTCTGAATTGAAATTCGCATCATCGCAGCGAATTGATTTGATTAGCTTTATTAAATTATTATTTGATCTTTGTCTGCCATTGTTTATTGGTCTGAAGAATATTAAAGTCAAATTATTATTATTCGTAGTACCGATCAAATTGTTGTTAGGTGTCTCTTTTTTTTACTCTTGGGTGTGTCTTATGATCTCTGAATTGTAGGTATCTAATACTGTCGTACTACCGTTAAATGCGTAGGTGTCATTCAAAGCCATGACTTGCCTGCTTCTATTATTTGCAACTGTCAATTTCATACCATTGTTGAAGTCTGTTACTCTGTAATAGACGGATTAGAATAGTTGACTGACGAATTAAGCTTAGATATCCCGGCAAATCAAAGCTGACTTTTTGTCAAACGGGTTAGATGTAACCTTAAACCCGGATTTAATTGGACTTCAAAGTGAAAAAAAAATTAATGACGTAGATCCGAATAGATTTACTTTAGAAGTTCAATCTTTTTTAAATGTAGCCGTTTCAATCTTTACTGAAACTGAAGCCGCTATAATAATGAATATAATTTCAAAGCGTACGTAAGTCATGTAAGAGAACAGCTGCATGTATAATTTTCAAAACAATCGTATATTTAATAACAAGAATTTCTGGAATATATCTGGTTCATATCAACTTACCTAGACACTAATGTAATATAGATATTAATATTATCTAACTTATTATATATTCTGATTTATCAAAATAAACAGATAGAGTAGCGACCTTTCTAAACGAAGCGATTTGATTACGTTATCCGTCTGCACATCTAATCTTTAAGAGTATTCTATTTATCGATCTATCTTTATTGTTTATGAATAAAGATCATATATTAGCGTGTTATCTGTAGTCTTGATTCGGAATATAAATATGTTTTGATTGGTTCGATTTACTTACTTTTATGGGAGTTTTTATTTTCTCTAGATGCTGCACAAAATATAAAATAAGTTATACCATAGCTAGTCAGCAAGGTAAGGAGCAAGGATCAAATCAGATCAAAAAAGAAAGTAAATAATAGCAGTCGTGAAGGTTGACAGGGAAGAATAGAAGAAAAAAATTGTCTAACCGACTCCAAGTAACATGGACAAGGATGTTATGATGATGATAAAGTAGGTGAAAATGTAAGGAAGAGTGGAAGAAGAAAACATGTTGCACTGGCTCTAAGTAACATTGGACAATTAAGGCAGTGAGATAATGATGAAGGTCGTATTAAGGTTCACTACCTATCCAAAGAACATTAGACGAAGGCACTTTAAAGTATTGACACACGTGGAGACCATATTTTAATTCAATTCGGTATTTCCTCATGCGATAGTTACCAAAGATGATAAAAACTAATGGAATGTATTTATATACCTTTTCAGTCAGATAAACGATGATTTTTGATTTGAAATAGCACGTAAATGATGCAAATATTTAAAATTAAAATGTTCAAATTAATTTTCCTTCCTCTTTGACTAAAAAAAATAAACCCAAATAACATTTATTTTCACGTGATTTGTTTTAATATTCCGCCTAATTTCGTAGTCATAATTTTCTTGCAAACCTGGGTACTAGCTTATATCCCTTATTTATATTTTAACTAGCTTCTGCCAGCAGCGTCGCCCTCGTGAACGTCGAAACTTGTCCCACGGGAACCGTACATTTTCCGGGATAAAAAGTAGCCTATGTGCTATTTCAGGCTCTCATCTATCTCTGAGCCAAATTTCATCCAATCCGTTCAGCTGTACTGGCGTGATTGAGTGACAGAGATAAATCCATCCAAACTTTCGCCTTTATAGTATTAAATTAGTAAGAAATTCTGCTTGTATTCTGTTATTATTATTACTTAATTGTATTTGTAGTTGTAGAGTTATCTTCCTTTTCAAAAAACGCTAAATCTGTTTTGCTTAGTATTACCATTTTCAGTCGTCTTATAAGTAAGTTATGTAATCCCAGTTCTCTCCATGAGAAGGAATCCAGCAAATAGCTAAAGAACGTAGCAAAGTAATTGTGATTTTATCTTCGTGCAAGATGTGTTGCAACCGCAAGGCACAGAACAATAGTGTGATTTATTATAGAGACGATGTTTTGTCTGCTCCGAATAATAATAGACTAAACACATTTGTAGATGCACACAAATGCATTGCATTTACGGAAGGATCGAAGAAATATATTGGTTTCCAAGAAATATCAGGTTTTCTAGATAGCATTTGGGTAACTTATAGATATTGATTCACTGCACCTATTTAGAAAAAAAACTCTTTCACCATTTCATAGGTGCATTATTCTAGATGGACATACACTATAATATATTACATCCTGGCTAGACCGCTAGTTATGAATAAATGTAGAATACAGAGATGCTTTTACAAACCACCGATAAATTCAAGTAACAAATTAAACTCTTCTTTTATTTGCATTTTCTACGAAAGTTTTGTAAGAATTTCGTACATTCAGCAGAACTACTTAGCTTAACTAAATGTTAAATATGTTACAAGTAGTATTTCTACTAAGTCTTTTAGATGCAAATTAATATTCTTCTCTGCTTTAAGATTGAATGAAAATTAGGAACCTACTGTCATTGCTTACAATGTTAAAGACAAGTAATTATTGGCAGAGTTAGTAGTAATAGCTGAACTTTTGCTATGTATCTAATTGTACCTATTTAGATCCGTTAGTTGAAGTACTATCTATGTATAAAACTTATTAGTAATACGTTTTATAACTAAATAATTTATTACCTACAATAATAAGTTATTACCTACCTATATCTTGCTTTGTCTAGCATTGTTATTAGACTTCAGCTCTTAAATATCAATTTATGATGAAGGCCCTCCAACGTTGTTTGCTATTATAGAAGTATTAGCTGCTTTCAGTTAACCGTTAGGTTACCTATATCTCCAGAGACGATGAACGTTAGAAAACTCTCCAGGTTGAATAGGTATGTTGTCTACAAGTACGGTTTTAATAGGTACTTCGTTTTACTGATATTGTGGTTTATAATATAAAACATTTATTATCTCTTCACAAAGTTACTTAATGCTATGCCGTACGGTTCACAAACTAGTGTTTAACTTTATGAGAGACTGGTTCCTCAAATGGGTTTTGACATGTTCATAACTAATAGATTTCGAGTTAATCGTTGGCTAAAACTCTTACACAACATTTATCAGATCTGATATATCCTAAAGCTATAAGGCTTGGCAAATCAGCAACATGTTCTGATAACTTTGGTATGTCAACATATTACACTGGATAATATATATCTATTTAAAATTATCATATAAATCCAATAAACGATTAACTATAGGTAATAATAATATTGCTATCAGCTGTAATGATATCGATTATGATCAAGGCGAAACCTGTAAGTGAACATGTTGTACTAACCACTAACCTAATTTTTGGGTCAACCGCGTAATCTACATACAAGGTCGAAATATTGGTAACGACTAAACACTTTTGCGGGCCTAAATGGATTGACACAGTGTGTGAAGTAATATTAACCAATTTTGAGTTACCGCAAATTGAGCTATTTTCATTTCTGACACAGTTCTAATTTACTATTTTCCGATATCAAATCCGTAACTGAGAATTTATTTATTTCATCTTTATCACATCTATTATTACAGAATTATCAATGTGACAAATGCACTTATCCTAACATTAGTTATCTAAAAGCAAATCAAATCACCATCATCATCATTTAAGTATCAAATTAATGACAAAATAAACTATAGCTTTATAATATTAGTAGATCGATCTTTCTACACTGTCATCTGCGAATCACAGCCTGGCAAATTTGGGATTTCTGTTAACGTCGGGAAATGTCAGGCCATCCTCATTGGTAGTTCGTACTATTTGAGAAGTGTGAACACTGGCCAACTTATGCCACTGATGTACGAGAACTCCGTCATCTCTCTTTCACCTCATGTAAAAGATTTAGGTCTGTACATTGACGACAGTTTCAGTTGGAATAAACACGTCGCTCAGGTGAGTCAGAAAGTCGCGTTCTCGCTGCGGTCTCTCTATAGATTCAAGCATTTCCTCCCATCCAGCACCAAAATCACTTTGGTCCAGTCACTTGTGCTTCCCATTATCGACTATGCTGATGTTTGTTATCCTGATCTATCCCAAGAACTTCTAAATAAATTGGATCGACTTCTCAACAATTGTATTCGCTTTGTTTTTGGCCTTCGTAAATACGATCACATTTCTTCCTACCGTTCTCAGCTTAAATGGCTGCCTATCCGCCTCAGGAGGTCCCTCAGATCTCTCTGCTTGCTCTTCACTATTATGAACGATCCTTGTGCTCCCGATTATCTAAAAACTTATTTCAAAGTGTTGGGCAGTTCCCACAATCGTAACCTTCGAGCTTTAAAAAATCTACTCCTCCAAATTCCTTCACACCGTACCGGTTTTATGTCCAATTCATACGCTGTCTCAACGATAAAGCTCTGGAACGCGCTACCCTTTAGCATTAAAACGGCTGAAAGCAAACTCACTTTTAAAAGAAAAGTTCGTGACCATTATTTGAGTCAGACTAAATAGCTCTCAATGCTCTCATCTAGAGACAGAAGTCTAGTCGTAATAATTATTAATAGGTTTCTCTTTTATTATTGGTATTTATTAGTCTATTTTATTTGTATATGTGTATTATTATTATATATGTAAGTATATACATTTTCGTATACTAGTTGTTATTTTAAATATTATTTTGTACCTATTCACAATGTTGTCATTTTTAACCCAAAGGTTGACTGGTAGAGAATGCCTTGTGGCATTAAGTCCGCTTATGTACCACTATTGTACATGAAGTTTAAATAAATAAATAAATAAATAAATCACCACTTATCTCTTATAACAAAACAATTGCCGTCACAATTATTCTCATGATACCACCCTCCAAAATTCTCTAGAACTATACAATCCATCACCAACATTTAAGACGAAGGTTCAATTAATCTAACAGATTGTTCAAGATGTTCCTAGAACCGCTCAGACAAATACCAGAGTGCAAGATATTATTGGCAATACCTATAAACAAATAGTTCTCGCTAAAAGCTGTTGACAGAAGATCATAAATTGGTCTTTTGACTACCTGATGACCGCTCTGTGTGTTTTTGTATTCTTATTTATTATTTGCCTAAAAGCAGCGACGTATTTAATAATGTATATAATATGAAGTTAAATTGTATGGCAAAAAGGTTGAATTTTGTTAACATGGGAATGTAGACATGGATTATTTAAAGAAGTTGAATATAAATACAACAGCAATAGCGTTTTAGGCAATATATTGTCGCTTTTCACAATTGCATAGAAAACAACGGAATAAATCAGGCTATTTGATATCGTTTTCGCAAACAGTAGTCCAAGGTCAGGTAAATGCTAATTTTAGCATATTATAAACTAGTAACTATCAATATTTTAAATATCTGTGTTTTTAATTCGACTGAAATGATCACTATGCAAATCAGTCGCTAGTTGAATAAAAGTTTAATCAAATCTAAATGGTAACAATAGAAAGTTTCAACAAAGAAAGTCAGTCAGCCAACGAGTAGTTTCTCTAAATGTATCTAATACTATATTTATAGATAATATTACTAATTTAACTGAACTAAGATTAATATTCTTTAGGCTATCTAGCGCAGCTGTCGTTATCATCAATCATTGAGGAGACAGTTCCGTTTCTCTAACAGTTATGATCAGGCTATGTTTAGTTTAGCCGATTGTAAATAATTTTATTCTGTGAATGATTGTAGGAATAAGGGCCATCATTTGATTTTGGTGGTGGTTATTTTTTACCTACTGGGCACGTGTGGTAATTTTCAGGCCTAAAGTAACTTCTAGGTGCAATATATATGATACTTTGGGTATCTAAATTACGTCAAGAATTTCAAATAGGTAGAGACTAAATAAGTGAAACTTTAATATTCTAAAAAGTTATCGGTAAACGAATGCAAAAATAGAAAAAAATCTCAACACGCTCGTAAAACAACAAAACAAGTTTTTCAAACAAACCACAAATTCTGCATCACAAAAAAGTTGACCTTGAAAGTGGCAAACCTGTTACAACATTTATATACAGGTTTCTTATGACAATAGCAACATGTTGAAGTAACATATTCTGACTTCCAAGTGTCTATAACTAATATTTTTCGATACTGCAGTGAGATAGAGGACCAAAGAAGACGGACAAATAAATATCGAATTCTATAACCAATGTAATCATTCTTCTAACAACCAAACGGAATTTATGCAACTTGTTGATAAGATACTAAAATAGCAAGACGTGTAAACTTACAGTAAGTTTGACAATGGTAAATACAGTAATGATCCACCGGTCCTTATACCTGTATTGTGATATAATGACATCTTATCCTTGTGATATAATGAGTCTAATATTACTATCCTACATGTAATGATGAAACAATTTCACAACATCAAATAAATAACTGGCAAGAAACACCATAAAAATCTCCGATTAAAGCAATCAACACTTCGATTAAATCAAAGGAGTAGGCTCATATCCGTAGTCGATGATGTTACGAGCGTCAACGACCGTCAAGGGCCGCGGAGCCAAGGTTCGCTTGACAAAAAATAAATTGTGCCAGCGTGCCAACGCATGATAAACACTAGTCTCCAGACAATGTTGTTAATTATACGGCTGTGGGCCTCATTACTGGTGGAAGTACATTCAATTATGTCAACGATTTTGATGGAGTCAGCTCGAGATGAGGCATTGATTGATTTGTTCGAAATTTGAAAAGGTGTTTCTACAAGACCCACATTATTTACTCCTACGTCGATGAATAAGTATTTTGTTTTAAAGTTCCTGTAATAATCTCAGAGTACAAAAAGACATAGTATTTGCTATGTCTTTTTCTACTCTGAGATTATTCCTTATTGCAAGGTCTAACTAAATCAGATTTTTTTATTCTTGTGGTGACCAAAAAGACTTGTTTTTCTCTTCCAAGTTTAACTGATGATGTCAACAACAATAGGAAGGAAGATCCTTACTTTCAATAACAAGGATGTGCAACCTTAACCTGAATAAATGCATTATTTATATTTTCTGAATATACTTGGAATAATAAATGAAAACCGTTAATTGTATTTGCTATTTATAATTAGTGTCTAAGGAACAACTTCACATGCATTCAAAGTATCGTTCAGTTAATATATATGGAAGTCTATAACTATGTACTTGTGCAGACAAGCTTGATTCAGATTCAGTTGTTAAAATAAAACTGGCCAACTATACCCTGACATTTTAGCTAGGTCTAGATAAGTATATGTGCCACGCCCAAGTGAATACTCGACCGCAAACTAGGAACTTTCCAGTGTTAGCATTTCTAAACGATGTTGTCGACTATCCATTGACCCATTTCCTATTGTTACAACTTGCATAAGGCAGGCAATCGTAGGTATACAGTAAATGTTTTAAAGCAGATATATAGGTAAGCATATTCCTGAACAATAATTATATCCTCAATATATAGCTGCATTAACTATTTGAGTCGAGAAGCGAAAATTTATTTATTCTGCTTCTAGGAAAAGATACTGCACAACATGTTACCGATTTGGATTTCCTAGTCTTTACTACGATATGGAAAGAGGGAAAGTTCCGTCTATTAATGACAATGGCTGAACCTTACCCCTTAGTAAAAATGTTAGAGATCCATTTATTAAGCATTTTATTTTTGTTCTAAATAAATCTTTCCAAACTCAATAAAATTGATCACACAAACACAGTTGAGTGCAGCATAATATTAATAAGTTCTGTCAAGCCGTTATGTGCCAAGGCTGCCGTTAGATCATCGTCTTGTGGTCGGCTTGTTTACTTGTTTTTTATTTATTACCTACATCAGAAGGTCCAGTGAGATATGAAAGGTCTTTTTATTTAATTAAGATGTTTCTAGAAGATTGGCCTTAATGTCTCTTTAATATAATTTATGTCATCTGTTGCTATAAGCTGATATCCGGATCTGTAAATCACTTTATTTTTCTATTTGGCTTGACATTAAGACATTATTGAGGAAGATATTAGTCCACTTTATCATTTAACATCTTCATAAATTTTAAATCTTATCACTTTTTATCTTGTTTGCTTATAACTTCTCTTGAATCATGTTCTGTCTAAATCTGTGTGAAAATTCAATACCAATATTATTTTTTGCATCTTTAACTTAAACTTCAAGTCCCAACTTCGCCATAAAATCCCCAGCTTCAGGTCACCTCAAGCTAACTCTCACCACCTCAACTACACAGAGACATAGAAATAGACTCATCTTGTGGCATGTTTACATCGCGCGACCTTGGCATCGATTCATTTTCGTCTGTTAGTAAACGTGTGGACACATCGTGTGAGTTTTCATTTTCATTTCGCGCAGATTTTTTTCTTTTGCTTGTAGAGAAATTTTTGCTGTTAACAGTTGGTGTTTCAAGGACGTTGGTTGGTTCTATGTTTTATAAATATTTTTTGTGAAAGTAGTCGATGGGAAGATCAGTCGCTGTGATATATTTATTTAAACGTGGATGGTATAAAATAGGTGATATATGAATAAGATGAATGGTTTTTTGGAAGCTAGGGCTTTTTTATGAATAAAAATAGACATAGACATCAAAAACTATAATTTTAAAATTCCATTGATGGACGATATATTGCGGGTGATGGATATTGAATATCGTGACATTGTGTTTTGTTGTCAAGTTAGCCATAGGCACGTTTTTTCCAGTATTTATAGTATTACGGTGATTTCTTGAATTATTCATAGTACGAAGAACATAAAAACAAAGCAACTGTTTTTATATTTTCTTCCACAGTTCGATCACATTGTGGACGTGCTCTAACATATGTAGCGTTCAATTACCACGTTCACCTTGTCGGAGATATACCTACGAGTATATTGCGAATCAGTCTGGGCTTAATACGATTTTTTTGATAACTAGCCTTGCTGTTAGAACGTCTTTTGGACCGTTAATTAAGCGATAATTAATCATTCAAAGGTCGATATTTAAATTAATAACATTTTGAGAATCTTCCTATTTATAGATACTACCTTACCAAAAACAAAAATATTACCTTTTCGCGTTTTGTCATCATTATAGCAACTACCAATCTGCATCACCCAAAGGTTGACTGGTAGAAAATACCTTAGGCATTAAGTCCTTAAGGCCTCAGCACGTTTGTATGCTTAAGGTTACACTAGTCGATAATTCTTCCATACAAACGTAGTCTAGAGATTACTTCACTACAATGTACGTTCAAAATAAAAATGATTATAATTTTTCTCATCATTATCTAGCCCTGTATGGAAACAAAAAAGTAAAAAAGAAAAATATTTGAAAGTTATGAGCGTCGAAAGTTCCATATTTCAACACTAATTTTATCGCATCTTTGGGCGGCAATAAATACCATAAGAAGAAGGAAAATTGCAAAACGGCCACCATAAGGAGATAGATTAGTAGTGCAAATAATTTTATTTTGAAAATATACATTTAGTCGTTTTTTCATGATATCTATATCCCAAAGGTCTGTTTATAAAATTTCACGCGTTCGTTTTCGTCCTAAATCATCATCCATTTCGCTACAAACTTGCAAAAGTGCTAATTCATACACAAACTAGCTTCTTAGTGCTTATCACAGCATCTATCTCTTTCGCATGAGTTGTCGGATGAGATAGCAGGCATTTTAACCCCGCGAACAAAATTTACTAAAGATTTTGTAGTTCTGTGTTGAGTAGTAAGTAGAACTTGAAAGGTCAAGTTCATAATAATGTATGTCACAAACTACCAAACGATAAATATGTAATAGTCTCATGATACTATGGTAGAATTATTACCCTTAGAGAATCAGTCAACGACACTATCACGCTAATAGCGTTGGTATCACTATAGAAATATATATATATATAGATGGGCCACTCTGCCCTTCACAATATTTTAATGACACATCCATTATGTCATAAAGAAATTCCTTCGTCATAACACGTATAAGAAACACACTCTAAAACTTAATATCATGTAGCTTACTCAAACAATCCATCTCCAAAGGTCGGTAAGACAGTGTCAGGGCCATGCATATCTGCCATAGATAGTGCGACAACTATTAATGGTCACAGTAATGGATATGACGTCATTGGCGCCACCACAATGTCAAATGGGGTGTACGTGGTGCATAGTTTGCCTTTCAGATGGGTTATGGGTGTGGTGGTTTTAGTTTTAAAGGCTGTTTGTAATGTTAATGAACGCCTTTGGAGAATTGAATCTTTTGTAACTGCCACGAATTGTTACAATTTTGGGAATACCAGCTTCATCATATCAATAATTTGGTATTAGAATAACAGTTTCAATATTTCTACAAAGTAATACATAATACTTTAGTTCGATTTTATATTGTAAAATAAATTGAAGTTGAAACTTTTTTATATAAATAAAATATTAGGATCTTGAAGACTCTTCGTAAGGACTTAAAATATGTAAACCTTGTTTATGTGTTTCATTACCGTTTTCACTATTAACGTTTATCAATAAAAACTAAGTAATTTTAATAACATTTAAATTACCCAGTAGCGTGTACGTAGTTATAAAACCTAATTATACATGAAAACTGTTGTTAATTTCCAAAACAGCTGTTAATAACTGGCTTTCACTTCAAATTTAACTATTCCCAAAGTATAATTAATCTATAATTATGTCTGGTTGGTTGGCCATTGGGCTGTCCTCGATGGGAATTCGACCAGATCTGATTGGAATGTTATGGCCACTTTTGCCGGACCAGAAAGAGTTCAAAACAGGATTGAAAATTAAATTTATAAACTAACCTAAAGCATATCTGACTAGACGATCTTTGGTAGCGAAAGTCGAAACAAGAATAAAAGTTACAGTTATTAAAATAAAACGTAAACATTCGTGTCTAGCTAGGGGTAATGTCACAGCTATAGAAGTGCATTAGCTAGGGGTAATGTCACAGCTATAGAAGTGCATCGTGATACCCCTAGGCTCTACACGTACAACATACTGAAAAGAATGATGGCACTAGTATTTTTATTATAAGATAAAAAAGGAGGGGAAATGCTCCCCCGAACAAAAGGGACAAATGGCATGCAACATGAAAATAACGTGATCATGTTTAGCCATAAAGAAGAAATAATTCGTATCGATAATATCGTTGACAAAAATAAAAATAAGCCTCCGGATAACAATTTCACTCGTAGAATTATCAGGCACGCAATCACTGTTATGAAATTGATCGTAAAAATATAGGGCTGCTTCAACTAAGGGAATCTGAATAAAAAATAAAAGTTTTCTATTATTTGACTATGTTAACGTAATAAAACTAGATTCGTGAGTTGAAAATTGAGTTATGGATTTCTCATCACAAGATAATTTATAATGTTAACGAAAGGAATAGTCTAAAATTTTGATTGAGGTGAAGAATTAGGCTAATGCCAAGACAGTAATAGATTTGATCAATATAAATATAACTGAAATAAAACAAACTGGGTAAACCAGGAAGGGGATATACAGATGCAGATCATATGGAAATTTTTGATCATACGAATACGTGGAAGAAAATTTATGCAGTTTTACATCAAAACACGTGGAAAAGGATATGGAATCAAAGAACAGAACACATAACGTTATCAACCCTGCTGTAACTTCAAAGATAGGCCATTGTCCGTGTCTGGTCGTGCCATGCGTGCGCTCCTCCGTTTCGGAGTTACAAGTGACAGACTGATATGCGTGACTGATAATTGACAGAAAGCCTACAGGACCCCATGGCAACAATGCGTTCACGGGAAATTGTTCAGATCCATTAAGGAATGTTACTATTTTCTTATAGCAGAAGTATTTAACTTTATGAAACGTTCTGTTTATTTCTCGTTTGTTTGATTGCTTATTCGTAAAGTTTTAGCTTCTTTTATTCATGTGCATAATTGCAAAGCACTCTTGACGTAAATCTTTTACGAGATCATTTTTGTTCATAATTAATCTCGTCTTAATATGCAAACTAATTATTTCCTTCAATTATAATTTAAAATCTATTTAAATCAAGCATGAAAAAACTATTAAAACTACACTGTTAACAAACTCAACATACTGGTAGCAACAATTAAAATAAACGATACTCTATTAACTACTGGGCCTGCTTCGGTTAAAAATACACCCAATAACGTTTAGCCAACACTGTAAGAATCTATCAACATCCTTATAACGCAATCTCCAAATATTTGTTCTGCAGGGCAGCAGAGTCTATGAACTCATAAACTGGAAATAGAATTCTAATAATTTTGCTGTATGTGTATTTAAGATTGGCTTTATTTCCGTTATTAACTTCTGCTAAGATTTATTAAGGCTCGAAGCTGGAGGTAATCATTAAAACATTAACTGATAATGTTTTTAAACTCCAGACATCTGTGTAAAGCAAACATCTGTAAAGCTTAAAGGTGGCATAATTTCTTAAGCTTAAATTGAGAAAATTATGAGATTGAGTGGCTAAGTCAATTTCAAACACGGATAGATAAATCTACGAACAAAATCTAAACACGTTAGCTATTTTAGACAAAACCAAAGCAGACAATACATCCTCTATTAATAACACCACTATTCATAGTCATAACAACAAAATCACTAAAATTAATATATTATTTACTCTTATCGTAGCAGTATCCTTACTCCTAGTGCACTGAACTTGGCAGATGTAGCGTCTGCAATAGAGAAAGTGACTCACACCATTGTGATTTAGTTGGTTAGTCTCTCCGTGCCAAATCTGGCGATCGAGAATCATTAGACAACGTGCCAAAAAGGTTTTATAGTCTCAGCTATTCTTGTTATGTATTTGATCACTTTTATGGGTTTGTTTAGCGCTTGGATACAATTTTTATGGATGGTATTGAGTTATAACCTATTTTGGGCGAATAATATTACGGTATACTAATTATGTGTCGTATTTATGTTTGATTTAGTGTGTCTAGAATTGTATTTGCACTGCGTTTAAACAGTGAATAAAAGTATTTATTATGACGAAAAATCATATAATTTATTGCTTTTCTGAACATGTATTGTATCTTAATGTGTAAACGTCGACGTACTGTTTTGGAAGCTCTGTATTAAATGTGTAATTTATTTTGTTACAGATGAACAAGAAAGAGTACAGAAGAAAACGTTTGTCAATTGGATCAATTCACATTTATCAAAGGTAAGCAATCGAAATAACTAGAAATAACTCAGTATCCACATTTTAAACAGTTTTAGTGCACCCGTAGCGATCAATTTTAAAGATTTATCGCAAGGAAAGCTTGCGAAGAATTTATGGGAAGTAATAACTACCTTCTTTACCACCAAAGTAGACGGTACAGCCAACCGTGGCAATTACGGCAAAATAGTTCCCGTGCATTTTGAAGCAAGCCTATGTTCAGAAGTAATTATGGCGTTTTTGATGCGTAGATCTTAGTAGATAACTTTTGAGAGTACTATAGCCACTTTTACCAACATTGGTTGACTTATCTGGCTATTCATTTCGTTCAAATTCTCTTATAAATATATTCGCCCGATTGCTACTATATCCTTACATATCCTTACGTTTCTTGAATAATTCACTTTATTCGTCCAATAGACGAATAAAGTTACGGGTGAAAAGATAAAAGCAAAGTTCATGCCCTTTTGGTATAATTAACCCCCGACAGGAAAAGACGGGTGTTATAAGTTTGACGTGTGTTGCTGTGTATCTGTGTGTCTGTCTGTGGCATCATAGCTCCTAAACGAATAAACCGATTTTGATTGTTTTTTTTTTGTTTGAAAGGTGGTTTTGTCGAGAGTGTTCTTAGCTATGTTTGAATAAAATCGGTTTTGCCGTTCAAAAAATTTTCGCATTTTAATCTGGTTTTCCGCAAGATATCATGTCATTATTACGTGTTTCGATAGATTGTCGATTGAAGCGTGTACTACTACTAGGTATATTATATGTAGTTTAAAAACATAAAATAAAAATTAAATATAAATAATTAAAAACCCACACGCAAAAACCTCTAAAAAGCAAAAAAGTAACCTCGTACTCCGTCGGGGAACCGCGTAAATAAAATAAACTGCTGTTAACATTTTAGAGGTGTATGTGCCGGGGGATTTTATGTTAGTTGGCTATAATAATACGTATACTATACCATTCAAAATTTCAAAGCCAATTTTGGGAACTAAATTAGTTTGGCAAACCCGAATAAACACTATTTCATTTTCCAATGGATTTTCTCGTGCATGGAAATACGTAAGCCCCTTCAAGCAGATGTATTTAGAAACCACATTTGGTCGCATACTGTTGCATAGGCGTGCACTAATAATGTAATTTCTCTTTCAGCGCATACCGCCACTGCGCATCGATGACCTTATCTATGACCTGCGCGATGGAACCAAACTGTTGGCGCTGCTCGAAGTGTTATCCGGGGAGAAGCTGGTGAGTACTTTATAGATACCGTAATATTAAGCCCATATCTCCCAAAGGAATAAGCATAAGTGGTCTTACATATATACCGTCAATTATGTTCAAGTGCCATTATGAGAAAGAGCTAGCAGTTGATCATTATACGTGAACAAATATATAGCAACTACTAAGAAAGCCCTAATGGTAAAACTGAGTAACAGTTTGTCTGGTCTGGGGATCGAATCCGAGATCCCAAGCTCGGGAATCGTGTTTGCTACCACTAGACCAATGTAAAAAAAAATAGCTTTAATTCTGGTTTTGAGATTGCACGACTTGACATACCTAATATGTTGTCTCGATACGCCTAATGTGTTTACATTGTTACCTTACATTACTGTTTGTTGTTCATATCGCTGTAACTGGTCAACGCAAATAACGCGTAATTATGAAAATATACACATGTGGAAGCTTGTAATTAGCAAATGTCCTTACTTACGCATGACACTCAAAATTGTTATTAGTCTGTAAGCTTTCTTAAAATTAAATAAATAAATAAAGCACCGAAAGAGAGGAAACGAAACAAAAGGGTTTCGTCCTTGGTAAGAGCATAATCAATAATCATGTATTATTAATAATATAATTGGATGAATTAATGCACTTTTAACGGTTAACATTGAATAATGATTACAGCGTTGAGATTAATAAAATAGGCAATAAAATTTTTGATTAATTTAATTTTGCTCACAGTTGTTTAGGACGTAAATTAACGTTTATCTGAATTATAACTACTGTAATGTAACACGTTAGTTCAGAAGTATTTTTGACCTGCCTATGTAAGCTAAGTGTGATATTGCGGCTGCTAGTATAAGTTTTAGATTTAAAAAGTGCATTATTCAGCTTGAAAGGTATGTGTGCTGGTATAATCAGGCACATTGCCTTTGGTATTGCAGACATCCATAAATGATATTGAGCACTTACCTTCAGATAGGCCTGTCTGTAGCTTCTTACCCAACCAATACCATACATTTTTTAAATAAAACTGTCCTGATAAGATCTTTTTCCCACAGCCTATGGAACGCGGTCGCGTCCTCCGACGTCCACACTTCTTGTCAAACGCGAACACCGCACTACGCTTCCTTGCCGGCAAGAGGATCAAGCTGGTCAACATCAACGCAGCTGACCTCGTGGATGGACGGCCTGCAGTCGTACTCGGTCTCATTTGGACCATCATCCTATACTTCCAGGTAGGGAGACGCTCGACTTGGCTTGCGTTAAAACAGGGAGCTGCAATAGTACCAGGTCTATATAACAGTATGTTAAACAGATATTCCAAAGTATTTTACAGAAAAGTTAATACTTTTTTGTTTATTCGGAGAATAAGTAAAGTTTTTCATTGAAAGTAAATGAAATAGTCTTGCTTTTAAACATGAATGAAAAACATGCCATTCAAATAACTTGACTGTATCTCGATGTATCTAATAGAATGGAATATACCTTATTGTACATCAAATTACTACTTTACGTATGCCGAGTGTATGTTCTTCATTTATAAAAACTGAAATATCAGATTGCCAAAACCGACACAATCATCAAATAACTTTCTAAAAACTATAGCATTACTACACTTTTGAGAAAGTCATTTTCAATAATCTCTAATTACTTTAGAAAGTAAATATGTATCGTATTTCTTAAATATTACTATATATATCTTGAACATTAACTCCGTATACTATTGTAGCTTTCTGTTCACTGACTCAGCACCGTGTGGTACGAAAATAGATTTCAATTACGATAGAACTTCCACAGTATTACATAGGTAGAATAGCTCTACACTTTCAGAAAGTTTTACTACTACTGTAAATCTTATAGGATCATCAATGTTTATTTATGATCTTTACTAATGATCTCATCTGTTTTATTTGTATAGTTACTATTATCGTCATTAAAATTTTTAGACGTTACTACTTCGGGTATTTTTAGATAATTATCACAGTCTGCTTCATTGATTCTTTCAATTAGACTATAATGCTCGTATTTGGTTTATATTAGTAAAATATTCATCTCCATAAATTGTCATCCATAGTATGGATCTAAATTGTTTTTCCTAATTACTTTATTTTCTAAAATGAACAGCCAATAGCAGACTATTGTAAAAGGCAGCATTATTATTGCCCTAATGTTTTCAATTTATTTGTTGTAACTACCACCTGTGTATTTATACTTTTATTTTTTCACTTGAACTGTCTGTTTTGTCCCCTTTAATGATGTAGTTGCACTATCCAGTAACTTGTATCTAATATTATTTTGGTATCTACCATTAAAATGAGGATGTACTGTACTATTACGAAATTTTCAGTACGATTTTTGATTATTGGCTTCTCAACGATTACATTTTTTTCTTCTTTATAATATTATAATCTCAGTCTGTACTCATTTTAATTGGCTTGAACTCATTTTGTTTGCGCAAGCTTCGCTCAATGTATTGGACCCACAGGATAGAGGACCTAAGGTAGGTAATGGCGTCACAGCTTCTATAGTAGTCAGGTCTCTTAGCATTTCATTATATTACCTTTTGACGATATTGTATCAATCATCGGTATTGAAAGTTGTATCAACTGAGTATACTTTTGGTTTATTTACTTTTATTTATAAATCTTTGCTTATTGACTAAAGCTTAGCTTACTATTTCTGTACAAGGTTTTATATCCATTTCTGTATTTCCTCAAGCATAGCTTTCAAAGCGTAAAAAGCTTGTTCCGCTGTATAACATTTTTTAAACCTCTGTATTGTCTTTTTATGTTTATATTCTAACGCCAGAGACCATAGACTACACAGTACTGCTATTGGTTGACCAATTTGGTTTATGATTGGACTAGAATCACAGTGATCACTTATTACAGTCACATCACATCACCTTTAGATTTTAATTGTATAATAATCATCATCACTTTAAAACACTTAGTTAGTTCGAGTGTGGGAGGTATGAATTGGCAGATATTTTTTGTTGATAACGTAATGAGAGTAGTGACTGGCGCTAATGTTGTGTACTAGTTTTTATGTATTTGCTGGCAAAACAATTAATTACTTCATCATTTGTCAACACGTTTCTTATGTTGAGGTTTTCAGTCAAACCGAATGCAACTACAAACCCTTAACCTCTTAAGGGATTTTTATGAGTAAACGACGTTGCATTGGGTTGGCCAATATGAGATGAAGCAAGACTAAAGACATTTGACTGTTTGTCTTTATTAAACTTGTATAGTATTTCTCCTTGCCGCCCATTTAATTCTGCAAACACATTAATTTTAACCTTGCTAGATTTAGCGCCAGTTAATCTATTTATATTTATGTAAATCAGCGTTTTGTTTTGCATCAGCAATCAAAGCTGTCATTAAATCATATTTCATCAAAACAGGTTATGTATCCAGGGTCAGGAGACGGTATAGCTTCGTCATACGGTTTTCAGGTCAGCTTAAGAATGACTGAATTAAAATTTTGGATGTCTTTTGGTGTACAACGCTTATTTACAAACAAACTTGTTTGAATATCGGCTTCATGGGAAAACTAATGAACATAGAACATTATTGTGTCTACCGATTTTACCCTTGTGTCCGTGAAATCCTGATTTGATTTTAAATGATTCCTTAAAATTTGGAATATAGAATCTGTTGTGTTTCAGGTATTCTATATTATATTGTTACTGCACCAGATTTTGACCCCTCATTAGCGAATTTGTTATCATCGCTAATAATACAAGAACGAACATGAGTTAACATTCGTAAATGATATCCAAACTGCTATTTATGACCCAAGATTTTTAACCTGCTTCTAAATCCAAAATAACCAAAAACAACATGCAAGCTAAAAATAGTTCTACATTTCTGATCCATTGATTTAGTACCATTTTCTAATTATGCCACCATCTCTCCATCAGATCGAGGAGAACAGCCGGGCTCTAGAGTACCTCGGAGGGTCTCGATGTGCGTCCGTCATGTCCCATGAGTCGGGAGCCGCCACTCCCACTCAGAGGGCTGAGGACAAGTGGAAGCAAGGTGCCAAGAAGACCCTGCTACAGTGGGTCGCCAATGCTTTGCCGAAGTAAGTAGAAACATGGAATATTGAAGATTATGTTTAATTATATAGAATATACTTATAGTAATGTAATGGAATATACTTTATTATACACTAAACACACACAAAGAGGAGGCCTGTGTCCCAGCAGTGGGAACATTAATAGGCTGATGATGTGATGTGTGATGTGATACACTAAAAAAGTTACAATCTCTTTTATAAAATCTTAATACTATGGGTAAAATGGCGGTCTTATACTTATCTTATACCAGAGAAAACTATTAAGGACCTTGTACTGAAAAGGAGAATGTGGACAATCCTTTATACGTACATACGAAGATATGTGTAATGGTTCTTGAATTTTTGATCAGTAAAATTGATAAATGAAATCGAAATCAAATCGAGAATACTAGACACCACGAACATAGTCTATTCATATGCTCTGAATCGATAGTGATGCATCAATTAAAACCGAAGTGTAATCAACATCGACCACTGTACAAACAAGAGTTGAAAGCTTTTAAAACAAACCAATTTTTGTGGTAAAGTCGACGATATTAATCAACAAAACTGTAATGATAATCGATTTGTTTGCATACGTAAATGTTTCTGTATATATAGGTATCGGGTAACCCATATAAAATTTGACGGCTATGACGCCAATTGCAATGACGACTTAGCAGTTATTAATTCCATCATTAATTTTGCCAAATGCTGCCAAGTGGCCCGAGATATCCGTTGGTCTAATTTTATTGTTGTTATTATAATTTGACCTCTTCATTGAGAGATCAAATGCACCAAATTGTTTGGTCGAAGAATTTATCGGGGTTTTGCCTGGGTTTGTAGAATTAGTGGTCATTAGTTCAGGCTGCCATGACAATGATTATTGTATGTATTCTGTTTTTTATACCTGATAAGTCCGCTCCTGACGTCGATTCTTTTTGTCGATTATATGAGGCTTTCATGAAATCGATTAGTATATATTTTTCAATACAGTTGTTAAACATGGCGTACTTTCAGAGGCTATAATTATGATTGGAAAATTAAATGTTTTGCATAGGCATCTTTCTGTTACGCGATCGTGACTTTTGTTTACGAGCTCGATCATTACTTTTGCAGTTGTGTTTTAAATTTATAAGTCAATAAAAAAAGTTTACTAGCAAGGAGTTTTCGAACATAGAATAAAATGGTATAGATTTTTTAAGAGGAAAAAGGAATGATTCCATACGTTTTAGCATTGAATTTTCAAAAGACTTTTAAATTCTTGCTTAATATATTTCATTACCAGTTTTAATTTAATTATTTTCACTTCAACATTTGTCAAAAATCGAATAGGCTGTTTCCGTTTTAAAAAAATATGCCCAGTTGCAAAAACGCGCCATTTTCTGCAAATTTATTTTTTTGTGAATAAACAACTCTAGTTCTTTGATTTGTTTTTACTATTTTCCACAACTGTATTGAAAAACGTCGTGTGATACACTGGTGTATAGGTTATTGCAAACGAGCTTTTATTTTATTAACAAGCCCGAGCCGTAGGCGAGGGTTTTTAATGACACGAGTTTACTTTCCACCCTTGTATCACAAAATACTATATTTTTTGGGTAACCACTTATCTATTTTGTAAGTTCACTTTTATTATAACTACTATGAGTATTAACACTGCCTGTTGTCTTCAGGGATTCAAACATCCAAGTAACAGACTTCGGTCCATCTTGGCGCGATGGTATCGCATTCCTTGCCATCATCGACGCTATCAAGGCCAACCTGATCAATCTGGCCGAGATGAAGAGGAAGACCAACAGACAACGTTTGGAACATGCGTTTGACGTCGCAGAAACCGCTCTAGGCATCGCGAGGTTGTTAGATGCCGAAGATGTGGATGTCGACAAGCCTGATGAGAGGTCCATCATGACTTACGTAGCCCAGTTCCTGCATAAATATCCTGAACCCAAGGTGAGTGATCATTCTAGATACTTGTAAATGAAACATTTACATAACGTGTGCTTCAGACTTAAATAGCCAATACAAGTGATTAGAATGAAACACCGTGACAATTTCATTCATCAATTCTATTTTTACGTTACATACATTTAGTTTGAACGACAGTTCGTCCTTGTACAATATTAATGCTATGTTTTGCCAACAGACGACAGGACCGGATGCCGTAGCGGCAGTGCAAGAGGAGTACGAATCTCTTAGAATGTGGCTGACGGAGCGCGTCACCACAGTTCAAAGGCAATACGACACGCGAACTCTCTCGCGACACTACGAAGATTACGTGCGCGCCGAGAACGACCGGCTCGCGCGGGAACCCATCTACCAGAAGCTAGAGAAACTCATGTACACACAGAGCCTCGTAGCCATCGCGCCAAAGTCCTGGCGCGAACTAGTCTCCCTCTGGATAGAATTAGAAAGACTGCACAGAAGATGGCTCTGGCTCCTAGATTCAGAACTCCCCGGTGACTTTAGAAATGTCGGTGAGTGGCTAGCGAGGGCCGAATACCTTTTATACTTTGACGAAATCCCCACTAGCTTAGACGAAAGGACCGCTGCCATAATCAGCGAGAAATTAGAAGAACACAGCGGCTTTTTCGCTGGATTACCAGAAGTTATAGACAGATTCGAAGCGGCATTAAGATCACCTGAAGCTTCGAGAATCCCTGGTGAACGACTTCAAGACATGAAGGAGCGTCTCGAGACAGTACGTCGAAGAGCGCCACAGAGGAAGGCTAGATTAAAGTACTTGGAGCACAAATGTTGTATCGTCGCCTTCACAGAGCTGACTAAATCCAAGCTTGCCGCGTGGACCGGCAAATATGGTCGCATTGACCACGTACGTGCCTTATTAGAAGATTATGATAATTTCGTGACTAAGAATAAGATTTTCCAGGAGTTTGATAGAGCTTACGTTGATATTAAACAAGTAGCGGAAGAATATAAAAGGGTTTGCGAGGTAGATAGGACTGAAGCGAGAGATATTGATACATTCTTAAAGGATGTCGCTGAAACCTGGAGAAGAGTTGCCTCTGACGTGAGATGTGCAAGGAGCGTGTTGGAAGAAGTCATTGCTCATTGGGAGCGTTGGAACACTTTAGCTGATGACTTCACAACCTGGCTAGATAAGGCACAGCACATGCTAAGAGTTTCAGAAGATGAGAGACTGGAATTCTTCCAAGATTTAACAGTCTGGAAGGAGAAACATCAACTTCTGGGTGATGCAGCTGGATTCTTGGCTGCGACTTCCTCTGAGGAAATCAGTCAGGAAGTGAAGAGGAAGTATGTGGAGATTACTGAACGTTGGGAACGAGTATGGGAAGAAGCAGAGAGGTGAGTTTCTATAACAGTTTCCTACCTACGTTATCATATTTATCATGAATGAAGTAAAATCCAAAATAGGTCATACTACAACTTCTTTGAAAAAATTCATAATCTGATAATTATATTATTTAATCGTTCGTTCTACGAATTAATTCTTAGCTATAAATTGACACATTCGAAGAATGTTTACTATCACGGTAAGGATTATAGGTTATTAATGTGGAATTCTGTAGTTTTAAAAGATAAGATCGTCTTTTTAACACTGGTCTGAGTAGTACCCAAAATATTCACATTATGCTTTGCATTACAGCAATTTTAAATTATATGGCCGTTCCTGTTCAGCAAAAATTAACCTAATCATAATAACAGCTCAATCATAATCTTGCATGCCATTTATTCAGTTTACAAATCTAACAGGATAGTTACGACTTGCAAAAACAGAATACTTTGGGTGCAACACCGTGCAAACCGTGGTAGATCGATGTCGACCAAGATCAAGTCAGGAACTGACACCACTATTGTCATATTTCTCATTATTATTATCGACCTGAGCAGAAAATATTTTGACCTTTTTTGTTGTATTTTAACATATCTTCTATACACCTAGGTACGTCCGCGGCGGCGACGCTCTCCGCAACCGTCGCGAGCTGGCCAACGGAGTCAGGGCACTAGACTCCTGGCTGGCGTCAGCTGAAAACCTACTGAACAGACAGCCCAGGGCCAACACCGTGGATATACAGGCTTATATCGATCAGCTGTTGCAGCTGAACTCCGAGATCGAACACCATGAGGAGCTGTTCAAGACTATAAGCAGGTAAGCATGCTGAAATGCAACCATTAAGTAAAAGGATTGGTGCCTATATGACTAGACATGTTCTTATAGAGATGCACTTAAGATAGCTAGAGCTTCGATCTTCTGTGGCATCTGTGAGGATGAGAATAGCTGAAGATCGATTCAAATGGCGAGCGATTGGGGAGACCTTTGTCCAGCGGAATCACGTCATCAGTCATAACATTGACTGATGATATGGGATTTAATATCAGCACGCTAGACTGACTACTGCTTCGCTTAACAGGGTGAAGTTTTCCTTGAAAAGTCCAGTTTCATGAAAACACAAAAAGTGCTAAAAATGGCCTAACATCTCGAGCCTAGCATCTGGTATTATTCAGTTTGTCATTCATTTCTAGGCTTATTCCTGTAACCTTCAGATATTTGTTATAATTGATTTCATATAAATCGGTGAAAATAATGTTTTTTTAAATAAAGTTCCATCTTAGCAAATAATAACTAATGCTGCAATTTTTCTGTTTCTAGAACCTTCCAAAACGCAATCGCTGAGATGCCCCGCGACGAGGTCGAAGCCAACATGGCGAAGCTCAAGCAACAGAAAGAGGCACTAGTCCGCGTGCGAGCCACCGTGCCAGTGAAGCTGCACCAGTACAGGCAGCTACTCGTCCAGCACGAGTCGCTGGAGAGCGGCCAGAAGGAGATCGGCACCTGGCTGGACAAGGCTGAGGATGCCTTGAGGACTACTGGAGAGACTAGACGGTAACTTTTCTCTCTTGAATGACAATCTTCGTCTTTACGGCATCATTGCTGTCTAGTGTCCGAACGAACCTTGATATGTCTTGATATGATGTCAGATGATTCCACTTCTAAATACTCCTCTTAATTGGTAAATTATGTAATTAAAGCAGGTCAACCTGTGCTTGGCTTTAGCATAGGCTAAGACCTGTTCATTTAACTTACATAGCTACTCAAAGATAATAATTCATTTTCGTTAATTGATCAAAAAGTTTCAAATCCATGCTGATTCTTCTTCTTACGAATCAATGTATTAAAATTTCGTCCCAACTATTTACTTTGTACGATTTGGACTACTGCAGGTCTTAAAACATCAATAACACATCAACTTTTAATGCCCAATGGTCTTTGTTTATTGGTCAGGTCTCCGTTGCATTCAACTTTCTACAACAACTTCCATCATTAGTTAACTAATAATTATTCTTTTTCCCCACAGTGAAGTGATCTCGGAACGCTACGAGATCCACCGCACGTTCTTCTCCCGCACCACGTACTACCGCTCCATGCTGGAGAGCAAGAACAAAGTGTTCCAGAACATCGTCAAGTCTGCTGACACCGACCGGAGCGCGGACGTCACCGAGCAAGTCAGGCTCATGAGGGATCTTAATGAGAGGTAAGCAATTTAATTATAAGCTACTAGAGTTTCCCAAGGGTTTGATCAACAGGAACCGTGCATTTTTTGTGCGAAAAAGTCTACACTAAAGTATTTTTTCTGCTTTTGACATTTTGTAATATATTTTATTTGTTTTGTGTTTTTTTCAAGAATCTATTGCAATCCAATAATTATTATATCAATTTTAATGTCAATGTCAGCTATGAATATTTGTACGCCTTCTGGCATAACATAGCGCGCTTGTAATTTTTTATACCATCTATTTTTTTGTACCTATGTTAACAAATGATTAAATGAATTATGAATTATTAGAAAGATAAAAGTTCTCCAAGAAACATTAGATCTTACACTCGTCTTTCAGGTACAAGATATTCATGAAATCTAATATTTAGTAAACAAGGGCTTTAATCAATCATGATCGTTTTTATTTGTAAGACCAAATGTTTATTAGAGAGATTTTATCCTGAACAATAATCCTATCGATTAGTAGAATTAAGAATAGCGAGTGCTTATTTTTTTAATTGTTAGCTGGTTCGATTGCCGGTTTAGGTAAGCTTGTCGAAAAATCTGTGAATGCAATTTTGTTTCTTTTTAAAAATAAAGAAATGTTTTTTTTTTATTATTATCTATAGGCTTGCGCTTGACCACTATCTCACCCGATGGTAAGCGATGATGTGGTCGACGGTGAAACAAAAAAAAACCACTCACTCTTGACTTAAAGACCCCTAAATTGTAGCCCCTAGATTGTGTGAATGTATAAAATATAGGCAATTTGTAAAAAAACTTAAGGATTTCATTGTTTTTTTTCACCCTGTATGTTTAGGCGGACAAATTGGGGTTTATGTACTTGTAAATAATATTGACCTCTTGAATGTATAACTGACCTATCATAACCTCTTTAGGTTGCACATACAGAAAACTTATTTGTAAATAACAAGTTATTTTCTTTTTGAAAGACTTCGCGACAAATGACTACAATCATCAATTCTCTTCGAGATCATCATACTGTGTTATACCATCATTCATCACAAACTACTTACCTTAATGATAACCCGTAAACGCCGTTCCAGATTCGCTCACGTATCATCGGAAGCCACTCGTCGTGAAGCCGAGCTCCAGCGCCTCGTGCGCGCCTGGGAGGAGTTCGACTCCAAGAAACGCGCCGTAGAAGAGTGGGCCTCAAGAGCTGAAGCCTTGCTGGCTGACAACAGGGTGGATTCTAAGCAGGCCGTCGACTTCCACAAGAGATTCTTCCAAGGAGCTGATGAGAGAGCTGTCTCGGAGCTGGTGAGGTCAGGACGGGAGCTTATTGAGGTAAGTTTTAAGATATTACAGTGTACCAACATAGTTATTCGATTCGGCCGGGATGTAGTTGTAGGGCAAGGCATATGGGCAATTCACTGGCCAGAAGTTCAGATTTTCTATTAAAACTGCAACATGCTGGAAGTTGCCAATGTTTAACTTTTATTACCGTACTCGTAATTTATATTGATACTGTACAACGATTAAAAAACCAGGTTTCCATATAAGAAAACCAGCAGGTTTTGTGCTGAACTATATAATTGAATGTGTCTTTGCTTATATTCTATATATTAAATTATTTTAAACCTGTAATTATCAATATGAATCAAACGTGTTGCGCCGACCCCAAGTAACAGAGCACAAGGGCAGGAAGATGATAATACCACAACAATCCTCAAATCACCTTCTATCCCCAGCTGGTCAGCGAAGAAGACCGTCCCCGCGTAGTCCAGACAGTGGAACAGCTCCAACAGCGCTGGCGTTCACTCCTGGACCAGGCTCCTCCACACCTCATGCGTCTGGAGTTCCGTCTGGATGAGGCCGTGTTCCAGCACTGCATCAAGGATATCGAGAAGGAGATCGTTTATGAAGAACAGGTAAGACTTAACTTTCTCTTAGAGCTTGAAATCTCTTTTATAATCATTTATTTAACCATTTATGCACACACACATAATATACAGACAAGATGAAGAAACAGAAAAATAGGTACATAGGTAATGCTTATTTCTATAGAAATCTCTTCCAGCATACCTGCGAAAGGAAAGATGAAAAAAAGAGATGTAGACTAGTGTGTAGAGTTGAAAAATAATTAACACAAAACGATTTAAAACTAAGTAATAGCTACTAAACAATACTGATAACAAATTAAATATACCTACTGTTATAATAATAAATACAAAGATATTTATAAAATAAATATTAAAACTATAAATACGAATACCTATCTAATATATAAAAAATAATAATACATAATTATGCAACTATGACGGAATGGAGAGGTAGTGGTCTTTCACTCTTCTCTTAAAAACTGCAAGAGTTTGGCAGTCCCTAATGTCAGGCGGTAGAGAGTTCCACAATCGCACGGCGTACACAGTAAAAGAGTAGGAGTAGAAGTCGGTAGTGTGGGAAGGGATATTAAGGAGATTCTTAAGATGCAACCTGCAAAGCGCATCGGAAGGACGGGAGTAGGAAAAGCGTTCACGGAGGTAGGAAGGTGCTTTAGGACTGTGAAGGATGTTAAATAATAGACACAATATGCGAGAGTTCCTGCGAAGTCGAATAGGGAGCCACTTGAGTAACTTGCGAAAATCTGAAATGTGATCATACTTTTTAAGGTTGAAAACAAAACGAATACATACATTTTGCAAACGCTCAAGTTTATTTAATAGCTCCTCGGTGGCATCCAAATAACAGGCGTCGGCGTAGTCAATGATGGGCTGAATGATCATAATAATACCAGCTTGTAACTGTCCCAAAGTGTGCAGGGCACGGTTTCTCAAGGCGGATAGGCAATTAAATCTCGATTATCAGATAAAACATTTTTAAGAGAATTAGAAAACCGTTGAAAAAATGTTGGATTGTATACAGCTGCTTAAACAGTTTTTGTCAGAAGGATGAGGATGATTCATCAAATTAATTCATACTTACATTATTTACTGACAAATAAAATATTAAGTACAATGTGTTACACACGTCATGTCTGGTGACCTTGATAGTGTAGGTTTATTTACAATCACTGTCCTCTAGTGTGTCCTCGAGTTTATTACAAGAAATGTGTGACCTTGACCTAGTAAAAGTAAACATAAATGTCAGAAGTAAAGGAAAATAATTGACGCAGTGGAGGCACAGTAGTGCCCCCAACAAGTCGAACAAATAAACGAATGGGTGGTCATCCTTTTCTCGAAGCCATTTAGGACATTTTTTTTTTTTTCGCGGTGAGTGCTGAATTTTAAGTGACTAAGAGAACATAATATAACTAAGTAAATGCATAAATTAAATTCAATTTGCATGTACAGTTTAAGGATTATTGCTGGTCAAATCTCTTTAATTTTGTCACTGGCTCACTTACTCACTACCGATGATCAAAATTCTAAGGTATTTCTAGCAGACACACGAGTTTCGAATTTTGACCATAGTTAGTGTAAAAACAAGTCAAAAAAAAGTTGTGTGATCCAATGCAAAATCAAGTCAAATAATTTACTCAGTAGGTAATTTCATAATTAGGTAACAGACAAACATATTAACCGACTTGGTTTTACATTAGAAGAACACAATTATGTCAACCTCGTAGTAAAATAAAATCGGTTAATTTGATGGGATTAAAGTTTTACCACACTATATTATTCAGACGATTAAAATACGAATGTATTTGCAACATCAACAATAAATAACCTTAACTTTCTTCTCCCAGGCATACAACCAAAGCGACGACGCCGACGGCATCCTGATCCGAAACGAAGAATACTTCCGCAACCAAGGCAAGATCATGCAAGTGGAACACTGTCTCCAGAACCTGCACAAGATAGCCAGCAGCTACACCCACCAGACTAACGACACGACTCTGGAAGAGTCTGTGCGCAAGTGTGAACAAATGTGGGAGTCCACGGTACACAGGGTGGAATATTTCAGGCAACAATTGCAAAGGATTCCCGCGAAATGGGATGCTTACAGGGCAAAGTACCGAGAGATGGAACGCTGGATGGACCATGTGGATAAGACCATGGATAGCATTGTCAGAGAAGTGGATTCGGCTGAGGCGTTTGAACGGGAGAAGACTATCTTCCAGGTAAGATTCAAATTTAAAGGAGGCGATGACTTTAAATTAGTTAAGGGTAAGAGCTGATTTGAATTAATCATTAGATAATTTCTGTCTGAAGAATAAGTATGTATAACAATTTTCCAAATTTTGCATAGAAAATCTGTCGCATCTTCATACATTTTAGTCTTCAGCTTAAATTTAACTGATTAATGAAAAATCGACTGTAAGATTAAGTTATTATTAAGTATTTAAGTTATTTAGTTGTTAATGTATAGAAAAGAACATAAATTATAATACCTTGGCCAAAGCTATGAGTATTTATTAATATTTTTTAAATTTTCTCTTATGCTTGCTATGGAAACAAATAGTTGAGGGAACTTATGGTAAATATTCGCCGTAATAGATGTTGTGTTGTCCCACATAATTGTACTGTAATTGTAACACGGTATTTATTTTATATGGCAAATTAATTAGTACAATTTTAAAATTTAACATGAACTTTATATTTCTAGAACATCTGCCGCGAAGCCGACAAGAAACGCGAGGACATGAAGTGGCTCGTCCAAACTCTAGACATGCTCACAAACCACTGCTCAGAGGGCGAGGCTCAAGAAGAACAAATCAGACTTGAAAACCTCATAGCGAGGTACAAGAACTTGATACCGACCATCGAGATCACGATGATCAAGACTGAGACCTACACAAGATGCTATACATACCGCAGAGAGGTTCACGAAGTCATCTGTGTACTTGAAAATGCTAAAGAACAAGCCATGGTTGTACCTGAGCCGCAGTCTCTCCAACATGTCGAACAATTAGTTCTCGAACAACAGGCTGCAGTACAAAAACTCGACCGCCATCGTCCCTCCGTCATGTCCATGCTCCAAAGAGGTAAAGAACTCATCAAGGATGCCAACGCACCTGCTTTCGTCAGGGAAGATGTTAAGACCCTTGAGACTGGCTGGAACACCGCCTATGAAACCTCTACCGACCGTCTGCATAAACTCCGTGACACGCAGAAGGTCTGGTCAAACTATGAGTACCAGAAAGATGAACTACTATCAGACCTTGACAAGTATGAGAGCTATGTCGTACACCCAGGTCTTGAACTTGGTGTTACCAACATCGGTCGTGAACTACAAGAAACTAAGATCATAAAGACTGATATTGAAAAGGCGAAAGCAGAAAGATTGCCTCAACTACAACAGGCATACACTGAATTACGAACTCTTACAGCAGACAAACCTAAACCCGTCATCGAGAAAGATCTAGAAACCATCGAAAATAAATTAGTAAGGGTACAAGATGAAGTTGACTCTAAAGTCGTGCATTTGGAAAAGTTCAATGAAGAATGGGTCAAGATTGAACACAAATTGGAACATGTCAGAGAATGGATCAAGAAGGAAACTCCAATCTTGATTCAGCAGATCAGATCAGAGAACATCACGCCTGAAGAAAGAGTTATCAAGTCACAGTCGTTACAGAAAGTAATTGCTGAGAAACTTGAAACTATTCGCGGTGTTGCTGATCAAGGAACTAAACTGGCTTTAGAACACAGAGTCCAAGACGCTAACAGACTTAAGGGCGAAGTTGCGTTATTAGAGAAAATGATGGCCGACCTTCAACGCTCAACAGAACACCAGACTAAGGTTGTCGAACATGATCTAGCAACCTACCAGAAATACCAGAAGGGTGTCGCTGAAATCAAACCTTGGATTGAAGAGGCTGAACTGAAACTCGGCAACGTGCCCAAACCTACAACGTTACCTGAAGCACAGCAGTTACAACAGCAATCCAAGGCTTTGATAACTGACTGCGAGAAGCAGCTGATGAACTTACAAATCCTGTCAAGTGTCAGTCATCAACTGTCAGGAAAGACCAGTGCCCCTGATGAAGTAGACGCCATCCACTCCAGATGGGCCGTAGTGCACGACTTGGCTGACCAATGGAACAACAAACTAGACAAACTTGTTACCAACTGGGAGAACTTTGAACGTGAAGCTGAGAAACTTGAGACTTGGATTGAAAATGGTGAAAAGTTGTTAAGCAGCAGAAATGTTTCGATCGATTCGCCTCAAGTTGAAAAACTAGATAGGGAATTGAACAAACTCAAGTCTTTCGGAAATGAGATTTCACAACAGCAGGCTAAGATCATTAGTTTATCACAGACTTGTGACAACATCTGCCATAACATACAGCCTGAAGGCGCTACCGTACTCAAAAGCAAAGTATCAGACATCAAACAGCGCACAAACGATCTGGCTGAGACAGTGAGATCCAGAGTCAATGAACTTTCAGACAAGATCATCGTCAGACAAGAGTTCATGACTAAACTGCACAACTTTGACAACTGGATAACAGACTTCAGAAGAAAGACTGAGAGTTATGACCAGATCGGTGCTGACAAAGTCGAACCTACATTACAATCTATGCATGTTCTGTTGCAAGAACACGCAGCTAAAGCACCTGAGTTTACTGACATTTACAACGAAATCAAGAACATGACACTCGCTTCACACCCAGACGAGTCCCGCTCACTAAGCGAAACTTACTCTAATATCGCTGAACATTACCAGATCATTGAGAATAACATCCAACAAAACAAAGGAATCTTACAGAAGTGGTCTGACCTACTGAACTGGTATGATGAATCTAAGCAACAGCTGAACCACATACAGTACCAGATTGAAGGTCCCAAACTTACTCCTGAAAGCTACGAAATTTTAAGACAGGAATTGGTAAATGTCATCACTAGGATTCCTGAATGGAAGAGCAATGTAGCTTTGTTAGATGGACCTTCAAAGGTTAAGGTGACTGACCAGAACACAGGTAGAATCATGTCTCCTACTAGCATCGTGAAAGAAATTGAGATGAAGGCAGAAGCTTTGCTTAACCAAGTGACAAACAAGAGAGATTTGGTACAGAAAGTCGGTGCCAGATGGGACAAATTTAACGTCCAACACAATGCTTTGGGAGAAGTATTACACAACGTACAATCGGTCCTCAATGAAATGGCTCAGAAACCTGTGCCTCTAACTGAAGCGACAATCCAGGATATGACAGAACAATTAGACAAACTCGACGCAGACATGAAAGAGAAACAGTCTATTCGCAAAGAACTAAGAGAGGAAGGTCTTCACTTGATGAGAGAAGATCAACCCAATATGGGCACTATCCAGAATGCCCTTTCTACTGCTGACAACAACTGGGACCAAGTCGTGAATGCCGTACGTGACACTAAGAACAAGTACATCTTACTATCTTCAACACTTCACGAACTGAAGAATTTCACAGTAGCGTTTGACCGAGAAATGGGCAGAGCCGAGCAACTGTACAACGATTGCAAGGACGCTCCTAACGATTACGTGCAAACTGGTCAGGCTTTAGAAAAGGCTAAGAAGTCTTATGAAATCCTTAAGAGATCTAAGGGTCTTTTAGACCAGATGGATGTTATCAAGCAATCTGTACTGAAACAAGCATCGACATTAGGAGGATTTGACACAAGCCCGCTAGAAGAAGCATTCTTAACATCTCAGACACATTGGGAGAAGGTTAACGATGCAGTTATAAAGAGGATACAGGACTTGGAATCTCAACTGATAGTCTGGAGACAGATTGATGACACAAAGAACCAAGTCATCACTTGGCTGAGCGAAACTGGTCAGAACTTGGCCAATGCTTGTGACAATCTTGAAATCAGATTTGGACAAAGCCATCTTACAAAATACAAGGAAGAACTGCCCATTTACACTGGTCTTAAGAACAGTATCAAGGCTAAATGTGAACAAATAACTAATTTGAATAAGAGCATCCCTGTTGGTCAAGTTTCTTCAATCATTGATTACTTAGATAACGAGTTTGCTGCTCTCCAGTCCCTTGCTGATAACTTAGAAAGCGCAGTATCATCACTGGGAACAAAGGAGACTAAATTGAAAGATCACATAAAACGTCTTTCAGACAATGTTAGCAAGATACGTGATGACATTATCAAGTGTGATGATATGACAGGTGATAACGCCAAGATTCTTGATCGTCTGAAGAAATGTCAGGCATGCAAAGCTGAGCTCCAGAACTTGAGCGATGAAATTGATAACTTGTCTCAAAATGTATCGGAGATGAATGACAACTACCCAGGCTTCTACGAGTCTTTAGTGCCAAAAGAACTTAGCACTTTACAAAAGAGATTTGAAAGCGTTTTGGTACACGCTAACAAAACTGAAATCACTCTGCTTACATTCCTGCAGAAACTCTTTACTGACAAATTAGCAATGTTCAACAGAAACCTAAAGATCCTAGACGATAAGACAAGGTGGTGCATGCCTGACGTCACCAGTGATAAATACAACTTGGAAGTAAAAAGCGCAGCGCTTACTGATGTAGAAAATGGTATTGCTGACTGTAAAAACAAGGTCGAAGAATTGAAAGAAGCTCGTGATATTCTCAAAGTGGTCGCAGAGCCCGCGTGTGCTCAAGAAGCTGCCCAACAAACTGAAAAGGCACAGAAAAACTTGGAAGTCCTTAATGCTAACTATGAAGAAATCAAGAACAGACTAAAGGAAAACATCGACGCTTGGCAAGAATACGAAGTATTGTTGGAAAATGTCTCTGAATGGCTGAAAGAAAAAGAAAACAAGGTCAGGCAAGAAGCCGCTAACCTACTCAACCTGGACGAAATTGACGCTAAAATCGCTGAAGTTGAGCACCTCGATAGAGAAATCAAAGAATATGGTGGAGAGGTCAGCAAACTTACGGAAATCGGAAAGAAGATCTTATCTCGCAACCCAGATTCCCGAGTTCTCCAACATATCAATCATCTGGTCTCCAGGTATCAAACCGTTGGCAAGTTCATGGAGAGCCATCTCAATAGGCTCAAGGACTTGAAAGACAACAAATCTAAGTACGACAAATCTATCGGTGAATTCAAGAATTGGCTTCAAGATGCCAACGGCAAGATCAAGGATCTGGCTGTGATGAGCAAGCACGCTAAGCCATCGGCAGCTGATCTAGCTCAAGTCAAGAAACTGAACGAGAACAAGGATGTTGGTCAGAAACTCCTGAATAACGCTATCGGATCAGGAGAAGCACTATTCAGTGGCATCACACCTGAGTGCCGTGAGCAAGTCAGAAATGAACTCAGAGCTCTCAGAGACTACTTTGAAGATTCCGTAGACTCACTCAACAATGTGATTAAGGACATCGAAACGACTATCAACAAGAGATCGTCCTTCGACGATACTTTCAACCAAGTCCAAAAATGGATCGGTGACAAGGAAAAAGAACTTGGAGATTTCAAGCTCTGTCCCACATTACCTGAAAAGAAGGCTCAGCTTCACGCTAACAAGATCTTACACCAAGAGGTTGAATTACATCAATCGATGCTTTCTCAGCTAACTGAGAAGATCAAGCTGATGCCTGACGAAGAGGCAGAAAAGAGCCTGTCTAAAACTATTGACAGATATAGGGACATGATTAAAGAACTTGAAAAGAGAATCTCTACTAGCGAATCTCATGTCGCCGATCACGAGAAATACGTCAACATGTTTGAAGACGTCCGCGACCGTCTTAATCACATTGTTGCTGAGAACAGCATGCTAAACTACGGATCTGTCACTCAGAAAGATGACGTAGATGCTAAGATTGCTGCTATCGAAAAGGTGACACTAAAGGCTAAAGACATCCAGAATAACTTGGCCGGTCTTAAGTCACAACTAGAAACTGTTATAGAAACAACAAGTCCGAACGGACACCCAGTGCTCATCAGCGAGTACGAACAGCTCAAGGTACAATGGGACCAATTAGCAACTCAATGCAAAGAACAGGACAAGAAACTTAAAGACACTCTCAAACAATGGACTGAAAGTCAGAAGACTTTGGATGAGCTCGAAGAATGGTTAAAGATCAAAGAAAACCAGGTCAGAGATCAAAGCCTTAAGAGCAATCTGGAAGCTAAACTTGCTCATCTACAGAAAGTCAAAGAAATCCAGAGCGAACTTGCTTCAAGAAGCGCTGATTTTGCTGCGTTAACCGACACTAAGCAAAACGTTGCCACTGAATCTGAACTCACAAATAAGACATCCAAATTGGCAACGAGGTACCACACACTAAACAATCTCGTGAACGAAATCATTTCCAAGTACGAAGTTTTCGTATCAGAGCACCAGACCTTCGAAAATGAATACAACAATATGGAGAACTGGCTCATGGGAATGCTCGGAGAGCTCGGAGATCTTAACGAAATCGTAGGAGACTATGCTGTGCTACAAGAAAAGCAAAACAAAGCTAAAGAACTGTACGAGACAAGGAACAAGAAAACACCTGCTTTTGAAGAGTTCTTAAGCTTGG
The DNA here is from genome assembly GCA_948252205.1 of Orthosia incerta. Taxonomy (NCBI): domain Eukaryota; kingdom Metazoa; phylum Arthropoda; class Insecta; order Lepidoptera; family Noctuidae; genus Orthosia; species Orthosia incerta. The sequence goes on along the minus strand of OX411753.1, from coordinate 3,163,032 downwards.
GAGAAAAGCTATACACACATACTAGCCCGGACGGTAGGGAAGTGATTCGCCAAAAGATCCGTAAGATAAGAACACTGTGGGACAGCTTCGGTGATAGCTTCCAAGAAACCGTCAACAAATTGGACCAATGTCTGCTACAGTTCTCCGATTTCAGTCTTGCTCAAGAGCAACTAACGAAATGGCTCAAGGATGTGGAAAGGGCAATGCAACGTCACACCGAGTTGAAGGCTTCTCTTGAAGAGAAGAAGGCCCAACTACAGAACCACAAGATCATGCACCAAGAGATTATGACTCATCAACAATTAGTCGAATCTGTTTGTGACAAAGCCCAACAGCTAGTCGACCAGACACACGACGCTTCCTTGAACGTCTACCTGCAATCTATCAAGCAGCTCTTCCAAAATATTGTAACCAAGTCTCAAAATCTCCAAGACAACTTGGAAGACTGTGTGAAGAGACACGAAGATCTTGTACGCCTTATTCAACAGTACAAAGAGTGGCTCGGCTCCCAGTCTGAGAAACTTCTCGATATTGAAAATGCTACCGGCGAGAAACCTGAAATTATTAGGAAACTGCAATCAGCCGTCGCTTTGAAGGACATTGAGAAAGTTGGTTCAAGCAAGTTGGATGAGATTAGAGCAGTCTTCGCCAATGTTAGTAAGAGTACTTCTGAAGCTGGGAACACCGCTATCAAGGCTGAAATCGATAACTTGCATGACCAACTGCTGAATGCTGTTGAGAATATTTCCACCTCAGAACAAAAACTCAAGCATACATTGGAGATCTGGAACAAATTCGATTATTCCATTGAATCTATTACTGAATGGCTAAAAGATATGGAATCGAAATGCCGCGATCAGAGCCTTTGCTCTACCCTCAAAGACAAGGAAGCTCAGTTGCAAAGGTATGTTGACCTGCGCAATAACATCAACGCTAAGGAGAAGGAGATCGATGCTTTCGTCGATGAATCCCACAGTCTCATCCAACTTAGTGGCACGGAGCGTCTTAAGCCCCTTGTTACTCAAGTAAGCAGCCGTTACCAGCAGCTGCATCTCATCTCCAAGGAAATCGTCAACCACTGGTCAGAACTTGTCGCTGATCACAGGAAATATGTACAGCTACATAGTGAATTTGATGCCTGGTTGAAACCATTAGAAGAACAACTATCCCAGATGGTTACAAAAGAAGACAAGCTCAGCATTGAAAGCAAGGGCAACAAACTTCAAGTGTTCTTAATGGAGAGAGAAAATGGAGAACACAAGATCGGAATACTAACCACTGCTGGTGATAAAGTATTGCCCGAAACAGCTGCCAACGGCAGAGAAAACATACGCGCTGAAATAAGGGCTCTTAGAGAAAGATGGGATAAACTCAACGATACCATCCTTCAACAACAGAAAGAATTCGAGTCACAGACACTACAATGGTCAAGCTATCAAGACGTACTACAACAAACATTATCTTGGTTAGACGAGAAAGAGAAAATCGTCGACGGGGAAGAGAAAGCAGTTCTGAACTCTGCTCAAGAGATCAAGTCCAAGTTACTGAAGAATAAGACTCTCTTACAAGAAATCTACTCACACAAACGAGTTATCGAAACCGTCACAGAAAAAGCTAAGACCGTATCAGCTACTCTTCACTCAGGAAAGGAAGAAAGCGATGCTATGACCGCAATCATCAAATCAGTGTGGGACAGATACAATGCTTTGACAAACAGGCTGACTGGTATCATTGACAAACATGAAAGCACGTTTGATATCTACCAGCAATTTGCCGACCAACAGAAGTCACTGCAAGATTACCAGAAGCATCTTTGGGACCGCCTACATCTGCTATCAGATTTCAGCGGTAACAAAGCTGCTTTGCAAAGTAAATTAGCTAAGATCCAAGAACTATTAGACGCTATTCCCACTGGAAACAACAAATTGAAGATGTTATCTGACTTGATAGAGAAAAACAATGCCAGACTTTCTCCAAGAGGCAGAGACGGTATGTCTCGTGAGTTGAGTCTTCTCCGCGCCGACTTAGAGAAGTTTACCGCGACCGTTCATGACGTGAAACGTGGTATTGAAGACAAGATTCAGCAATGGATTGAGTTTGACAGTGCCAATGATCGCCTACAACACTGGCTGAGTGACACTGAGATGAGTTTGAAGACCTACACTCCTAAAGCAACCCTGGAAGAGAAGGTGGATCAACTTAACAAATACCAGGTATGTATTTTGAATACTAACTTGTTGTACTCCTCTTTACGTTTTACCTTTTAATTAAATATTGAATTTTAAAACAGGATTTATGTAAAGCGATTGATAATCACGACAATGATTTGAGCGCAGTCATTACTTTGGGCGAAGCCTTGGACCAAGTAAGAGTTGATGAAAGAAAAAATCTTTTGTCGCCAGCACCGTAGGACATAGCCTAATTTTCAGTAGAAATCTAATTTCACAGAAGCAATAATTTCTAGAAATCTAACAACAAAATTATATTTTTTATACTTACATACTCGTATGTTGTGGATGACTCCGATACTTCAAGTTTTTGACTATATAATTATTATATTTTATATACTAATATAGAAGCATTGGTGATTGGTACTTCTAATGCTGACAAAAGTTTATTTTTATAAAAAGTCTAACTATCTCGATGATGGTACTAATGGTAGTTGTCGTAGTTCAGTTTAAACTTAATCCCACTTTTATATTTTTTTCAAGTAACTAACTAACGTTAATTTTCAGGCTATCTTGGCTAACCTGAAGAAGACGGAGAATGACGTCGACAAACTCACTGACGAGTTCAGTGACCTGATTGAGAACTGTAACGATACTAGGATCACAATGAACTTGCAACAAATGACATCACGATTCCAATCTGTTCAGTCGACTGCAAAGGAACTTGTCAAGAAATGCGAACAAGCCGTCAATGATCACAACGCTTACCAAGATAAGTACAACCAATGCACTGATTGGTTGAAGACTGCGCAACTTAAGTTTGACGAATGCAAAGAGAACCTTTCTAACACTCCCGAAGGCATTAGCGCTAAGCGAGAAAGCCTAAATGACTTGCTTAGTCAAAGACGTAATGCTACCCTTCTCGTCAATAATACCTTTGAATTGGGCGAAAAACTATATCCTTCCACATCACCCGAAGGAAAAGAGATTATTGAACAACAGCTTCAAGAAATCCAACAAGCCATCGACAATCTGTACGACAACATCACTAAAGCCGAGAGGGACCTTGATTCAGAACTTAACAAATGGTCCTCCTTCGAAGAAAACCTTAAGACCGTGCAGTCGTGGTTGACTTCAGCTGAGAAGACTCTTCCTAAAGAGATAGAACTTAAGGCTACTTTAGATGAAAAACGCAACCAACTAAATGTCTACAGGACGTTCTTACAAGACGCCATTACCCACCAACAAGACATTGCTGACTTAGAATCTCGTGCCCAAACTCTACCTGATGTTAGCAAAGATATCGCTAAAGAAATTAACCAATTGAAGCAAAGGCATGAGACTATTTTGGCAAGAGCGAAATCTTTCGTTGAACAATACGAAGCCATTGTAAACAACCACCAACAATACACTAAAGCTGTTAAGGAGTTAGAAGAATGGGTTGAAGCTACGCACAACACTGCCCAACTATGGGGTGATGTCAATCTAGAACGTGTAGCATTGAGTAGCAACTGTGAAAAACTCAAATCTCTTCAACTAGCCCTGCCTGAAGAAAAGAACCGTATTGACAAAATACGGTCCCTTGGCGAGAAGGTTCTACCTGGAACCATAAGCACTGGACAAACCAACATCAGAAACCAGATCGATGCATCCCATCAAGAATGGGAAGGCCTTGTTTCCTTTATCAATAAGACCATCGAAGCTATGGAGAACAAGATCCAACAATGGAACGAGTACGAGAACATGAAAGACCAATGCTTGGCTTGGATCAGGAACACTGATAACCAAATCCATGCTGTGGACTTAAAAGCAACTTTGCCAGAGAAGCAAGAACAGTTCAAGAAGTTCCAGGAATTGCAAGGTGAAGTACGCGCTAAAGAACTCGAGATTGACAACATTACCGAGAAAGCTCAGCACTTACATACTGGTGTCTTTGGACCACGTGCGTCACAGATCTCAGATCTGTCAGTGAAATACCAAACGCTGTCGCAAAAGGTTAAGGATCTGACCAACAGATGGCAACAGTATGTCAAGACTCATCAAGAATTCGCCAGCAACGTCACCGAATGTTCACAATGGATCGAAGAGCTGAGAGACAAACTGGACTTCTGTGCTGACTTGAGCTCTTGCTCACAGGATGACCTGGAAACCAAATTAGTACTGATCCAGAACTTGTTGCTAACAAAGGATGAAGGTTTCACTAAAGTACAGTCGCTTGTTGAACTAGCCCAAAACGTAATGGCTAACACTGCCCCAGCTGGTCATGAAGCGATCAACAACTCATTAGTTGCCTTACAAGAACAATGGTCAGCATTATTGTCCAGAATGATTGAGACCAAGAACATGCTAGACGATTCAGTCACTAAATGGGCTGGCTTCCTTGAACAGATCCAACTCATTGAGAAGAGCAACAGTTATCTTGAGAACATGTTAGCTGAACTATCGCCCTACGAAGCATCTATGACTGACAAGAGGACGCAACTCGAAAAACTCAAGGAAGTTGAAGAGAAAGCCCGTTGTGATCGTCTGGACGTAGATACTTTGAAGGCTAAAGCTGCTGAAATGATCGCTAGTGGCCAACAGAACCAGGCTGCATCTAAGGCTCAAGAAACATTGAGCAAATTCGACAATCTGTACGACAAGATTAAGAAACTGCTTGCCGACCGCGAGGAACAGTACAAAGATCATAGACTATACAAAGAAGCGCATGATGAGCTCATCCAATGGCTGGGTAGAGCACGTGAAAAGGTTCCTTCGCTGAAGTCCAAACCATTGAGCGATAAACTAGCGATTGAAAACTCAGTAGCTCCTCTTGATGCCTTGATCAACAAACAGGCTCAAGGAGAACTGCTTTTAGAACATCTGCAACACACTGGCGAGGTTGTCCTTGCTAGCACATCACCTGAAGGACAAACAGTCATCAAGAATGAAATGAAGGCACTGAAGGAAAGTTTCGATGATCTTTTCAATGAGATCAAGCAACAGAAGAGTCAACTCGAAGATACCGTCAACCAATGGCGCGAATACAAAGATGAGTATGAAAGACTGTCTGATTGGTTACAACAAAAGGAGATTCTCATCAAGAACCAAAAACTGGCCCTACTGGGAACTGCTAAAGAAAAGGGTGGTCAAGTCAATGAAGTCAAGGAAATAGTCGATCAGCTTAACAAAGGTAAAGCTGACTTTGAGAAGTTCAACGCTTCAGCTTCTGGTCTTCTAGCTTCACACTTGGATACCTATGTCAACAACCAGTTACGTCACCTGAACTCCAGGTACCAAGTGTTAGTGAACATGGCCAATGATGTCCTCAAGAAGGTTGAGACCAACTACGAACAACATCAGACATATGACGACAACTATGCCAAGACCAAGAAGTGGATTGATGACGCTTGGGAAATAACCCGCAGTGGTAGCGACGCTGGCAGCAACAGCAGCAAGGAAGCCCTGCAGAAGCGTCTAGAACAAATCGAAGACTTACTTAAACGCCGCGAAGAAGGCCAGAACCTGGTTCATGCAACCGTAAACAGCGGAGAGAAGGTCCTCAGAAACACAAGGTCTGATGGTAAAGACAAAATCAACACTGAACTCAAAGAACTGCAAAATGAGTGGGACCGTCTTGTCAAGAAGATGAGTACCGCCAAGGTCCATCTGGAGACAGCATTGCTGCAATGGGCCGACTACAGCTCAAGCTATTCACAACTGCAACAATGGATATCCGACAGAGAAGCAAAACTCCAAGAAGTGTGTGAACAAAAGGTCGCCAAGTCTAAGAAGGGCCAAGACCGCCTCGCCGGACTAACGGCGGGTCTTAGCTTAGGCGAAAGGAAAGCCACACTCCGTCAAACAAACAATATTGTGCAAGATATCGTTTCGTTTGAACCCATGATTCAGTCTGTAACTTCTAAGGCTTCAGAACTTATGCAACAGGCTCCGGCGTCTGAGATCACAAGCAAATACGAGACTCTTTCTAAGCAAGCCAAGGACTTGTATGAGAAACAGAGAGAGACCGTAGAACAACACCAAGCGTTCATCGATGCTGGCTCAGACTTCGTCCAATGGATTAGGGCTGCTAAAGAAAGGTTAGGAAAATGCTCTGATGCAACTGGAGACAAGGAATCGTTGAGTAGTAAGATATCTCAACTGAAGGTGCTGGAAAGCGAACTGCCTGAGGGTCAGGCTAAGCTGCAGAAGGCTCTGGAACAGGGCGAGATCGCCTGCGGCTTGGCTGACCATGAAGATAGAGAGGATATTGAGGAAGAAGTAGCTCTTATGCAAGAAGAGTACGATACCTATGTGTAAGTATATATTTTAAATATAATATAGATTGAGGGTTATTTAGAAAAGGTTAGAAATGAGTCCTGTTTCATAGAATGGAATAGAACATACTTTATTGTACACAATAAAAGTTACACATCTCTCAAGATTAGATTCAGTTAAATTATCTAGAATATAAATAAATTAAATGTGTCACGTAAAGCAAAAAATCATATTACGTAAAGCAGACTATTCACAAACCGGCTACAGGGGAAATCTAGGGTGTAAAAGTGGGGATGACCCTTAATTGTGATGTGTGTAGGCAAGCAAATCGCCTAGATTGGCCCTACGGCAGAGCAGCAGGCGCGCGAGACCATCCTTGGTCCCTAGATCGTCCCTGTCGCCCTGCTACGTTGCCGCGTGTGTAGCGCGATCTGGACAATTTCTATTATTTTTTAGCTCAACTCACTTCTTTTCTGTAGCCACTTCTTCACCCAATATCTCCTTTTCCTTTTTTTTTTGCGTAGCACCACAGAAAGAGCCAGGGCTATACAGAACTTTAGATTTTTCGATAATACTGGTGCTATTCTCAACGCGTGTATTTAGTTCAACTTATGCCCGAACACTGAACGGCAGGCATGTGTGTAGAGACAATTCTGATGTTGCCTCCACCGCCGTGTGCCCGAGATAGCCCCTGCGGCAAGTGTGTGATTAGAAACAGCAATCATCGCGCGATCAATCGCTTTATGTCATAAAAGTCGGAATTACCTATAGTGTAGGTATGGTAGGTCCTACAAAATCGTTTGCCAATCGCTCGCTGTTTGTCAAATGCAAGTATTTTAAAAAAAACTGCCAAAAACTCTAAAACTTCTGTATTGAATAGCAATTATTGTGCAAAAATCGCTATCGTTTTGCTCTTGCAAGATACGTAATAAGTCTGCCGGAGATATTTCAACAGGACCTCATTTTTCAATATCTAGCCTATTGTAACCAGCAATTTAATCTGCCGTGTTTTTTATTTGTAAATTATTAATTAAATTATATATTTTTCCCTTCGACAGTGAACAGCTGAACAACACCAAGGCTCTGATCGAGGGAGGTATCGTGAAGTGGACCGAATACGAAGAGCAATACAAGGAAGCCTTAGACTGGTTGTCCAAGACTGAGAAATTAGTGCAATCCTTCAACAAACTGCAGAATAACTTGGAACAGAAGAAGGTCGTTCTTGAGGAGTTCCAGGTGAGAATTACTTATTTTTGAAAATATTATAAGAGATAGAAATTTTAATTATTTGCTGCACTTAACTGATAGGTCCCATTTATTTCGGTCTAGCAATTAAAAAATGTATATTTACTATGAAAGATTTACCTATTCTATGTTATTTACTTGCAATGTAATGTTTGGCAGAGTAACTGAGTCATTTGCTTTTGCGCTACTTGTCACGGGTTCGGTTGCCGCAAAAACTAAATAATTGTATAGTAACAGTTCTGCAATTATATTTGTAAATGCAGTCACAAAAAGCTGATAGCAGAAAAAAAAAACCTTTACGTTTTTCTGAATACTATATCTATCTTACTTTTTTCCAGGGACACCTCCAAATGCTATTCGACTGGCAAGCGGAGCTGGATAAGCTGAACGTGCGCGCACAGACCCTGCTGGAGACGTGCGCAGACACCAGGATCTCCAACGGCATCACGCAGCTGACTACCAAATACAATGCGCTTCTGTCGCTGGCTAAGGAGGTTATGAAGAGGCTGGAACTCCATTATCAAGTAAGTTGTGGTTCCATTAAAAAAACAGGGTACCTAGCAAGAAAACAAAAAAACATCTGAGGCAGTGGTGCATGGTAAAAATCTGACTTTGCTAGAAACACCTTTATTTCGTAGCAATAAGGACGATTTTCGTGATTCAAGTATTACTGCCAATGTGGTGTTGATCCTACCATCGCGACAGCTCATTACTTGTAATTGAGAGTTTATCTGGTAGATAATGCCTATATGGAGACTGAAGATAGCATGCCCTATGAATCTTAATAAATATTATAAATGCAAAAGTTTGGATGGATGAATGTATGTTTGTTACTCAATCACACCATAACGGCTGAACAGATCTAGATAAAATTCAGCAAAGAGATAGATTATGGTCTGGAACACATATAGTTTTCATTCCGATATAATGTTCCCTTGGGATAAGAATTACCATTTCATGTGGGCGAAGCCACTGACAGAAGCTAGTTTAATATACAAGCTAGTTTTACAACTTGGTGTCTCAATTGGCAAAGGATTCAGAAAATATATCTGACTCCGGATAAGTTTACTGAAGCTGATCCGAAAGTAGTGAAACAAGGTCATTAGTGATTTATTTTCAGTCATTACAAATTGATTTTATTCTAATGATGAACCAATATAGGTTGATAGGAATAGTAGTACTAACATATAATTTGGTCTTTTCTAATAACGAAATACACGACTTTTCTAATAACTCCTATTTTCTTCAGGAACACCAACAACACAATGCTCTGTACGGCGAATGCCAAGACTGGCTGGACCGCACCCGCGAGAAGCTCAACCAATGCGCTGAGATACCCAACAATTTAGCGGAAGTGAATAGCAAGCTGAACACCGTGAAACTACTCCGTCAATCTTTGGAGCAAGGACAGAACAAACTGAGGTAGGTCTGCAATGCTTTTCTTTCAGGGACTGTCTTTCTCGAAAATCAAAAAAGATAGAGAAAAATTAAGTACGTACTGAAACTTCAAAGATATAAACAACAATAGTAGGTCTAGGTAACTTGAAATTTTTGGTTTAGAAAATATATTTTTATTTTATTTTGATTGTGAAAGGTAGGGTTGGTCATGTTCGTCTACTTCTGTTGTTCTGCACTTATTTCGTGTGTATTTATTTTACACCGTTCGAAGCTGGATGACGCTGAAAACTTGCACTGCCACAGTAGTGGTATGCTTCGTGCGTGGCATAGCATTACGTTGAATGAACCGTCTCACTCGGCAAGCAACAAAATTTTCGCCCCACTTTTATGAAAAGCGAATTTGCGTAAATAAACGTATTACCTTTATTCTAGATACCTTCTTGAACTCAAAGAGAAGGTAATTATGAACACAGAACAAACCGGTGCTGCCAAGATACAGGAAGACACTGATAACTTGAAGCAGGAGTTTGATAAGCTGATAGCTGACTTACAAGATGTCAGGAATAAACTGACCAGTAGAGCATCGCAGTTTGATGATATTTCTAAGGTAAGATTGTGTATACTGATTATCTACTCGTACAATGATTTAAAACTAAATGATGGTTTCTTAAAGCCTAATTAATTGATGGCATGGTTTGTACAGTGGCTGACTGGTGTCGTAAAATGAAATAAATTTTTATAAGACCTACAAGCAATAACTTACTTCCAGTTCAAAACTACCGTCAAATATAAATTAAGTGTTATGAATGCCTGTCCAAACCAGCAGCATCGTGGGGCTAAGACAACATAATATTTAAATTAGTTAGGCTTATAAATACCGGGACCGGGCAAACTTGTAAAAATATTGAGTTTGTTTTAAATTCATACTAAACCCATTTAATTCAATTACAACATATATAATATAATTTTATAGTTTTGAACTGTCAAGGAGTTGTTTACCAGAAATTTGCTCATAAACGTCCTTGTATTAATGTACCTCTAAAATTCTAGATTCACAAGCTTCTAGTAGAATGGCTGGATGACATCGACCAGAAGATCCAATCAGACGACTCCCTCCTCCAAGACTTATCAGAGAAAAAGGCCAAGCTGGAAAAGTTCAAGACCTTCAACAGGGACATTGATTCTCACAACGATCTCGTCAAGAGACTGAATGAGAAGCTGAAGGAGGATGCATCTCTCAAGTCTAAGGGTATTGAGGATACCCTGAAGAGGTATGACGGTATCAGGAAGACTGTCAATGAGATGATTGCGGTGAGTGTTTTTAATAATTTTGCAAAAAAAGTAAATAAAAGTTAAAGATCATTCAAGATAGGTTCTAGCTGATAAAGACAACTGGGTCAAATAAATCGCGGTTTAGGAACCATGTTTACCCCAACACCGTAAATATAAAAATCTGCCAAATATTTGCGGATAACGTCATATATAACACAAAGATGATTATACATTGTTTATATTTGGACTGGTCGGCTTAAAACCATTATTATTTCCTGGCGTTTTTCGCAAGAAAACGTAAAGATTCTTCACCGAATGGATATAATAATTTGTTTATTCTATTGATAAGAACATGAGCCTAATAATATCAGTATTAAAAATAGTACTAAAAGTAGTAGAAGTAGTAGTTGGCATGCCTTATTGAATAAATACATACAAAATATTCTAAATAAATATTTTTTACAGAAATTGGAAGACTACGTAAACTCCCACATTCAATACAAAGAATCTTACGACCAGTTCTACGACTGGATTCGTAACTGCAAGATCGAGATCCAACAATGCTCCGACTCCCACGGAGAAAAGGACTCTGTCCAAAAGAAACTTCAAAAGGTCAACAAAATCATAGAATCGTTGCCTAAAGGAGAAGCTTTGTTAAAGAAAGCTATAAGCCTTAGCAATGCTGTACTAGAAACGACAGGCAACGAAGGCAAAGACAACATCAACCAAGAAATAAAGCAGTTGAAGATCGAGTGGGAGAATCTCCAACAGATTTGCAAGGATACTAAGAAGTTGCTAGAGAAGTGTCTGTCAGCCTGGTCGGATTACCTGGAGACTTCGGAGAAGATGAGCAAGTGGGTGAAGGAGTTCGATAACAAGCTGAAGACGGTGCAGAAGGTGGATAAGATCACGCCGGAGCATCTTGATAAGTGTCGGGTGAGTATTTGACTTAGTTGAATGAATTAGTCATATTCCCTCTTACTAATAAACACAGAATAAAGTTATACCAAGTATAAAGCTATGAAAATATATGGTTATTCCTTTGTTATATCTGGTATAACTTTATTCCGTGTTTTTTAGTAAGAGGGTAAGAATTTACCTATACTGTTTGAAATGTTATAAGCTGAAAAGTATAGATAACTAAAATTATGTTACATTGTGTTAATTTGAAACATCGAGATTTTGAAAGAGACTCACAATGGTATGAGTGTAAAGAAGGAAGCTTTAGAATGCTGATTTGGTTGTAACTCACGGTATGCTCTATATATTTTTAAAAAGAAACAAACAAAAGAAGCCGATAAAAGTATCTTTTTGAGTCTTGACTCCACAAATTGCCTTCTTTTGTTTTAAGGAAATGTATTAAATATCGTGTATATTTGCTAAATGCTAAAAACTCACATTTTTTGTATAATTTTACTAACACCTATGTAATTTTTCAGGAACTTCTATCCGAAGCACTAGGCCACAAACATGTCCTAGAAGAACTGAACGACAGATGTGAAAACCTCATGGAACAGAGCGCTTGCGCCTGGGTCCGTGACAAGACAGTCAACCTGCAAACTGAATACACAACCCTACTCACCAAGATACAAGGTTTAGTTTCCAATGGCGAGAAGAACTTGTCTGACCACACCGAGTTCATCAAAGCTAAGGAAGATCTCCAACAATGGTTGGAAACAGCTCATGGTACAGTTCAAGATTCTATTGGAGTTGGTGATATTGATACCACTAAAGACAAACTAGAAACAGTCAAACTTGTAAACAACAGAATGACTGAAGGACACCACTTACTAGTTGTCTTACAAGAAGCTTTCAAAAAAGCCCTTAACAATACACCCCCTGAAGAACAAGACGGTCTTCGTAACGACGTCAAGGTTCTGCAGGAAAGCTGGGACCAACTGAAAATCGACCTTAACTCTATCACAGCACAGCTCAAAGCCGCTATCGGCAAATGGGAGGACTTTGAAGAATCTAAGAAGAAGATGGATCAATGGATCAAGGATACTGAACAGAACTTAGACAAAGTTCCTCCTACTGGTGGAGAATTGGGTGAAATGAAGACTCTGCTTGAGAAATACAAGCATATCGAAGATGAGATTGATAACAAAAAGCCTGAACTAGACAGACTAAAGAGCGAAGCTGCTGAACTTAGCTCATGGGCAAAGAAACCGGCTATTAAAGAATCTGTCACAGAAATCGAGAAAAAGTGCAAAGCGTTACGTGCTAAATGCGCCGCTAAGAAGGCTGATCTCGAATCTGAAATGAAAGAATATAACAAATACCACCAATCTCTGCAGGAAACTGAGAAATGGCTGTTGCAGATATCCTTCCAACTTATGGCTCACAACTCCCTATACATCGCTAACAGGGAGCAAACTGAAGAACAGCTAGCCCAACATGCTGTCTTACTCGATGACATACAAAAATACAGGTCAACATTAGACGAACTAGAAGGCAAAGGACAAGCCCAGATCGAACGCTACGAAAAGACAACGCCATCTATTCGCGAAACTGTCGGCAAGCAACTGAAGAACGTCAATGACAGTCACAAGAGTTTGTTAGCTACTGCTCTACAGATTGAAAGACGTTTGAGGGAAGGCTTAGCGAAGTTCAAGGAGTATGAAGATACGCTGGAGAGTATTCTGAATAACTTGGATGAGATGGAGCCGGCGATTACGGAACTTGATGTGCCCGTTGATGGGTTGTCGCATGGACGTGAATTGCTGGATAAGGCTAGGGTAAGTTTTGATATTCTATTGTAGTTCCAGAATAGAGAAGTACTCAGTAACTTTGAGTAGAAAAAACTTGGGTGACTCCAACTTTTAATTTATATTTTCAACTGAGTTCTAGTAAATTTAAACATATTCATCTGAGGAGGTTCTAAATAATACTAAGCCTTGAGCTGTGGCTACTTGGCTTCGACTTCATTCATAGTATATCAGCCTATGAATCTAAAAATCGTAAAGTGGCCAATTATGATAAATTGTTTGACGTTTAGCCAACAGGTGTAGCCTATTGAGTAATGACACAATCAGATATTACACATGTGTCCTTGATTATGCATTTTCCAGACATAGGTAGCCAGCTTCATTTACATAAGCAAATTGACAATATTGTTCGATATATTTATTTGAACTACTAAGATATACTAAATCTAAGGTTGACTCAGGGAATTTATATTTGAAGGTTAGATTAGCATAGTGAGTGAAGCAACGGACGAGAGTGAGTAATTGTATTCAATATTAGTAGGTATTTATAGTCAAATACTAGTATTATTGAATTCAATCACTTGCAACAGAAGCGCTTACAACAACCTAAGGGAGACCCTTGGTTAGGTATGATCCGGATCCCTAGAAATGACCCGGTTTTTATAATGAAAATGAAAACACAACAAATATCAGACGCCTGATGACTTCTATGATTGGCTGCCTGAATAAAGAATACGAATGAACCAAATATTCGTTATTAGACCAGTTTATCGATAAAATACTAAAATAGAATACTAATAGTGAAAACAGAATCAAAATTGATTAAAAAACGAACGAGATATAACAAATTAAAGTCCTTCTACGAAAACGCCGTGTTCTATCGCAGATGGAACGTCGGATTTTTCTTTCTAATTCTCAACTTTGACGCTTTATAACTTCGTCTCTGATCAAGATATTTGAAAAAATCTTTAATATTTGTGTACTATAGTTAATACGAAATTCAATCAGCAAATAAAAAAAATACATACATATGCCCTAATTAATCGAACATGCCTTTAGTTTTGACATGTGGTTGATTTTGGTATTAGAGCCCAGGCATACATCAATAAATATCTCACATTTTTTCTCCACCAGGGTCTCCACAACCGCCTCCAAACCGAAAAGAGCCGCCTTTCCGCCGCCGTAGCCGCCTGCTCAGCCGCCGCAGCCTCGGTCTCCCGCCCTTCGTCACCAGCCGACACGGCGCCGCTGCCCATCCCGCCCAGGGAGCTGCACGTGAGAGCTAGGCTCGAGGACCTTATCGACCAGGTACTGAAGCTGTCCAGTAATATACTGGCTTCCGAAGTCTTGACGTCGTTTTGATGTGCTGTGTTTTGATTGGAGGAGTTTGTGTTTGTTTATTTGGTGGGTGGGTTGTGTTGCATTGGATGTGTTAGGGAGTAGGTTATTGATAGAAACATAATGATAAATAATACCAGCTCATTACTGTCCTACTTAAGGCAAAGGCCTCTTCTCATACAGAAAAGGCACCAGTGCATTTAGAAAAAATGAATTTAGCCTTATTAAATGTTCATTACTGTAAGTGGTATGTAAGATATCGACCCTGTTTAGCGACTGATGTATAATTCAAATATTCTTAAGAGACTATAAACTTATAATCTGCTGATTAGTTATTTTTATATATACAGCCCTTTATGTTCTATCAGATTATGGCAGAATTCCATCCAAAAAAAGAGTTCGATTAATATGAAAGTGTTCACTATGTTAATTAATATGAAATACGAGTAGTACAAAAGTATCTAAGTTTTAAATATCTATAATGATTATGCTCTTTAGTTAAACAATGATGCAGCAACAGGATTCGAAATGGATACCTTCTCAATGCAATGCAATTCGCCCCATAGCTTATAAAAACTGAATGATCTGCAAATAATTTCAAATAATAAACCTATGCTTATAAGTTCGCCAGGTCGACAAAACGAACAGAACCAACGTTTTTGATGTAAGATAAGATCTCTTATTAATAATAATAATTATTTCGAATAGTTAATAACATTGTTGTAGATAGACCGTAGTTAGACCAATAATAATGTAAAGGCTTTATCGTTGGCAATGTAACTTTTGTGCACCTGGTTTTGTCTGAATCGAGATTTTTGTGGAGTTAGGAAAAATAATTATAAAAAGAATAAAAACATTGTTTCAATCTAGTGTAACATGTAAAACAAACAAGGTATTTTTAAATGGTTATAAAACAAGTTTAATTTAAAACCGGATCCTTCAGTGATAAAATATAGAGCCATCCATTGACAAGGATGATGCTTGAGAATTTTAAAGTGAAATTCTGAGACGACTGTGGTTGTGGGTGGTGGAAGTGATGACAAAAAAAAATATTTGCATGAAATATAAAAAGTGCAATCCATAGTTTGAATTAGGGTTGAGTTGCTATTGGCAATAAATTATTCCTAATAATCGATACCAAAATCACAATTGTCATAGCAATATCCAGCAAGAAAAGAATAAGTGTGTTTTGTAGGCGCTTTAAAAATAAAAGTACCAGGATCACATAGGATGAAAGATTAAAAGAACTAATCGAGGTATGATCCGTAGAACATACTTCGTGTGTGTGTTGGTCCTGTTACACTAAATTGAACTAAACTAACAATCTTTACTAAACTATAAATTAAAATTAAACATGATAATCTCAAGCCAGGCAATGCAAGAAGTGAGCACTGTTTTTATCAAGTACAACGGGCACGTACCTATAACTTCTGTCACATAGCAATTCACTGTTACCTACAACTACTCGTACAAGATCACTCTTAATACCACTCTACAATGTTGTGTTGAATGCTTCTGCTACATGTCACGTTTGTACTACTGAGAATCGACAGAGAGAATATATCGACAGCCAGTTTAGATAACTTGGAAGTTCTTAGAAACAATAAGGAGTCCTCAAACGTCCCTTGATCACTGTGACCTATGTTTAAAAATATGTATGTATGTTGAAATTCGATAATATAAAAGATTGATCACGTGAGATTTCGAGAGCGTTTGGCATTTTTAAGAATTTCCTTAGTAAAAAGACATAATTCGAGGTTTGGCTCTCGCCTATTTCCTCCTGCAGTATGGGATAAATCTAAAAGATATTCCATAAATTGACAATATTGTTCGATAAATTGAATTATAGATGTAATAGATGTTGTATTTCTATGTTTTTCTTTTTTCATTTATCGTTTTCAAATTTAAGCCACTATTGAAAGCGCAATTTTGAGCATATTTTGAGGGTTCTAGTGCTTCTAAATATAATGTATCATCAAAAAGGAAAACATAGGGACACAGTATATATATTTATTTTTCAGTTTATGGAATATCTTTTAAATTGGTACAACATTGAAAGAGGAAATAGGCGAGAGCCAAACCTTGAATTATGACTTTTTACTTAGGATATTCAGTCGGATGTCTGCGACCGCATTTCCTTTTAAATCCAGGCCCAAGGGAAGTGTCAACTGCATTGATCGCAAAGTTTCCTCGTCTCTGGAACCCTTAATACTAACTGTTGTGAAAAATTACCAGGCAATAAATTCACTAGACATTACTTTGCAAGTCGCTTAATATATTTTTACTAAAGATTTAACTAAAGATTCTGATCCAAATTTTTGGCTTAAAGAACTATACGGTTGGAATATTTTCTCTGTCTACCCAATAATCCATTAATCTGTACTTTTACTAACCCGCACTGTGTTTGATGTCTGTGTGTGACGCATGGTTTGTTCATAGAAGCAAGTGAGCGAGGTAGGGAGCGCGCCTCGTATAGACCTAATTCTCAGGACGCTTGAGGCGCCAGAGTTCGGCCAAAAGCTCTCGACTTTCGAAACCAAGGTAAGGAGGCTTGATTGTAGAGTTAGGTTTCAGGCTAGAGTTTCACAAATACTTACTCAATTCTTAATTCAGAAATCGGAGATACTTTAGTCCAGGGAAAAGGTCTGTTTTAGCTGAAACATTGAAAGTCAAGTGCTGGTGTGTGCGTTTGTAAAGATGGAAACCGCACCAATGAACCAGATCAGCGCCTTTTTAAATGTGCAAATATCTACAAAGACCTGATTTTTATGCAACCGAGAAGAACTCTACAAATCTCTAAAATGCACTTAGAATATGTGTTTTTATCATTGTGATTTTCATTCGTAGCCTTTAAAAGCTCATTAAACTCCTGAAGCAACATAAACAACAAGCTTTATAGCAACAAGTATTATAATAATACAAGATATATTGCACACTAGCACTATCATCCTACCTGAACACTTGTTTCACAATTATTTTACACTTCACTTACTCTTTAGGTACAAAGTCACTTGGAAGAGCTAGGAGATGCAGTCCATGGCATGGAAGAAGCCATGAAGCAAGTCCTAGAGATCCAGGAATGGATTGCGGTTCATACCGCACTGGCCCGCGATTGGCTCTCCAACCCATCCAAGTTGAGGCCTGAGGCAGCGAAGCAGGATATGGCAGCGATGAATGATGCACTGGCTTCTCTTAGTGAGAAGAGGAATAGGCTGCTTACTGAGATTCCTACTGAAGGTTAGTAAATACTTTTTGAAAATCTACATCTACCGAATATGGTTTTGTGAGGGGTTCTAAACACGATAATTTTGGTAAACTTATTCAATAAATATACTTTCCTACATAAATGAATTTACATGATTAATTAATGTCTAAATATTTACCCAATTTCATTCCACGAATTGGCAATACTTCGAATCTGCAAGTCTATCTCGATAATAACCTGTTTTATTTTGTCATGATGTGCCGTTATTGCAAAGGTTTATTAATATGTAGCATTATAATTAATAAAAAAAAAACATTGTCCAGGACTCGAAGACGAAATCAATCTAGAAGAAGAACTAGATAACCTAGAACAAGCCATACTCAAGGCAATCGAAAGAGAGAAGGGCAACCAAGCTATAATTGATGCTTTCCGTAACAAGTGTCAGGAAATCCACGACTTCTTCGACTCAACACTCAAGAAGATGTGTCTCGCTGACAAGGGCTCTGGACTCCCATGTCCTCAGAAGCTCAGCGCTCTTAAAGAACTGTCTTCTGAGTTCGGCCAGGCTGGCAAAGACAAGGTTGACAGCATCAAGTCTGTTGGCTCCCAAGTCATCAATATCGTCAGCAACTTGGAATCTCAACAGGTCGAAGAGCAAGTAAGTAGTCGTTGAATAGATAAACAAATGACAAACGTGATCGTGACAAATATTAGTAGTCGTAGTGACCTCACCGTAAATTAGTCATTAAACTGTTTGTTGTTGAACCGGAAATTATAGTATTCTACCTATCTACAAATGTCTCGTGCACTTGTCATAATGATTTTTAGATATTTTTTGTCACTAGGCAAATTACTAAATAGCTTTATTTTTACAGATGAAATCGGTGGAACGTAGGTACAATGACATCGCCAAACGTATTCAGCGCAAACTACAAATGCTTGAGATCACATACAAGGCCATCGATGGCACGAAAAGCGAGGTCAACGCCCAGAACGAATGGATGCAGAAGGAAATCGACAATATCCTTCACCCCGAACCTCTTGGTTTTGAAAGCAAGTCGGTCAAGGAAAGGCAGAAGAAGGTAGCCAATCTTCTCAAAGAAACTGACGGTAAGAAGACAGTCATTGACTCTCTGGAGAAGAAGGTAAGCAACATCCAAGCTGAACTTGAACCTTCTGAACAGATGCAATTAGAGTCAGAATTGTCTGAATTGTCCTCAAAACAAAAGCAGTTAGCCTCACTCATCAAACAAGAGATCGAAAGATTAGGCACATGCGCTGAAGACAGAAAGAAACTCGAAAATGATATTGAGAAAGCCAAGAACTGGCTCAAAGCTAAGCTTGCCGAGATTAAGAAACTTGGTGGCCCAGTACCTCTAGAAGCCGCTAAGGTTGAAAAAGAGATTGCAGTACATAAGAAACACCAGAGCGAGCTTTCTGACTTCCATAACGATACTTTGACTGAGGTCATGCGTCAAGGAAATGCAGTTTCTAAAGACTGCTCACCCGAAGATAGGGCTAAGCTACAGGCAATTCTTGAAGATCTGAACAAGTCTTACACCTCAGCAAAGGTTGATATCGATGATAAGCTGGCTGCACTTAACAAACGCTTACAAGGCAGGAATGAGTTTGAATCTGAAGTTGCTAAATGCCAAAGCTGGTTGAATGAGGCCGAAGTTGCTGCCACCCCTGAATTGAGAACAACCAGTCTTCAACTCCTGGAAGAACAGCTCGCCAAGTTCGAGAAACTCAGCAAAGAGGCCGATGATGTTGAAAAGAACATCGTTAAAATTAAGGACAAGTCAAAAGAACTTATGGACTCCCTATCAGATTCCAACAAACTTCAGCTTAAAGAACAAGTGAACGTCTTATCTGATAGATTCGCAAGAATCAAGGCTATTATCAACGATAAGAAGGGCATCCTACTCAAACACATCAAGGAGTACAAGGATGCTGCAGCAAAGATCGCCGCTGCGCTTGAATTCTTGAATGAAATCCAGAACAAACTTAAGGCTTTGAACAAACCAATTGGAAGCAAGGTGGAAGATGTACAGCCTATCATTCAAGCATACGAATCTATCTTAGCTGATCTGAAGAAGAACAAGGCAATGTTGAATGAGCTGCAAGGCGGTAACTTACACGACCTCCAAGATATCCTAACTCAGCAAGATGACTTGATGAGCACTATTGAAGACCAAATCTCTAAACTGAAATCACTCCTGCTTCTGCGAGAGCAATTCTTCGCTCTAGTAAAGGAAATTGAAGAGTTCATCGCCAAATACACTGACCTTACGTCTGAAATTGAGAAGTCCAACGATTCCTTGGAAGACAAAATCAAGCGTTATGATGATATCATCGTCAAGATTCAAGGATGCGAAGCTTTGCTTGCTACAGCTACAGACAAAGGTCAACAGATTGCCGCTGAAGGCACTGTTATCGACAGAAACAACATCACTGAACTTTTACAGTCGTTGAAACAACAGTTGCTAACACTGAGAAGGACTGTAGAAGCCAAGCGTCAAGAACATGAAAGAGCCGCAGCAGAACATAAGAAACTCGGCTCAGATCTTTCGGAGATCCTTCAATGGCTTCACGACAACGAAGCTGCCGTACACTCCCGACCTCTTCTCAATAGGGATGTCGCTAGCGTCGACAAGAAACTCACAGAACACGCCACACTTGTCAAGAACATTCAGGCTTACTTGGACAAACTGACAAAGATCACCGACGTCGTCAAGAATGACGATGGAGTACCAAGCACGTTACTCGAAATGATGTCTGAAGCCAACTCTCTGAAAACATCCTTACCAGCTGAGTTAGCCAACAGAGAAAAATACTTACAAGACAACAAGAAATACAGACAGCAGTACCTGCAACTTGTCGAAAAATTAAACATCTGGGTCAACGAAGCGACCATTCGTCTCGACATGGGCAAGAACGGCACAGACTTTGAAAACATCGAATCTGACTTAGAAGAACACAAATCATTCTTTAACACATCTGAGCCTTCAATGAAAGATCTTGTAGGAAAACGCATGCAAGACATCGTAGACAAGATCTGGCCTTCATTGGCAGCTTCTGAACAAGAAGAGCTGTCCAAGGACCATCAGAAACATAACCAGCTTTTGAAGAACACACTCAACTCTGCGAAATCACGTCAAGCTCAACTCGAACAAGACCTGGAGATCTGGAAGGACTTCTGTCAACTTGTAGATAAAATCAAGGCGATCCTAGACAAGAATGACATTCAAGATGAGCCTGTGACGTCAGTGGACGCACTAAGACTGCACCTAGAAAAGCTGAATCATGCCAAGAATGACCTTGAGGTGAGTGACTGTTTCTTACTAGTGTTAGACTTGTATAGCAACGTGTATGGGCCTAATTTAATTAACAATGTTAATAGAACACAAGGAACATCCTTTTCTGACTAAACAAGTAAACATCTGGTTCCGTTTTTTTGAGTCACTCGTAAAGAATGGGACACCCTTTTGAATTTTTTACGAAGTTGCTATAGAAGTCTGAAAATATTTTATTGTAGATATATTTATTTAGATTTCTTAGTCGGCTGGCTGATATAACATTTTATT
The DNA here is from genome assembly GCA_948252205.1 of Orthosia incerta. Classification (NCBI taxonomy): domain Eukaryota; kingdom Metazoa; phylum Arthropoda; class Insecta; order Lepidoptera; family Noctuidae; genus Orthosia; species Orthosia incerta. Next base: position 3,141,854 of record OX411753.1, on the reverse strand, counting down.
TATCATAGATGTCTAGATTAATGATTGACAAATTATTCAACGAAATACGGACCTTGTGCGTAATCGATTAATCAAAAATGACAAACATGATTTGCGTTAGCGTGTTAGTTGTAAATAATTTAAAGATTTTAATAACTATTAAAAAAGGCGATTTAGCCGTCTCAGATTTCCTTATTGAGGTAACTGATTTTTATTGTTATTAACTGCATAAAATATTGTCAATTTAAAGTGCAATGTGAACACGAATGTGTCCCGTAAATAAATCATTCAATTTCGATCAATTTAGATTACAAACGGCTCCTCAATTGGTACTGTGAGTCACTGTCTGAAAATTTGTAAAGAGGGGGTTTCCATACTTCTCTATGGGCTTATTTGATACCCACTACATATTATTATGCTCTATTATTGGGGCATTCCCTGAAAATATGATAACCATCTACCTAAGTATCGAGTGGTGTACTAGAACTGAACAAGTAATAATTATCATCTATAAAAACAAGTGCGTTCTCAGATAAGAATAAAATTATCCTCTCAAACTATAAAAATAGCAATGATTTCCATAAGTAGTTCAGTCGGCTACCGCTAGGTGTCTCCACAAATAGCACAGTCAACGGTTGTTTAAAGATCAATATCTCGCGATAAACTTAGCAATAGATGATAAAAACGGAACTATTAACCAATAAACCGATACTGAATGCCCGAGCACACCGCAAAATGAATAAATTCCCATACCAATTGAGATATTACAATTTTAAATCAAGTCTGAACCGTTAAAAATAATATCGGTACCTAATGGCGCTCTTCGGTTTTTGTTGGGTATCATTGTTTATTTTTTAATTTTAAATAGCAAAGAGCGTTGAGATGTGTGCAAATAATTATGTGACGCTATCTTGGAGGGGCTTGTCTTAAACATATAAATGTGCTGCATTTTAAAAGTAATTTGGGATGTTTTCTTGAATTTTCTTTTGAAATTTTTGAAGTGTAATTATATCTTGACAGATTAATTAAAGATAGATTTCTTAATAAATAAAAAGATAGCATTACTATTTTGGAGAAATTACACCTAGTCATAATGTGGTACGATTTTATCAGTTTAATTCAACACACTTATTACAATTCGTAATATCGATATCTTGTGGTATCGGTGCAATGATAAAGTAGATAACGATTACTGATAAACAGATGACAATAAACAATTTTTACGAGTCACAGTTAAATGTCAGTTTTCCAAAAGTATATAAAAGAAACTTTTCTAAGCATTTATAAATATTCTGACAACGGTTTGCAATGTTTTTATGAAATCTCCGAAAGATTTCAAAATATGTATCTATAAAAATAAAATAAAATTAATTTTACATTTTCACAAATAAAGAATACTAAATGTATGACCTAATTCTAACATAAGATTCTCCAATATGAGTATCATAGCATTTTACTAGGAACCAACTTATTATTTTTCGATATTTCTAAATAGTTTTATTTTCTTTAGTTTAGTTAAACTTATACAGGTAAACTTATACAGCAGTAAGTCAGTTCTTATTTTTAGTTTATGAGCGACTAGGTTAATGCACTTGATTTCAAGGCCTATTGTTGTGGACTTAAGGCAACGTTGCTAAACTTGACAAGCATCTTCTTCAGCCTACTGCGAAAGAAAAAAGGAGGTTTGATTTCGCGATAAGATTCTTGAAAAAAAAATAGGATTCTTATACAGGTAGAGAGTCTACAAATAACTCCAAAGGTTTTAACCGCTATTCGAAGAAAATACATAAAGATAACAATTTTAATTTGCTAATTAGTGATCCACTTGTTTAAATTTAACAACCTGCAAATTTTTTTTTTATTGCAATTGTTTGTTGTCGCACTAAAAGACCGAGTAATTTTTATGAAAGGGCCTTATAGTATAATCCTCTCTTGAACTGTTTACAAGATATTTTTTTTATTTCTCTTTCACATAACCCTTTGAGTGCTAATTAGCAGACACAATAGATAAAACATTTTTTTTTCGTTTATGACTGGATATACGCGCAATGATTGGGTTTGATTATCCTGGATTCTGGATAGAATCCGCTCTTGAACTGTTTACTAAGATGATTTTGTTTATCTTTCACATAATAGATTTTTTTCGTTTATATGCGCAATTGTTGTTTCTGACGTGATCGCATAAATTGCAAAGAACCGATATAAATTCATAACACGAACTTAACTTTTAAGGAGAGCTATAAAAATGTATAACCTATGCGAGCACAAGGACGGAATTATTAATGCTTTAAAATAATTAGATACGCGCTGGATTTTAATGGGAAGTTAAATTAGAACTCTACTTTTAGACATGAAAGAAGTAACTTGAAAATTGTAAATGACACCTTATTCTGTAACAAATTTTATAGGCAAATAATTCAACAAATGCTAAAGCTGAATCCATTGAAATATGATTCCTAGTAATAGTCAGAAATACCTATATTGGGCATAGTACCTTTTTTTTTTTTTTTTTTTTTTTTTGTATTTGTTCCTGACGGAACAGGCTAAGGTCTGAGACCATGCTGCCTAGTCTTTAGTGCAATTTTAACTATCTTTAGTATGCATTAGAATACGGATGTAACAGATTCTAATGTTTTATGGAGTATTTGGCAGCAAATTGTATTGAGTCAGCCTTCCCAGTAAGCTTAGCGGAGGTAGTAAATACTACAATAAAATTCTCCGCTCCACTATCCTGAGATCGCTTCTGTCAATGATTTCACATATTGTCCAGTTGCGTAGACAGTTGAGACACAAAACTACACCAATTTTATATCACAATATCCACTAGGAATCAATTTGCAAGTAATATTAACAGCCGCTGAACTTCACTCGAAAAAATCCCGCCAAAAACTCCTTTTTTTTTTTTTTTTATTTGTGATGGGTTTGCTCTTGACTCTAGTCTAGGTCATAGGTGACAGAGACAGAGTCGACGATGGATTGAGCTTACCCAGAAGAAGCCTGTTCACTCTAACTTTACCTACTCCTAATTATCATCATCATCATCATATCAGCCGAAAGTCATCCACTGCTGGACACAGGCCTCACCCAAGCGTCGCCACATTGACCGGTACCGTGCATCTCGCATCCATCGGACGCCCACCACTCTCACCAGGTCACTTGTACATCAGCATCTGCCGGTTCGTGGTCGCCGCTCCAGATCTTTTCGGCCCCATTGACCATCTGTTCTGTAAGCAATGTGCCCTGCCCTTTGCTACTTAATTTTGGCAATTCTTCTGGCTATGTCGGTAACTCTGATTCTCTTGCGGACCTCAATATTTCTGATTCGATCACGCAAGGAAACGCCGAGCATAGCCCTCTCCATTGCCCTTACAGTGACCCTATTCCCGAAGTCCCAATATATTTTCGCACAATTAATTTGATTAATAGAACCCCTTTCATCATTTTATATTTATTCAACTTGCCCAGGTTACCCCTTCATTTAGTTCTGTTAACCCTTTTATTATATTCTTTATATTCGTGAGCTGTGTTACCAGCTTTGCCACAGTCTATGGTTGCAATTTGACAGGTGTTCCCATCACCTGACGTTTCTGGACCTAAGCATTATATCTCTTTAATTTAAATTGCATTAGTCACTTTTGTGTAATATTTTTCTTTACCAAATTAATTAATTATTTTCGACATCATGTCAGAATAAGTAATTTAAAAAACTAGTTCTTTAGAACGTCGAACATTGTCTATGGTTGTGTTAACCCCATCAATTATCGCAAAATCATCATCAACTTATCCGCTTATCAAAAACTGGTCGCTCATTGAAATATTGCACAATACTTATGACTTCACCGTATTCGCCTTAACGGTGTGATGTCACGGAGCTCGCCGGGTGCCGGCCGCGCGCGCGCGCCAGTCTGTGACTGCATAGCATCGCAATGAGAACTGTACACAAACACACCACTTATTGCCTTGCTTTCATATCGTGCAAGTGTTATATCCACGTGCCTACTTAGTTTACTATATACTTAATAGTCTGTTTTCCAATTTTTTATTCTAGTCAGTAAGTAGGTATTAAAAATTCCGCGAAAAAGGAAGGTAAGTTTGTGTTATCGTGATAATTTTAATAGTTCGTACAGTTGTGTCAGTTTTGTTGTTGTTTTTGAAGTTAAGTTCAAGGTCACGGCTGAGTTGTTCGGGTTCCACCATGTTTTCACTTTCCCAATAATGAGTTGTGTACATAGACGATGTTGTTTGATATTCCGTGCTGGAAGGTCAAAACGCCGGTGTAAAAAGCGATTTTTGTGATCTTAAAACGTGATTTCACGGCTATTATCTTTTGCACGGCGAGTTTAAACACCAACGCATCGCTTGAAGCCATTTTCAGCGAGAGCATCGGACTCTTAACTTAAAATATCTGCAGTTACCGGTTATTATACCGTAAACGGAGATGCAGTTAACTTTCGTAAAGGTCTTTTGGCTGTGTATTTCTCTTTAAGTGGATAAGCCGTCATTATTAAAGTTTTCCGGTCTGATGAACCTGAAATTAAAATTGGAAATGGTCAGTTCAAAATGGTTAAAAGCAGTTCTTTCACATAAATATACCATGAAAATATTGAATATAGTTTGTATCACAGGGGTTAGTGGCGCCAAATATTCGATGGCCTTGAAGGTCAATGGTGCTTTATCGAGGCCGCTTTATGTAATCTATCGATTGATAGCTTAAACATGACATGCTATTTAAATGCTAATTGATATCGAAGAAAAACATTTCAGTTCAAAAAAACTTGAATTAATTTTCTTTTCAATATAAAGCGTGAAGAAGACGATGCTTCCGCAAAACCATATGGCGCTACAAATCTATACATAATTATAACTTACTTAGGAATACTGTAAGATGTTTTACTTATTGGTGTAAATTAAATAAATAAACTTCAAATATTTTACGCTCAAAATCAAATACTTTTGGCTCAGTCACATTTTAAGGCCTAAGAAACGACACAGTCCCATAATTGGTAAGGTCGAGTGACTCATTTATGATTATTATCCCACGTTTTCGTCCAACGGCCATGGTGCTCAGAGTTAATATTTTAAACGTACATCATTACGTCACTGTTTTAAATTCAAGGGAAGTTACTTTTGGCCATCAAGAGGCGGTGAATCTTTTTCAATGCCGGTAGAAGATCGTGAACTAAATATTTGCAAAGAACTCGATCCATAATATTATTATCTCTACAGCTTTCAAATTAAACTATTAACTTGATGACTTTATTGAATGCAAATTATAAAAGCCATCTTAATATCCATTTTAATGCCAAAGAATTTAATGTAAAAAACTTAATACACAGGCGTCCAGCAAGGAGTGTCAATAACCTTTTACAAGGATTCCACGCTGGCAGAATCAACTGAATCAGAACCATTATGTTCTTAAACGGCTCACAAAAGAGTTCACAGCTTCCTTTATATTGATATAAACTGCAACAGTATTACTATAGTGAAAGGCTGAAAGAAGCAAGTGACTTCCTCTGTATTATAATCTGAAAGAGCATTGCGTAGGTATATCTGCTCTGGCACTTCTAACATTCATAAAACATGTAATAAAAGCCTGCAGCTTGCACAAAAGCATATAAGTTGCTTTCATGTCAATCATTGTGCCATAATAAGTTCTGATTGGTGAATATTTCTAAACATGCAAGATAATTGTATGTATACTTTTGTACATGTGCATTGCGGCTAAATGTCAACTTAAAGCAGAGGATGTCTGAAAGACATTACTGAATTGCTATTATATACGAATAAATTCAATAACAGTCGCATTACCAAGTGTGCCATATTATAATAATAAAACATCGTTGATATATACTGTTCCAATTTGTTCAGCCTACATCCACTTATTGTTGATTATAGTCGTAGGTTTAGGCTTTATTGCGCTAACATCTTCAGTTACAGAACGGTATACATAGGCCTGAGACAAATTTACCTTGTTCTTAGCTAAATATAGACTTCCTTTTATATCTCCACTTACTACACAGCTTACTTAAAGCTACTGTTCTTAGTCATTTGTGAATTTGTGCAATCGATGAAGCTCTTTGCGCCAAAACTACTCAAACATTTTCTTCTATATTATGTTCTATAATCTAATCTTTAATCAGTAGAACATAAATATAGCATCACAGAATATAGGCTGCAATCGTGCACAGGCACTGCAATCGTGGTTGATGTTTTTTTTTCTCATCGTCTATAAATAGATACAATGAGTCGAGGTGTCAAGGCCATCGCCTGCTGAAGCCAGCATGATATACTCGTTTCAAGAATGACTAGGAAAATTTGAAATACCGTCAATGTAAGGATAACAATTTTCATGTTAGGTTTACTGATGTTGGACATTATCTAGAAACGGTGACTCTTCATTCAAGTTGTGACATGCAAAAGTTAAAATATGGTATAAAATGTGTATCGATAAATATAGCTTTTTTTTTCAAAAATGTGTCCTCGAATGTCTGTAGACTTTTAATTTATAGTTTATCCAAAGTATATTATAAGAAAATTTTCTCAAAGATCGGACTGGCATTTAGCACGCTTGTTATCAATCCTCTTATCAGTCATCAGTATACACAGCCGTGATAACATTGTAAACACTCATGCGGCGTTCTAAGTCGCTGTTTTAGTCTATTCAAGCGATCACTTTCTATTTTCGTTGAATAAGAACATTTTATATAATCAGCTAGTTAACTCACATACTATTCTAGTTAATTCGGTCAAGTTCAAGATAAGTGCCATTTTTTGCTGTAGCTAGTAGACTATGGAAGTCATTTAAATAACTAGATTCCGTAAATACTTGAGAATTGATAAGATCTATTGTTAACAAGAGCTACTAATAGGGTTCTTACAACACAAATAGGTGATATACGCCATGATAAACATATACTTTACCTTCTAAATTGTTATAAATCAATTGATTTAAAGAAATAATGGATCGTTAAAAATTTATCAGTTATAAAAATAGAAGATGAGAATAAGAATTTGCAAATTCTATATAGCCATTCTATTGCATAGCTTTTTTGCCCTAAGTGACATGAGACACGGGCATGATGTTGATGATAATGATGAATAGCTGTTTTCATAAGTTAACTAAAATAAATGAGCCACGTTACTTAAAAATACTGTAAAATGACTAACTTTCATATCAATCTAAAACCACAATCTGTAGTATATTACAAGAGCAAATCGAATGTTTCAAGAAGCAAGAATCCACTAGCTAGACCAAAGATATTTTTTTACATCAGAAACTGGTACTTAGTACTAGAAGAACTGGGAGTATAAATACTTGCCCACTTCAAATCACTCCTAACAAGTGTAATCCCAATCGCAACAGTTGTGGGCTCACCACCGAGTACCGACAATAGTGCAGCGGATGTGATGTGAACTCCTGACCTCTCAATTGCAAGTCAATGCCTTGTTACGTCTATTGTCGCTTGAACATCATCATCATTTATGGCGCTGTAGTTTCGCACGCCTTTCCTATTGCAATTAGGTCAAATGATCCTTATTCAGCAAGCTTTATCTATTTAGGCTACTTGGTATTTGTGACTAAGTAATGTGATTTTCAAATAGGAAACAGTGTAGTTTTATTTAGACGGTCTAAATTTTAAGAATAACACCGAAACCAATTTAAAATCGTTAACTATTAGAACATAATTATATTAAGCATGGTGATTAGATTTTAATAATACAGTTGTAGGAAACAGGGCTTAACATGAATTATAAACGCCTTCATGATTCCAGTATGAGTAAGGGATGGTGCTATCGGTCATACTATAATTCCGTCTTTCTCTGGCTCTGGAACTTTAAAACTTCAGAATATATCCCCTGGAATTGTTTATAAAACAACTTAATTGTTGTAAGCCAGTGAACGGAAATAAACATGGAAGCATTCCTAGCTTTAAAAAATGACCCAACGCAAATTGTGCCCCGGTGGGCGGGGCTTACCGATCGTGCCGCTCACGCTTTTAGTTCGTCCGCAGTAGGCAACAGCGGCGGTCGACTAATATTTACTGTTTTTCGCGTGTTAATTATTTAAAAATGCCTTCTTGTGCAGTGAAGCGGTGCATAAATAAATCACATTTGCATAACAAGAATGTTGGAATTAGATTTCACGTGTAAATACATCGCTATTCATATTTCTATAAAAAATGAAGTATGCCACGAAATCTATAGGGATGATGTTATGCCAACCAAACAATTAACTTTTTTACCTGACAATAATGGCAAATATAATTTGATTACAACCTAAGGAACAATACACGCCATTTTTTTTTTCTATGGGGACGGCACTATGCAAAATATACCAAGTTATTGTAGGTACATAAAAGTTCCTTTAACAGCATGGAGAAAATAGATATCGTTGCTGTATCTTTATCTTTTCTAATATATTTTTGACCGTTCCAAAAAGATATATTTTTAATACAATAAAAGATGGTTCTTTAACACGAATTGCCGTAGGATTTGACTGGTAGAAATCATCACGCGAAAAAGCGTTCATACTTCTATGCGATATCCTTCTTTCGAATTTGGTCAAAATATAAATCCAAAATGGCAGCTGCGAAATCTTTCATATTTTTCATCATGGGTTTAGTTTTCGAGGATGCTAAAGTCGATTGTGAGGCTAAAATAATCCAAGATCGCAAAAATAAAAAAAAATGTTTTTGTTTAAATCATACGTGAGAAGGAACTTTGTTCCTGACGGTGGTAACCTGATCACACACGTTTATTTATGCTTCTATATTTTCTTTCATATTACTTTAATACCATCACTATCATAATTAATAATTGCGTTGCACCATATTGCATAAAGAATCCCGGGCGACGCGATTGGTGGACGCAGTGGCGTCGTAGAAATGTCGTTAGCGGCCTATACGTTAGATGGTAATTTAAACCCAAAACTTAAGTAAATAAGGTCTATTTTTTACTGTGCATCATGAGTTGTAATAATATTGTTTGTGTATTTTGGCTAGTTTGGCGAATCAGTTGCGGGGTTTCGATGTGTGAGTTTGTTTGGGATTTTGTGTCAGGATGCGCGTTAAGTTCCTTCGAAGTAATGCTTCCATGTTTATTTCCGTTCACTGTTGTAAGCATACAACTTGAAGTTACAAAATAATTTGACCATAAAACAGAAAAGAAAATTTAACATGATTATAGTCAAGTACACAACAATGTCATACAAAAAGTACAGTTTGTATTTTAAAAACATAATGATGTCAGTTCCGGTGCCTCCAGCAAGCACAATGAGACCATTAATGTTCTCGGTCAGCTTAAATCGATGGCCAAGGTCTGGTGGGACAAAGTTGCAGTAGAATAGAGCTGTTGACTGTAAAAGTTGTAGATATAAACATCTTTGACGGTATCTAACTAAAGGAACTTATCATGTAGCAATACAAAGAAATACTTTTATTGGTTGCGAATAATTGCAAGTGTTTAATGTAGGTGGTAACTTTGTCAGCATTGTAGTCATACCATATCAACACGAGGCATATTCCCCGAAGACTTAGGCAAAGGTGTACTTAAATATAACTGGCGGACTGTGGGCGTATTGTAGTATTGAAGTCATGTCAATATTTTGATACTGTAGCACTAAGGTCGTTTAATAATATTTTCCTTATAAATACGAAAGATTCCATAGTCTTCTGGCAAACTTAAGGTCACCTTAAAATCCTATTTATTTGCTTCTAAAAACAATGAAATGTTTCTTTTTCCCCTCTTTCTTGGGAATCTATTCCAAATCCTGGTAAAGTTAAAACATAAATTTCTCTAAAACGTCAAATTGCGCCAGAATATCCTTAAAAATTCATTATGAATTAATTTTCTGCAACAGTATTGGTTACTTACAAAACATACATAAACTTTATATTTAGTTTCAATATTTTTTTGTTAAACCAATATTGTGGTTAAACAATTTACAGTGTTACCGGATATAATTTACAAAGCATGGCATCAGCAACATTAGTCATTACCGTTTGAAGTAATTTTCTTTTTGCGACGAATCAATACCATGACCAATGTTGTGGTTTTTGTAATGTAACACAAAAAATGTAAAACAACTTCAGTAATGAAGACATTTAGCTCGAATCCAAAAATATATTGAGATTTGCATTAAAAGAATCACTTTCACAACTTGTTATGAGAACTGAAATATGCTTTTACAAAATATACACAATTACTGTGAAAGGTATTGCAAAATATTTTACATGTAATGCGTAAACGATTCTTCCTTTTCATATATACAGGTTTCGAACCGGTCCGTGAGTATGAAAGCAATTAAAATGTGGTAATCAGCCAGTCGACTGTAGTAGCAATAATTTCTCGACGTCAGTTTAATCAATGTGGAACATATGTATCAGTTTCTGATCGACGACTTCCGGAATGAAACCATAAACTAGAACATACTGTAGCCATTGGCTGCGGCTTTCCTGGTGAAGGGTTTTGATTTCCTATTTATATTGTCATGCACTTCTTTTATATCTATAATTTTTGCTCATATGTGTCCCTACCATCAAGCTTGATTTTGCTTTTAGGGACTGCTTTTCGCAAACTAATTATCCTCTCATCGATCCCTTCCCTCATTTGTTTCTGACAATATAAATAGAGATCACTACTTGTCTATTTCTTAAATTATTGTCTTCATGGACGAAAACGGCTTCATTATGGAACCGTCAGGTTAGGGAATTCTTTAACGCGACTTTTTTATTTTGTTATGAAGATACACTTGCGAGTCTTCCTGTGGACTCAGTCTGCAATGATATCAAGACACACACGGTCACTGAAAGGCTATAACATCACTGAATTACCAACATTACCTAAGAGACTGTCAAAGTCAACCGATTTGATTGACTGTTGCTATTTCGGTCAACCAAATCACAGCAGTCATAAATTTAGCAGCAATTTTACAGCCTATTAGCAAGTTTTTATGTTCATTAGCCTTTCACTAACTGCGATTTAAAATTGAGTAGCGTTTTAGAATTTTGCCATAATGTTACCACGTGGGTTAAAAGACTTAGGTTTTGTACCGTCTACGCTTTACCCTTCCTAATCTGGTATGCCCTATATCTTCAGAATCAGCAGCCGCTCTTGGACGTGGTCCGGGAGCGAGCGCGCGAGCTTTGCTCCGGGGCGGATGCCGCCAGCGGAGAGAGGGTTGAGCAGAGGACCAGGGAGCTGGCCGACAGATGGAATGTAGCTTGCGAAGGTATGTACTCCTTAATGTCAGCATCTAGACGTATCGCAATTGTTAACGTCCCCTTACTGTGACGATTAGTCAAGCTCTGTTCTGTCTCCTGTTTGATGATTATCAACAGCCTGAATCAATCCACTGCAAAAAAAAGTCTTTTTTACCCGACTGCGGGAGGGTAATGTTTTTCGAGCGTATGTATGTATGTCCATTTCTATAGCACGCTCTATAGCCCAAACGGCTTGACGGCTTATTACATGTGAGGTGTCGTTGGATTCGCCTCAATTGTGGGAGTGACATAAATATTTTTTTAAATAAAGCACCCACTAAAAAAAAAGATATTTTTTTAATTAACTGAAAAGAGAAAAACAAGTAATAGATATAGTATATACTATAATTTTTGTTTGTCCCCGCCTGCAGTACCTCATAATATTTAATGTATAAATTATATCTATTACTTGTTTTTCTCTTTTCAGTTAATTATTTTTATCTAGGATTTTTGTTTTTATAATAAATGCCATGAGGTCCAGCGCTTTCGATACAGCGGTAATGTGGACCACACAACGTTTGTTACTAATTATGAGTGTTAAAAGAGAAAAGTAGGCCTTCGCATTACAGTATATTACAGCGTATTGTCCCAATACAAAAATTAATTTTCATCGTCGATGTTATTGCAAAGCTTCTTAATGATTAAACAAAAAACGATGCCTATTGGGAACGCACTTATCATTGAACGGTATTGTTATGAAAATACTGTTGTTATGGTGACACAAGTTACGGCAGCACCTGAGCAAAAACAATAAAATAGTTCGGTGCGTTAAGAATAGAACAAAGCCAATTTACCAATTGTGAAGTTTAAAATAAAGTCCATGCTGAACTGTGAATTCATGTCAATACAATACACCACAGCATTTTGCCTCATCTTACCTCACAACTATTAACACAAGGTTTTGGCTGCAGTTTTACGCCCGTGACCTAGCGTGAGAAGCCACATTTTTACGATAAATAGTACGCTGTGACATTCACCTTAAATATTATATTTAGCCCAGTACTCATTTACGGCAACACCATTCGCTGACGCAGCCATCCTGACATGTACAGTTATAGGGAAAGTTAAAATAATAATAAAAGTTTAGCTGTGACAGCTACTATATCCTAATCTTTCCACTCCAGGTTTAGCCAAACGCGCAGCAACAACCGACCAGCAGCTGACCCGCTGGAATCAACTCCTCGACGTGCAGAGGAGCCTGGGGGCTGCCATCACGGCTGCGTCCGACCGCCTGCGACAACTGGACGCCAACCCCAGCACCAGGCGGCGAGCTGTGGATACCAGGCATGCGCTACAGGTGAGATACTATGCAAATTAAATTTTATAGATGAATTTCATCAAAATCCGTTCTGAAGTTTTTGCGTGAAAAAAAACATGCATCCATGGATTCATCATCACAAAATTTTCGCGTTTATAATAGTTGGATAGTCTGACGTTTAACCTCTTTGTCTCTTGATGGCCTGATGGTAAACAAAAATGCGGTCGATAATGGTACACGCTTGCTTAGAAATAATTTAGTTACTTTGACGTAAGATTAACTAGTACTTGCTATCGGGAACAGTTATTAATTGACCGATAACATCGACCGTTCTAACTGTTTCATTGTGATGCATCGTAAGTAGGTAACACCAATCAACTTGAGGCGATGAACAATTCATCGTCAATCGAACGTAAATTCAAAATCTAGTAATTGGTCATTTTATTTATTGTTATTTATTTATTTAAACTTCATGTACAATAGTGGTACATAGGCGGACTTAATGCCATAAAAGGCAATCTCTACATTCAACCTTTGGGTTAAATAGCACAACATTGTGAAAGGGTACAAAAAAAATAATGCTTAAAAATAACATCTTGTTTACGTCTCTAGATGAGAGCTAATAGTTATTTTAGTCCTAGAGCAAGGCTTGTAACCTCAACAATGGTTTTGAAGTACTCATTGTGGTAGTTAAGTAGTTATAGTCGATAAGAAAACTGTACTGTACTTCGCGATCATGAATATTGCTTGCATAAACACCTAGACTGAAACAATGACTACATTAAGTAGGCCATACAAATACCTCTTTTATGTGTCACTGCAGAACTTTGTAGATTATAAATAGAGGTACTTATTTTTCATTCCTCAACTTTGGTGATACCTGAATCAGGCGTCTGTCTATTGTTTTTATTGTTTCGCTAATTATGACAGATGAGTGCATATAAATACAAAATTAAACTTATTGCATCCATAATGTATATACAGGTGGTAAGTATAAGTTACAGAAACGATTATGGACCCTGTCGGGCACAGCAACATTCTAGATACAGTCAGTGTCTAGGAGAGAGGAATAGTTCTTAATCAATACTAATATTATAATTGCAAAAGTAACTCCGTCTGTCTTGGTATGGAGATAGTTTGAGACCCTGGGCAGGACATAGGATAGTTTTTATCCCTGCAATCATCCTTAAGGGGGTGGGCAGAAGTTTGTATGGTGAACTAAAAATTTCACAAGTATGGCGGCCCACATATCTATAATATTATGGCGCGATATAAAAAATAGGCTATTCAAAGTACTAATGCTACGCAGACGAAGTCACGGGCAACAGCTAGTAGCATATAAAAAGGGGTTAGCCTTTTGCTATTAAACATAAAACCAGATCACAATCAGAGTACGTATTTGTGCTCTGATTGAGAATTTCATTTTGCCCGAACAGAATTGAATTTAGAACTTCAAGCTAAAACCAAGAGACATTTATTCAAATTAGACTGAGCATGAGCACTTTTTAAACGTTATTTAAAAGACAGTCCTCAAAAACGCCCTTCAGTTACCACTTCCTAGTGCTTTAGCAGCTTCTGCACACTAGACAATCGAGGCAGTTATTAACCACAATTTTCTCTCCCCAGGAGCTACAAAGTGAAGTCTCCAGCCTTGAAGACAGTCGTGACGAGCTCCTAGAACACGCTGATTTCGTCATCAGCATCCTCAAGCCACACTCTAAAGACGCAGCTAACGACACAGAGAAGAACGTCAAGGAACTCGTAGAAGCTTATGAGAAGTAAGTTATGTGCACTGTGATTTTGTGTGTCTGTCTTTAAATGGTTCTTAATAGGGATGCTGGTTGTTGCTGGAAAGCAAGGTAAGTGTTGTGTGTTAGTTTGGAGGTTACTTGTATTTTGAAAGAAAGTTAATTTGAAATTAGAGCCATATAGATTTTGTGTTGTCTGAATATAATGGTCCAATGCTAGAGCCCATGGGGACATATTTTTCTTAACAAGAATGTAGGAAGATATAATCATTGTTTGATCCTTCAATTACACAGGATATTGGAAAGATCCTCATTGGATAATGATGATTTTATCAAATAGAATAGATGAATCTAAATTCTGAAAATCTCATCGTGTATTTATTCTGAAAATAATGTGTTTATTTATTTCCTTCATCACATCTATCATTACAGTATTGCGCCCAATGCGATAAATGCACACATATATAAGGAACTAGCTATTGCCCGCGGCTTCGCTCCCGTGGACCACCCCACAGGACCCATTTTCGGGATTTAAAAATAGCCTATGTCACTCAGGAATAATGTAGCTTTCTATTGGTGAAAGAATTTTTCAAATCGGTCCAGTAGTTTCGGAGCCTATTCGATACAAAGAAACAAACAGACAAACAAAAAAATCTTTCCTCTTTATAATATTAGTATAGATAATGTTTCTCACCTCAATTTGATAGAAAAAACATGAATGCTTGAAATTAGTCTCGGGATTGATACCTACTATGATTTTTTGAATTCCTTTAAACATTAATGTTTAAAGGAATTAATTAATTATGATTTTTTGAATTCCTTTAAACATTAATGTTTAAAGGAATTAAACATTAATGTTTAAAGGAATTAAACATTAATGTTTAAAGGAATTAAACATTAATGTTTAAAGGAATTCAAAAAATCATAGTAGGTATCAATCCCGAGACTAATTTCAAGCATTCATGTTTTTTCTATCAAATTGAGGTGAGAACACTAAATGCAAGTAAGCTTTAAACCAATATTGTGCTTTAGAGTCTTTTCAGCATTACTTCAGCAAATGTAAGATATTTTCGTTGTCAATCCGTATGATTCCAATTAATTTTATCTGTCCATGGTAGGTGCCAAAACCAACAGTTGATGCATTAAACCGTATTTACGAACGCGCGCAAAATTTATGACCAAACTGTGATTTAAAAACTCGTTAGATTCGCAGTAAAGCATTAAAGCAAACCGTTTGGATAGCCTTGGGATTTACAAATAGTGTGGAATAATGAATTTGGTAAAAAAATAAGCATTCGATCGTGTATTAGAAAAAGCTTTGTTGAGACTTCATGTTGCATTTTTTAGCTGTCTGATCCAAGCTATACTGAAAACTGACTTTTCGTTTTCTTCTTTTGTGCAAAATAGTGTTACTAGGGCTCTAAAACGTGACAAAAATATTTGAGTATCAGCGATTTTTACCCGAATACGGCGAAGCCAAAAGGAAGGGTTATAATTTTAGCATTCTATGTATGTTTGTATTTTCATATGTCAGATGAGACATTGATGAATAAAGTTTCAATCGATTTGTTATTATGACCGGGGTAACATAGGCTAAAAAAAACCTTTTTCGGCTTACAGTTTTTAATTTAACTTTTTGCTTGTTTATTACTTCGCTGTTTTAAGATAGTCTGAACCAGTCATGTCTGTTAAAAGCGTCAAGCTCGTGTCGCCATTTTCGTCTGGGTTTGCCACGCTGACATCGAAGGAGTCATAACGCTAACTTAATCTACCACAATGTGAGTTTTAGAAAACTATACATCTATTACTACATTTATTTTACTACATTTATTTTTCATAAATATTGTATATATTTTACTTCCGTAATGTGCGGATCTATGGCTCAGAAATACACTAGTTGCTTGTATCGCTTAATTGGATTACAGTCAGTCGATTAAGGAGGCCAATTGAAACAAATAGGATAAGTTTTTACGCATGTAGTCTTCATAGGTTTATTGCATACAAACTTTTATTTATAACTCAGTAGATACCTATATATCTCCTTGGCATGGAGTTGACATCCAGTCTCATCTTCGACGCCTCCATCGAGTACAAAGCTCAAATTGCGGCAAAGAAACTGGGCGTCCTAAACAGAGTGAAGCGATACTTTATGCCTGGACAGCTATTAACTCTTTACAAAGCGCAAGTCCGATCCTGCATGGAGTATTGCAGCCACCTCTGGGATGGCTCAGCTAAATATCAGCTTGCCGCGCTTGACTCGGTGGATCGCAGAGCTAAGAGACTAATTGGCGACGTCAAACTGGTGGATGCCAAGCTTCGCAGCTTGGCTCATCGCCGTAAGGTTGCCTGCTTGTCGGTCTTTTACAGACTGTATTTTGGCGAGTGTGCTCATGAACTCCACGACCTCATCCCACCGGCCCCGTTCTACCATCGGACATCTAGACACACTGCAAGTTACCATCCTTACCTAGTTGCTATTCCACCAATTCGCACCAAGCGCTTCCAAACATCCTTCAAAATGCGCACAGCAAAATAGTGGAACTCACTGCCTGCGTCTGTGTTTCCGAACGCATACAACCCGAATACCTTCAAAGTTAGAGTGAACAGGCTTCTTCTGGGTAAGCTCACTCTATCGTCGACTTTGTCTCTGTCACCTCTGACCTAGACTAGAGTCAAGAGCAAACCCATCACCAATAATATATATATATATGCTTTGCTGGCTTAGTGACGTGGTCAGGAACTTAGTCAACATTAAAAGTAAGATCCGTAGTTTCTAGACTGCATTTTTTAGGTACTCAAGTCTGAAATATAGAAAGTTGATAGTAAAGTTTTGTCTAACAAGCCAATTATTCTTGTACTTTGACATTAGTTATTCAACATAATTTGTTTAGAGAGTTTCTAACTGCGAAATATAAACATAGTTCGTTAAGTAAATTTGGTTCTCTATAGTTCGAAGGATACACTGCAAATACAACAAATATTAGTTGAAATAAAAATTCGTGCATGCCTGTGAACTTAATAAGACACGTTATTATTTTAATATATTTCCTAATTTGTCATTCGCTAGCATCGCAAAGTAATAAAAATGCGTAATAATCACCTTATCAAAAAAGATTGTATAAGCTTCAATCTCACAAAAACTGAAACGGTCAGACTGCATTCAGTTTTATTACAATCGACGCTTTTGTCCATCAAATTCAACATAAGAAGCGTTTTCAACGAACACGAATTTCTCAACGGTTAAATTGTCCGTGTCGCTATGTGCGAAGCTGTTATATTCCTTTATTTGTATGTTTGAAAGGCTAACCTTTTGATAGGAGACAAGAAAATTGCCACATGTATCTGAATATATTAGTAGCTTCATTTCCCCAACTAATTTTACTTGAAACAAAACCTTATAGTTTTCGTTCATCAATAATACAAAACGAATGTTCGAAATAACTTTATGATCACCAGTATCTACCAAAAATTGAAGGGATAGGACCAAAAATTGTATTCCTTCGTAGTCGATATAAATATTCTCTTCAAATTTTTCTCGTCCACTTGGAAACTACTAAATTTCGCTCTCAAAATAAATTTCAAATAGGTCATTGGCATTATGTAATGATAACAAAAATATTATTCACTTTCAGCTTTCACCCACCAACTTTTATTAACAATTTTCACTTCGGTCTTTCACTGATTATTACATAAAAACCTCATGTCGGTAAGTAGGCCAGTTTGTTGTCAAATTCCGGAAGAAAACTTCTGGCATAACATCAACTAGCTGACAGAGGCGCTCATGGATTCAAAACAAAAATATTTTCAATTTTGCCCTACTCAAAATCACTACTCATTTTAAACCTTCTTACTTCTTCTTTAAGTTCAGAATCATTTGCTTCCATTTCGTCATCAACGGATATAGTTGGTGGAAACAGTATTGGCGTCTTAAATTCTGGTTGGTTGGTTTTACATTTCGCAAGTTTTTTGGGACTTTGACTTCTAGCGTTGATTTTAAGATGGATAGCTTTTAAATATCCGTGTAATTATCTGCAGAAATTGGTGGGCAGTCTTTCCTGTTTTGAAATATTCATTCAATTTATTTATTTCAAGTAACACAGATTCATAACATAATAACAATAATAGCAGCACACGCAGTCTCATTAATTAATTTACAAATGAAATACAAAAAAGAAAAAAAATTATACATTAAAAATAAATTAAATTAGATAAAAAATAGTCATTTAAATTAAAATTACACCAACAATAAAATAAAATAGATCACAATAAAATAAAACAATAATTATAGTTTCCTAACCGTATTTCGTTGTTTCTTCGTATTATGCCAATTTACTAACTATCTGCTTATAGGTGCAGGAGATTTTCGGTTACTTTGACATTATCACGACATGATGAGAAACCAACCTCTTAAAATTGTTGGCTGTAAATTCTTCGCCACCAATTTAACTCTTGACATTAATGGAGCCCAACACTTCTCCGTAATTGCACCGATTCATAAAGGTTTAAAAACAAAAATCTCCACAATTTCTGCCCTCACGACGATCAATTTTATTTTCCCAACAATAAAATTCTTTACCAAACACCGCCAAACATGCGACCGTCAGACTGGATAGCAAAATTACATTGCTCATATACACTAAATTAAACTTTATGACACAAGCTTTAAAGATTTCAACGAAAGCATATAAATGCTGTCTTATAATCCTGAAGAAGGTATTGCCAAATATATTATGTTGCTAGTAAATATAATTCCATCCAAATTTGGACTCTCCACTCTAAAAATCATAAAATCAAAATCAAATATTTTTATTTTACATAGGCCTACATGGGCACTTATAAAACGTCGACAAAAGGTGCACGGTTCGGGTTAGTCGTTTCCTATGGAGAAGAACCGGCAAGAAACTCCATGGTTACTCTTTCATTTTTTTTTGTGTTTACAATATTTCCATGTTACAGCATTAGTACTTGGATAAAAAAAAAAAAGTTAACAAATGTTAACAATCATCTAGAAATCTAGAAAGCCTACAATGTTCACACATTCACAATCGGTAAAAGAATCTATACAAAGGTCAAAAAAAAAAAAAACACAACACTAAATTTAACATGTGGCACAAATACTGTAATCAGTGCTGTAATTATTCTTAGCAAAGGGCTATAATGATGACTGAAAAATATTGTAAAAAGTCAAATTAAAAGAGAAAAAAAATGAGATTGAGAATAGTTAGAGATATCCATATATTTGTGCCGTTTATGAGTTACCAGGGAAGCCGCATGCGCAGAGGGTGTCAAAGCCAAAATTTTTATCTTCAACGTAGTCCTTGATTTTATAATATGCTTTTTTAATAAGGACACGTTTGATGTAGTTTTTGAACTTTCCATCGGTCAGTTCTATAACTGACTTAGGCAACTTGTTATTAAAGCGTATACTGTTTATAAGAAAAGACTTGCTAGTTTTCGTTAATCTGAATTTGGGTATTACAATTTCGTGCTTACTGCGTGTATTTAAATTATGGAAGTCACTTCTAGTTTTGAAAAGCCCTCGATTTTTGCGGACATACAAAATACAATCCAAAATATAAAGTGAAGGTAGAGTCAGTAGTATATCGATCTCTTTAAATTTTTCTCTGAGGGACTCGCGAGGACCCATTTTATAGATCGCGCGGATTGCCCTCTTTTGTAAGATAAAAATTGAGTCAACGTCTGCTGCTGACCCCCACAGCAGAATCCCATAAGACATAATACTGTGGAAATAAGCATAGTATACTAGTCTAGCTGTGGCTACATCGGTTAACTGCCTTATCTTCCTTACTGCATAGGCAGCCGAACTTAACCTGCCCGAAAGAGTTCTAATGTGCGCGCCCCACTGCAATTTTGAATCGATAGTAATCCCCAAGAATACAGTTTCCGTTATTATTTCAAGATTTTTGCCGTCAAGATTTAGATTTAGGTCACGTTGAGGTACATTTGGTAAAGAGAACTTTAGACATTTTGTTTTTTTCGCATTCAGTAAAAGATTGTTAGCTGCGAACCATTCCGAGAGAACAATTAGACTTTCATTGACATGTAAGACATCCGTATCGGACTCTCAATTTTAAAGTTTTCTTTGGTAATGCTATTTGTTAAGTAGATACATAATTCGTAATGTGAATATGAGGGCTTTCAAGGGCGATAGTACATTAATCGAGTCATTTTAATTGGCAACCAGTTCCATGCATTTACAACGCATTAAAGTAGGAGAAGAGACAATAAACTTTCATGGGAAACCAAAACGTATCTACTTCGGCAGAATCGTATAAATTACATGTTATGTCGTTTTATCTTATCATGGCGAATAATCTTCACGCAGGATTACCCAATACAATTTTGTATTCTGTTATCTAAAAGCGCAGAATTATGAAATGAACGACCTTATTCATAATTTTAGCGCAGTAGGTAAAATTAACGCTGAAACGCTTGATGAACAAAAAAGCGTAGTAAGTGAAATAGCGTGAGAACATTTAAGAGAAAACTCAAGCAACATATTTATTATATTTTGTTGCGTGATGCTAAAGGTATAAAATCTTAAGCAGCCAATTATAATTCCTTGAATGTTTTCCCAACATCATAAAAATGAAAAATGTTGAGAATTACAGAAACGTGGCCTTAAATATCTCTAGACTGGGGCCTTGGATGTCTTTTTATATTATAGAAATTCTCGTAACTTTAACATCATCTAGGCAGTTAAATGCATTTTTCACAAACCTTCAAATTAAAATAAAGGCTTGGTAACGAAACTGTTACAGAAGTAACATTTATCAAGCAAGGAGTCCAAAAAGGTTACTTACTATACTTACAAATCTATCTAAATACTCATATAATGCAAGACTAACTTATCCAGCAATAGATGTCGTCATTGAACAAAAATCAGAATGCCCCATACAAAATGTGTCTCAGACAGCGTAAAAATAAAATAGATTTTATTAGCGCAAGCAGAATAAAACCATGTCGCCATGACCACATGTCTGTTGCATGACAACCGATAATATCCCGCTGACTTAACGTACAGGAATTTATACGGGAACTAAGAGAAATACATAAAAATAAATGTCACTATTTTGTAAAAAAAACCGATGGAAACGGTGTGAACGATCGAAATATTTGTCGAATATAAAATAGAATTTCGTAACGATGAAAATATTTGTAAGGATGAAAGTGTCTATGTAACATAAATATAGAAAGAAAGGTCTCTAAACTTGATATTGACAGAAAAAATATTTACTATTAAGATCCTGAAAAGTTGCCCCATGACCACACAGTCATGGTTATTAAAGTATTATAGATTTTGTATTCTGAACTAAGTTTAAAGCAGTTACATGAATTGTGTCAATTTTTTAGGCAGCAACTGTTACAGCTAAAATTGTTTACTTAAATAAATACCAGCGTAGAATATACATCCTCGTGATAACATTATGCTAATGGAATGTTCAGCCTATCTTGAATGGAACTGTTCATTCTTAAGAAAATACGGAAAATACTACAATTTTTTTTAAAATGTCCGGCCCCTTAGAAAAATTCACGTTACGCAATCAATGACACAGGATCTTAAAATGATTTCGCTTTTGCGAAAATAATCTTCAAACTATAGTAGACTTTATGTTTCAGTGATTAGAGTACACTTTGCATATTCTAATGTTGCGTCCTCTGCTATGATATCATCGCTTGCTAAGAAATCTCGTAGTTTATTAAAATAACCCTTAGATCTAAGTGAAGTGACGTCAGATGCTTCTTTAGTAGCTGACACCATTAGAAACTGTCTATACTTAGGACACATTCTATCACTGTCATTAAAACTGATATAATATTCTTTAAAAAGTGATTACGAAATGCATTTATTTGTATTTTCAGACATCTTGTGAAAAAGAGATTCCTCAATATTTTTTATTCTATTTAAGTAATTCTGATAGCATATTTTTTTGGGAACGTGAGATATTATGTATAAATATTATATATAACTAATCTCAGTTTATTTTTATAATTCTCTGCCCTAACTTACTGTGTCTACTCGGATACCAGATTAAAATACAGCCTCTATTTCTTCCTGTTTCGTTCAAACTCGATAATATTGGCAGTCCACTTTCCGCAACACTGAACAGAATCCTGTACCCCACATAACCATGACCTTGGAACTACAAATACCGAGATTTACCGAGCAGAACGTCTTTGATGGATCGCGCGAACCAACCAACCTTGATTCTCGAACACTATGTGACTTTAAAACCAGTGAAGTCATGATTTAATTGTGTCTAGACGAGGATATGTGTCTTTTGACATATTATACTCTCCGTAATGGCTTTGATAATGGTTCCCGAAGGGTAAGGGGAAGCCTTTTGCATAGATTGTAGCTATAAACATGTTTGTAACGTTAAAAAGGGGTGATTTGTCCGTACTGCTTATGAAGTCCAATTAATTTTGATGAGTCATCATTACTCTTAATTATTTTGCGATTGTCACTATGTATATATGAATTTGAAGTTTTGATTACGAATCGTACGTACACAGACTTACCGTCTACTAGCTTAGTTGGTTGCTAAATATTTAATGTATTACGTAATTTAAAATTCTCATTTGAATTTGTCCTTCAAGGTTTAGAAGTTCAAGTTTTATATAAATATTCAAATATTTATCATTAAAGTTACGCTTTGCACTTTTCGGCTCAGCAGTGTCTCGAGTGTTTTTCACACAACTTGGTATTGCGTTGTCAAGTGCAAAACATTGCTTACTCGTATTGCATTAGTAACGAATGAAGTATAAGGAGTGACAAGTATAGACCATGGCCTAGTAAGTATAACTCGGTTCAATAAATATCAATTTATTGTAAATTGGATTGAATCTTATCGCCACAGGGGATCTAATACAGTAGATCTAATAAAGAATGGGTGAGAAATGAATTTGCAAATGTTTTGTCCGCGTAAAACTTGGAATAATTTCCATGTTAAAATAAAACATTTGCACGGAACCCAAGGGAATGTACTCATAGGATGAAAAGTATTCTATCCACCAAGGTCCAATGTATCTCTATACCAAATTGGTTCATCGGTTTAGGCCTGAAACCAGACAGTTACTTCGCTATATTATGGAGTATACAATCGAAAGGTACATGGAAATGCATTAGTAATATTTTACCATTCATAAAAATAAATTTACAGCAATTCAATTCAATTTCCCCTTGACAGTTAGGTAAAGGTATGGAAACCATAACAGCTGTTTACCGTTAGCTGCATGGGGTGCCCCTTCCAACCGCTACAACGGTATTTAATGTATTATACTATAATTACCATGTTTGGCAAGTAAACATGACATTTTAGCTAAGTAATTACTGTCTCAGACTGCAATTTTCTGCTTAACATAGAAACCTTTTAATGCTGGGAAGTGAGCTAGGGAGAACTGTCTGGCAAGTCAATATTTATAGCTCTACAAGAAAATGTTTTGAAAATGCATTAAATAAACTTTTCAGTCGTTAATACTAGAAAAAAGATATTCATTATTAAGCTGACGTAGTTCTCGATTTTCAAAACATGTAAAAAAACAAATAAAGTTCAACCTAACTTTGAGGTATATTTCCCATGAAGGAAGCTTTATTCGAATCATAGAATGCTAAAACATTTGAAGTTCAACTAAACTATAGTAACGTTCCTTCGACCAAACCGTTTCCTATAACCTCGAATGCCAACACAAATGAACTTTACTGTTCAAGCTAACTTTGAGGTTCTTTTTTCTCATAAAGCCATCTCCAGTCGAGTGCACATGGAACCCGTTACCGGTGCCTTCGGGTTATGGTCCGCCGACGTCGCATGCCAATCGCCGGCCACACTGCCAACGCATAGTTTGGCAACATTGCCATTTGCTGGGTCGTTGACTTCTTATCGAAATGTCCGTTTATCAACTGTATTTATATATCTTCGTGTGTATAAGTGAGAACTTCCGCAATGTTTATTTTAGGATCTGTATTTTGCTCGTGTGTTTTCAAAAAGTTTCGTTCTTGTTCTAGTTTGTTGCCAGAATTTGCGCTCTCTACTTGTCGATGTTTTGTTTGTTCGGAAAGACATAATTACAATAATTATTTGCTCTTGTGCTCTGCAAAAGACAGGACTTTATCTTAGTTCTCTTTTGTATCATTTACTAGTAGAGAAACTGATTAAAATTATTACAAACTTTTCAGTTCTTCACCAAACTTGTTCTCTCTTTTAAACAATACTGCCAACTGAACCATTAGTAAAATAATCCATGTTCACAATTGTGGGTCACCAGACACACATTTAAATGAGGATAAATATGAGTACTTGTAACCGAGTGAACTTGAAACTGAAATCACAAGGTAAAACATTGTTCTAACCGGATACACAATTTTTTGTAAATGATAGTTCTATCTGAACCGTTGAATGGCAGTTGGTTTGTCAACCTTATTGCTAAGGGCATAGGGTGAAAAGTGAAACCGTAATAGTTGTACCATAGTTATATTTAACGACAAAATAAAACATTTCTGTAACAATGTGACCACAGAACTTCCTGCTTATAAAATAGCGATGACATAACTCACTCAATACTTAGTAGGTATAGAGTATTGACGAATTTTGTATTAATACGCTTATTCACATTCAAGTCTGTTGACAACTCAGTGTTAATGTTTAAGCTGTAGCTACAAGTTTTGTGAATAAAAGAAACAAGTTTTTTGTATGGTATCGTCTTTACTATGTTTTGTTTTTGTTTTACCTTGAAGAAACTTGGTTTCTTCTTTTTCTTACGAATCGGTATGAAATCAGGAATCGCTTTTGTCATTATCAAAATATTAACCAGCCAGGAAGGTATAAGAAATTTGAGTCTGACTAGCTACCCAGGGGCAGGCTATTTTAATGCACCCTTGGCGAAGATGACGCGAAAATCCTTCGGCAACTATTCTAGATCTAGTCCTCAGAGTCACTGCAGTATGAATATAAAGGCCTATTTTTAGGAACTTGCTCATAACTGTGAGAAAGAGATGGAACAGTTCAGTATTGACCTGTGCACTCGCTTTTTATTTTCCGCTGCGCGCAACTCAAACATCGGTGTTTAAATTGCAATTGAGATGTCATTTTCGCATTCTTTTTCATGCCATTTGAAAGGGGACGAGACTATAAACGAATGGATTCGTGGCTAGACGCTTGTTTATTAAAAATACCTACATCTCATTTGTCTGCGAACATTTTCAGGGAGAGAGGGGTTTTGCGGGCAGCCCCTAGCAATATTCACCCCTCACAGTCAGGCTTAATTATACATATGTGTTTGTTTGTGATCTGTTGGGCATAAACGTTTCGTGCGTATTTGGTGATTAACCTTGACTTGATACAGCGATTATGTGAAAATTTCTGCAAAAATAAATGGAGGAAAAATGATTAAAATATTTTATATAAGCAGCGAGTCGGGATATACATATTAGTCTAGTTCTGCCAGTTGTACTTCAGCGGTATCGATCCGCTTCGTATTATAATATTGATAGTTGTTAAACTCTAGTACAGAACTTTCACGTGTCCGAGAGTTTCTTCGCACTTACAGACTAGAATAGAATCAATCAGAAGACTAGCTCCGCAACTGTAACGCCCTACGTCATGCCCTTTCATAAGCCAATGTAATACTTACACGACTGGATATAACGTTCATTTATCACTGAAACGAAAGCCAGACAATCGACACGGGGGAGACGTGTAATCGTTATTCAAACTGGCAGACTAGTATTTCCGAGCTTAGTGCGCACGCGTGCGATCGCAGCGCTTAATAGGTCACGGCCTCACAGTCTGCACTGGAAGCCGGCTACAGGGATATACTTAGAACGACACGCCATTTTAACAACAAGAAAATATATTTGTTTCGACATTCAAGTTAAAATAACGCTATGAAAGTGTACCTCTGTGAATCTGTGTTTTGCGAAACTAGTGCCCGAGACAATCGCACGGTTCCTTTCCGCGGACCAGCACGACCGGTCCGAAAATAAGCGACGCAATCTGTTTTTACAGTAATGAAACAAATTTTTATGCTATAAGGCGACTGGGACGTGCCTACGCCGTGCGGCCGCGACATGCTCGCTTTTATCTGAATTATGTGATACAAATGTGACCGTGCCTACGTGGACCGGCGGCGATGACTCACATTCACAATAGTGTTTCAGTGGACTGGGGACACTGTCCTACGGGATCTTTTTTATAAATTGTGTACGTATTCCCATTTAAAAGTGACTTTTTTGTGTATTTACTGGTGTACAATGAAACCGGCGGTGCTAAGTCAGCCGGCCATGCTGCATGCGGTTGTGGTCATCATTCATCGCGAGTGTTGTTGCGTTACAACGAGGACCGCTTCCGTTTCGCGATCGTGTTCACCGAGCGGTCGACACTAACGATCCACCTCGCAATTAGTTAACATTATGGCAACTGGCCGACTGAAGGTCGCGCTCGCGTCACCCTAACATAAGGTAAACGGTGCCGGGCGTGCGCGTGCAAAACGTAAACACTGGCCGGCGAATGCACCGAAAAAACTCGCGCGCTATGATGTCACTGTGCAAACATTAGAACGTGGAATTTAAAATTAGATGCGTCCAGCGAATCTATCGAGATTGTTTCATTGAGCGACGGGCGGGCGACGCGAGCGGAGCGCCGCGAGCGAACGAGCACGAACGACGAGGTAGCCACACTGTAGCGCCTGGGTAGCGCCGCCGCCGCGCGACCTTGCACCGTCACGGGCAGCGTCACGCCGCGCCGGATTATTTTCGTCGCGTTTTGGCACCTACACCTCACGCGCGCTCCCCAAACCACAATCCCGTACCGTTCGGTGCGAACTGTACGTTTTAATATCGCTTTTATTTTGCAGATTGCGACAGACTCTTGCGGCGCGGCTTGCGGAGATCGACGATATTGTGTCCGAATTCGATCGCGTGTCGGAGAGAATCGACGAGCTCCGACAGCAAATAGAAGTGTTGACAGCGAAAGTTAGGACTTTCTACGTATTCGGCGAAGACGAGGCGGACAGTGTGCGCGCTCTGACGAAAGAAGTGTCGGACTTGGTGGAGCGCACGAAGAACTTCACGGAGGAGAGCAGGAAGAGGTACGGAGGATCGGCGCCGGCGGACGTCGCCCAGGAGCTGTCCTCCCTAGAGCTATCCTCTGAGGCGCTGGCAGCCGCCATGGAAGAGAAGGAGAGGGAATGGAAGCGTGCGCGCACGGCGCGCTCTGAGTACGCCACCGACGTAGAGGACGTGCAAGCTTGGGTTCGCGCCGCCGAACTCACAGCCAGGGACCGCACACTGGCGCCAGAGCCCTACCGGGAGCGCCTGGTGGCCACCCGGGCGGAAGTGCCAAACGTTGCTGACCGCGTGGAGAGACTGACGCGCAACGCACGCGCAATAGTAGAGGGCAGCCGCGACGCCACCGAGCGCCAGCTGGTGCAGTCCACGGTGACGGCGCTGTCGGAGCAGTTCTCCGCCGTGTGCAGCGAGCTGGAGGCACGCCAGGCCGCCGTGGAGGACGCCTGCGACGCCGTCGCGCGCTTCCTTACTCTCCTTGAGAAAGTCCTACTTTGGGTCGAGACACAGCGAGCATTCCTTGCGCGGCCACTCCCATTGGCCGACTTGCAGGAGG
Organism: Orthosia incerta; assembly: GCA_948252205.1. Taxonomy (NCBI): domain Eukaryota; kingdom Metazoa; phylum Arthropoda; class Insecta; order Lepidoptera; family Noctuidae; genus Orthosia; species Orthosia incerta. The sequence continues at coordinate 3,113,968 of OX411753.1, read as the reverse complement.
CGCAACAGAAACAGACTGAATATGGGGTATGTGCCGACGGCTTGCGATCAAATGTATAATCATGTGAAAGTGTTTACTAAAATAAATGTATGTTTTCAGAATGCGCTCAAGAGCTGTAAGCAGCAAGCCAAGAATTTAGCAGATATGGCTAAGGAGATAGAGGCAATCGAAAGGGTAACCAGCCCGGGAGACTTGCCTTCTAGGCTAGAGGCAGCAGAGAACGCGACCGTTGACGTCGAGAAGAGATTAGCAAAGACAGTCAGTACAACTGCTGATTTTGATTCCGGGTTTAACTCCAAACACATACTAATTAACTTTGTTTATTTTTACAGAACGGTCTACTACAGGAACTAGCTGAAGAATGGGAGCGTTGCGAAAGAAAATTAAAGGATGTCGGACACTGGCTCGAAGCGACCGCAAGGACGCTTGAGACACCTCAAAATGCAAAGAAACCGCTCAGGGATCGTCTCGCCCTGAGGGAGAAGTTGATAAACGATATCTCCACGCAAAAGACGAAGATCTCATATGCAGTGGAAAAACTCAACGTGAGTCGTCATCGTCGGACTTGTGTTTTTTGTTGCTGGGTTCTAGTTGCAGCGCCGCGCGCGGGTGGTCACGTTGTGCTGACTGCTGTTATGTGCGCAGGTACACTTCGGTCCGGACGGCGTGGCGGCGCAGTCCGTGGGGCCGGAGGGCGTGGAGGCGGCGGCGCACGCGCTGGCCGGCTCGCTGGACGCGCTGGCGGCGCAGACGGGCGCGCAGGCGGCGCAGCTGGCGCGCGCACTGGCGCAGGTGGACACCTACTGCGCGGACGTGTCGCGCCTGCGCCAGCAGCTGCTGCAGGCTGAGCAGGCGCTGCGCCACGCCGCGCAGCCCAACTACTCGCCGCGCGAGCCCGAGCGCGCGCACCGGCAGCAGCAGGTAAGATCATGATCCACACGACCGCGAGTAGGTGGCTAGCGAGTATTCTAGTTTTGTTTATCCGACCTGGAGGCTCTCAGGGCGACCGGGCAGGTGGCGGGCACGCTTCATCTCACCTGCGAGCCCCAAAGCTCGATCATCTTTTATTTATCTTTTGTTTTCTTTTTGTCACCCTCCTCCTCACCCTCCCCGCTACTAACACGTCGAACTGATATCCTCCGCTAGGAGTGTCGCGAGCGCGTCAAGTCGCTCCAGAGCAAGATTCAGGCGCGTAACGAGCGAGTGAAGCTCTTGGTGCAGCGCGGCAGTCCCGACGCCGAGCCGCTGCGGGATGCGTAGTCCGATTACCCGCGATTAGTTCATAAGTTGATTCCTTGTCATCTCGTCCCTGTAATTTTTATAAGCATATAATACGAAACGTTAAATATACGAGACGCATCGCAGCCACCGTCGTTTCTTTTCGCTCAACCTCTCATCACGTCCGTCCGCTCGTCTGAGAGACACCTTTCTTAAATTATGTGTTTGTCCGTACTTGCGTATCAGGAGGTCGCCCGGCGAATCGAAGAGCTGACCGGAGCGATCTACGCGCTGGACCCCTACTTCGTGATGCCGGCGACCGACGAGCACGCCGCCACTCTGAGCATGCTCGCGGCGAGCGCGGCGCACGTACGCTCGCACCGCGCGCGCTCGCCTGCGCGCCGCCTGCGGCCCCTGCTGGCCCCCGCCGCCCCGGCCCCGCGGGCCCGCTCGCCCTGCTGGGCCCCGGGCGGCATCACCTACGCCGAGATAGTCAAGGGCTCCGGCTCCCGCTCTAGCTCCCGCGGCTCCCGCGCGCCCGACGACGGCCCGCCCGACCTAGTGGAAGTGCCCGCGGAACCGTGTGTGCTCAGTGAGAGAGTCGATGACGACGCAGTGTCGCACAGTGACACCCGTGTTAGCGAGTCTATCAGTGTCAGTGAGCCTTATGGCGGTGACGTGATCGTATACTATGATGACATTATCCCACGTGCGCAACCGGAACCGGAACCGGTTCCTGAATATTATACAGAAACCCCAGTGGAATACCGGGAGATGCCCATTGATGTGCCGGCACCCGTGTATCGGGGATCACCCGTGTATCGGGAATCGCCCGTGTATCGGAAATCACCCGTGTATCAGGAATCAACCGTGTATCGGGCATCACCCGTGTACCAGGAATCACCTGTGTATCGCGCATCACCTGTGCGTCGGGAAACACCCGAGCCTCGTAAGAAGTCGCCCGATCAACCAATGAGGGAATTACAGCCCGGAGAATTGGCAATATTGGAAAGGGCTATCAGCCCATCACCGAAACAACACTCGCATGAATTATCTTATGCGGAAATATTAGCACTCGGGCTACGCAAGCAGCCGCGTACTCATAGCGTTACGTCCTTACCGAAACCACAAGTGGCACACGTAGAGCTGGTGAAGGAGATCGTAGTAGAATGCGTCGAGAGATCTCCACCGATTCAGCAATATGAATCGAAAGTTGAGAAGATTGAACCGCCGAGGTTCAAACCCGATAGACCTGAAAAAATGGGTAGACTGGAAAGGCCTGAAAGACCCGAGCGTCCACCTCCTAGAAGTAGGTCAAGGGAAATACCAAGACAGCGGCGCGGGCCTGAAAAACGGTCTACGAAGGCACATGACGTTCAAGCCATGAAAAGGAAAAAGACGATGAAAAAGGTCATCGAAGTCCAAGACTTTGATGAACCTGAACAACCCGTAGAAGTAGAACTTAAACCTATTAGAGATACACTGGTTAAAGCTGCGACCGTGGAGCCAACTGTAGAAGTTAGTTACAAAGAAGTTACTAAAAAGTTACAACACAGTGCTACAGTCGTAGAGACAGTCACAGAACTGGTAGCAGAAGACTCAGAGTCTGAAGCTATCGAAGAAGTTGAACAAAAGAAGCCTAAGAAGAAACAAAAGCCTAAAAAGCCCAAATCACCTGAAGACGAAATTCTAAAAGCTCTCAAAGAAATTGAAGAGCTAGAAAGAAAGAAGAAAAAGTCGAAAGAACCTCGCGATAAGAGCAAAGACAGCATCACTGAGGTCATAACAATAGAAAATACGAAAAAACCTGAAGGAATTGAATTAAAACAGCTTACTAAGGAAACAGATGCACAAATTAAGTCTAAGAAAAAGAAAGGTCTTAAAGAATCACCCGTTAAAACCACCGATGTAAGTACTGAGTTCATAACTGTTGAGTCTACTGCTCCAGTTGAAATGGTAACAAAGGAGGCTAAACCCAAGAAAAAGAAGAGTCAAAAGCAAGTTTCTTTAGATAAGTCAGAGAAATCAGAGCCTAGCTCTGTTGGAAGTATAAGTGACGTCATCTCTGTTGCCTCTGTCTCTGGTAAGAGTACAGAAACACCTGTTGAAACAAAATCTGTTGAATCGGAAGTTATTTTACAAGTTGTTCAGCACACTACTCAACCGGAACCAAAAATAACAGAAAAAAATCAACAGCCTTTGTTGATTAATGATCAGCCTAAAACTAATGTTATTCAAACTTCAGATGAAACACAGAAAGATAGTACTACAAAGGAAGCTAAACCCAAGAAAAAGAAGAGTCAAAAGCAAGTTTCTTCAGATAATTCAGTGAAATCAGAGCGTAGCTCTGTTGGTAGTATAACTGACGTCATCTCTGTTGTATCTGTCTCTGGCAAGGGTATAGAAACACCCGTTGATACAAAATCTGTTGAATCGGAAGTTGTTTCACAAATTGTTAAGCACGTTACTCAACCTGGACCAAAAATAACAGAAGGAAAACAACAGCCTTTGTCGATTGATGATCATTCTATAGAGAATGTCATTCAAACTTTAGACGAAACAAAGAAAGATAGTACCACAAAGGAAAATAAACCTAAGAAAAAGAAGAGTCAAAAGCAAGTTTCTTTAGATAAGTCAGAGAAAGCAGAACGTAGCTCTGTTGGTAGTATAACTGACGTCATCTCTGTAGTTTCTGTATCTAGCAAGAGTGCAGAAACACCCGTTGAAACAAAATCTGTTGAATCTGAAGATGTTTCACAAATTGTTAAGCACGTTACTCAACCTGGACCAAAAATAACAGAAGAAAAACAACAGCCTTTGTCGATTGATGATCATTCTATAGAGAATGTTATTCAAACTTTAGACGAAACAAAGAAAGATTTTACCACAAAGGAAGCTAAACCTAAGAAAAAGAAGAGTCAAAAGCAAGTTTCTTCAAATAAGTCAGAGAAAGCAGAGCTTAGCTCTGTTGGCAGTATAACTGACGTCATCTCTGTTGTTTCTATATCTAGCAAGAGTACAGACACACCCGTTGAAACAAAATCTGTTGAATCAGAAGTTGTTTCGCAAGTTATTGAGCATGTTACTCAACCGGAACCAAAAATAACAGAAGAAAAACTACAGCCTTTGTCGATTGATGATCAGACTAAGGACAATGTTATTCAAACTTTTGGCGAAACACAGAAAGATAGTACCACTGATGTTATTTCTACAATAACTTCTAACGTTACACGCCAAGTCGAATACAAAGAAGTATTTGAAACGGTAACTGAAACAACATCTGTAAAATCAACACATGAACAGATTATTGATTATGAAATCAAACCATCGCTTAATGAGACAGTAAAGGAAATATTTTCGCCACAACCTGTCATTGAAGCAAATAATGAAAATGAGCAGACTTCAGAAAAAAAACGAGAAACAATTGACACACAAGAGGAATTAAACATTGAACAGACAACAGAAACTAAAGAGTCGAACTTATTTTCAGTTCAAGAACAAACTCCTAAACAAGAAGAACAACTAAACAAGAAATCTTCTAAAAATAAAAAGAAGAAAGGCAAAGTAGAGCCTAAACAGGTGGAACAGGAACAAAAACTAACAGAAAACAATATACAATTAGAAGTAGTAGAAGTTTCTGAACGAAGACCGGAATCTGAACAACTTCCACAAAAACAGCCAAAAATAGTTCATTTGGGAACATCTAAGGTAGAGGAACCTCAGCCAGAAGAAAAAGAAATGTTGCCTGAGAAACCAGAACAAAACCAGCCAGACACGACGGTCGAAGAAATAAAAACCTTTTTGTTGGGAAATATACAAACAAAAGAAGTACAGCAGAAAAATTTACAGATATTACAAGTACAACCAAAACCAAACGAGCAGAACACTGTCAAGGTTGAATTACAACAACCAGAGCCAGAGTCTTTGCAATCAGAACCAATACAAATAGAACAAGTGCTGATACAAGATGAGGTCAAAATAAAAGAACTTCCATCTAAAAATAAGAAGAAAAGGAAACAAAAGAAACATGAAAAGACCCCAGAACCAATAGTCTTTGAAGCTAAAGAAACTGTTGAAATTGTTGAAGAAGACGCTAAAACAATGCCTATTGAACCCGTTGTAGCAGAAATACCAAACTTAGTAGAACAAGTTGAAGAGTCAAAACCAACAAAGAAAAAGAAACCTAAAAAAGCCAAACATGCTGAAGTTAAAGATGATAAGATTGAAAAGACTGTAATTGAACAAAAAGAAATTGAACAAGTTACTGAAGTGATTGAGAATTTTCCTAAGGGAACTAACGAATCACAACCTCTCGAAGAGACGAAACGATCCAAAAAGAAGTCAAAATCTCAATCTAAACCAGAAAATGTTGTCAAGGAAGTACCAGTTGAGATCGGTCCTGAGCAGGAGCTATCTGTTCCTGAACCTGAACCACCTTTGGAAGACGTAAAACCAGAAGAACCTGCCTTCGAAGAAGTCAAATCGCATAAGAAGAAGAAATCTAAGAAACAAAAGATTGACGACGACGATATTGAGAAGGCTCTCAAAGAGATTGAACGCACTGAAGGATCTAAGAAGAAACCCAAGGAAAGGACACCAAAACCAAAAGCCAAACAAGAGCACCCGAAATCGATAATTACTACGACTAAAGTAGCTGAGCATGAAATTCAGGAGGAAGTCTCCTCAAAGAAGGTTGAATATGATACATCACCTGAGGAAAACATTGAAAATGTTGAACCAATTGAACATATTGACTGGAACGCTATGCTTGAAGAAGAAGAAGGTGTAACAGAAACTACCTATGAACCAATCAGCAAACCCGAATCGGACTTAACTACTACTGAAACTGCATATGTTGCTAACCAAGTAACAATACTGAAGGAGACTACTAATACGTTGCTAGAAACAGAACGTACTGTTAGTAAAGTTGAGACTTTAATAGAAGGAGCTGTTCTTCCTGAAAAATCTACCAAAAATGTTTCCAAGAATGTTAAAGATATAAAAGTAGTTAGCCAAGACGATAACAAACTGGTGACGCCTGTCACAAGTCCTGCTAACGAACAGAATAATAATGATAAGTTTTTCTCTCCCGATGCGTTAAAAGAAGAATCGTACAATATCGTTGAAGAGATAACTCATTATGAACCTATCACGCAAGATGTTGAAACCCGGACTATATACCTAATAACACATGAAGAGAAGAAACTGCCTCCTATCAGGACTGTCAAAGTATTTAGCAGTAAGAGTAATTCGTTAGAAGAACCTCAAGCTATTGAAGAAAATATAGTTTTAAGTGAAGAAACGATAAATAACAAAATCACTGATGAAAAGTCTTCCATTAATGATAGTGATAATGTTTTAGACAGTAAGGTTATAACGGAAAAGTTTATTGATCAGGAAAAAATATCTGGTTCTGAAAGTGTTATTGAAAAAACAGGACCTGAAATTGAAGGTACTAAACCTGGATCTGTACAGGCGTCTCTTGAAACATCAGGTTTCTTGGAGAACAATACTGTTACAACTGTAACATCGACAAGTTCAGTACTGCTAACGACACAAAACGTAGCGAATGTCATTACTGAAGTTATGACTGCAGAAACTGTCCAAAAATCTGTTGACCAGGAAGTAAAATTTGAAGAAATGGAGACCACAAAACCGTCGGTACTTGAAGAAGCCGTTACAAATAAACCTGAAAAACCACTAACCGAAGAAGACTTCTCCGATATCCTTGAAGAAGCAATTTTCGGATCAGTACAAGATCGCAACAGAACACCAGCTGAAAAGAGAAACAAGGAGAAATATTCCAATATTCCCTATCAAGAGTTAGTCAACGATGTCAAGACATACTCGGAGAATTTAGACACCTATAAGTTAGATAATGATTATTCTCAATTCATGTTAACCCAACGAGACGCCCAGGTTTCACAAGGGAATGACATAATTGTTGGACAAGAGAAAATCTTGCCTGCACTAACAATTGTACCGAAAGTAGAACCCAAAAATATTTCCCCAGTGAGCGAGGAACCACCAAAAGTAAGCTACCAAGAACTCAAGGATGCTGAAGTTGTGTTGGCAACACAAGTAACCAAAACTCCAACAGAAGTTACTGAAGCTATATCAACGACTCAAACATCAAAGAAAGTTCAGGAAGTGTTGCTTAAAACTTTTTCCGAGGAGACAACTACGAAAACGGATACTCAATACGTTGTTGATTTCATCACATCAGAAAGCTACATACTAAAACCTGTAGACGAAGTTGATGCTTCCATTCTAAGCAACGCACCAATCGTTGATGCAAATATTATTTTCGATGCTGATCAACTAAGTTGGGAGCATCAAACAGAAGAGTTAGACAAACAAGCAATTGCTGTAAAACCATCAACTATCGAAAAGCCTATTGAAGCAACAGAACCTTCAATTGTACCTTCAGTAAATGAAGAAGCGCCAAGAATTAGTTACCATGAAATTAAAGATGCTGAAAAAATATTAGCGTCTCAGGTTTCTAATGAAATGACTGAAATAAAAACTTCAAATACAGAAACAGTTTCGTCTTTGCGTGTCTCTGAAACTGTTTCAAAAACTGAAAGTACAAGTGAGGCTCTGGTGGTTTCCGAAGACAAAGCTCCGGTTGTTTCAGAAGAATGTAAACCATCAACCGAAACCGAAGAAGTGGTTGCTAAAGTTAAACCGGCTAATAAAGCGTCTCCTGTAAAAGAAGAAGCACCTAGAATAAGCTACCATGAAATCAGAGATGCTGAAATAAACTTTGCGGCTCATGGAAAACCGAAGGAAGAGTCTAACATTATAAATGTTGAGCCTGAAATACCTGAAGTTACTCCAGCGAGTCAAGTTCAAATTCCAAAACCAGAAGAGGTTAAACATACAGTCGAAACTGAAGTTACACAGGTGGTTGAAAAAGACAAACCAGTTTCAGCTCAAGATAGTCTCCTCCAAGCTCTTGATAAAACGTCAACAACAACAACAATCAAAACCGTCACTGAACAAACTGTTGATTTAATTACCTCCGAAAGTATGGTTTCAAAGCCTGTCAAACCAATGGCACAAACAGTTTCTGAGAAGAAGCCTGTTCCTATCACAGATAGTAAACCCTCTGAGGTTGAAAAACAACCATTGACACATGAAGAAACGCCACGCCGTAGCTATCACGAGATCGTTGATGCTGAGAAACGTCTTGCTCAATCAAAGAATGAAAATTCTGTCGTAGTTGAACATGTCACTGAAAAAAATGCTGAGGATAAGCAACTGGCAATTGAGGATACAACTATAGAAGTTGTGGCTCCTGAAGTAGTTGTAACTATTAAAACTAAGGAAACTGACGTACCAGTTTCGGAAAAACCGAAGGACATACTACCTGAACTTGCATGTGAATTCCCAACTGTAAGCTATCAAGAAATATCTGATGCTGAAAAACGCTTTGCTACCAATACTGAGACAACAGTTATTACAGTTACCGAAGAAGTTACGAAAACCACTGCTAAAGAAACGTTTTTGTCTGAAAATAACGTTCAAAGTGTTGTACCTGTTGAAACGACAAAAGAGCCTGAGCCCAAGATATTTGAAGCACCGCGGGTCAGTTACCATGAGATTTCTGATGCTGAGTATCGGTTGGCTACAATAGTTACAAAGTCTAGAGAAGACAGCAAAGAACCTTCTCCAGTTAAGGAAGTAGAAGAAAAAGCAGAACTAAATAGTCCTGATGTTTCAATCACTGCTGATCCAATCCCAGAAACAGAGCAAAAGATCGCCAATCACATTGATCACAATGACGTTCCTATAAGTAATGGGGGAATAGAAAGTCCAATAATTGAAAACGTTCCACAAGTGACTCCAGAGCCAGAACAGATAAGACAATCGATTTACGAACTGCCAAGGTTCAGTTATCACGAAATAAATGATGCTGAAAGTTTGCTTGCGTCTACACGAGTTTCTGTTGAAGAATTTGAAGTGTGTGCTGAAGTAGTTGATCCCAGTCTACCACCAACAGAACCTGTATCGGCTGGCACCATCGAGCCTTTTGTAGAAAAAGTAACTGATGTCCCTGACCATATCAAAGAAGGGCAAAAACCACCAGCCGCAGAAACTGTTTTTGAACCACTACGACACAGTTATCATGAAATTCAAGATGCTGAACGTATTCTAGCATCTACGAAATCGACTGAGGGGGTTAATATTCCCAAAAAGGAACTGAAATCACCAGTTGATGAAATAACTCCCAAACCATTAGAAGCTGAAGAAAAACAAAAAACACCGCTTGAAGAAATAACTTCCGCACACGTTGAAGACACATTACTTCAAATTGTTAGTAATCGGCAAACTACAATAACCAAAACCGACACTGAACATTCAATTGCCTTTATTACTAGCGAAAGTATTGTCACGGAGCCTGTACATTCTATAGACCAACGTGTAGAGATCCCATCTCCACTTAAAAAGGCATCTTTAGAAAAGATTGAACAGTCATTTGAAGTAGACGATCTTAGTAATACACCTATATCAGTAGTTTACGGCAGTTCTGATGTGGGGACACCTACGCTAGAACTTAAAGTGCCAGTGTTTGAAAGTAAAGATAAGGTACCGGTCCTGGCAGAGATTTCAGAAAGTTTTGATAAGGTGGACCAAACCCAAGTGGATGAGGTTACTAAACTTCAAACTTCTCAAGATGATAGTTCAATTGAAGAAGACACATTTGAAATCATAGATCACAGTGAAGTAACAGATATTGTCACTGATGTAAACATTAGTGAAACAAAAGAAATTGAATCGCAAACTTCTGAGGCTGAAGTATCAACAGGTTTTTCAAAAACTGTTACAGTAATTACTTCTACTGAAAGTAACATTACTACGGAACATCCGCGGTCTATAACTCCTAAAACTAGTGACGATCATGCAGTAGTCCAAGACCTAATTCAAGAAGCACTCCAGGAACCTGAAACACCAACTGTTACTACTACTAGTTCTACCGTTGTTACAAGAAACAAACCAGCTTACGAAACTTTCGTTATTGATGATCTTAATGAAAGTCTTGTGCCTGTGGTATTCGGTGATATTAAGGACATTGAACGTTCTATCAAATACAAGAAGCAAGAACTTTTGTTACAAACTGAACCTGTTCAACCTGTAAGTCTTGAGAATGAAATCACCGACGAAGCTATCATTACTGGGTCTCCATCTCCTTTAGAAGATATTGAAATCGTTGAAGCAACTGAGGAATTTACTATCCCTCATCCAAGTGAATACGTAGAGTTAGGTCCTGCGACTGATCTAGAGCTCGACGCTAAGCCTGACACTATCTCGGCGGACACACATAGTGAAGTTTTAGGATCGGTTATAAACCTACCTGAACCCAAAATTATTAAACAACCTGATATGGACTTGCATAAAACTGCGGACGTTAAAACGGAAAATATAGTTTCAGCTGATATTAGGGAAACACAACTAACCAAAACTGAAACTGTTAGCCGTGTTGAAAAATCTCCTATACATAGCTTGCATGACCTCCTTCCCGAAATTGATTCCATACCTGAATTCAAACCCTCTTATTCGAACACTGTATTGTATTCAAAATTATCGGCTGATGCACCCGAGTTTACACCCTCTTACATGTATCAGACTGTTACTACTGTGTCTGAAAGTAGATCTAATGTAGTCGAAGATGCACCTGCACCTATTACTATGGATGAAGAAACTATCAAAGTCGTAACAGAAGACACATCAACAGTACCACAAATATCATATTCAACAGTATTACAATCTAAGAAGGAAAAATCAGATTTCGTGCAACAAACTCCAGCACCAGCTGAAAAAGTATTGGAAACTGAAGTTCTTACAGAAGAAGTGCATGAAGAACATGTAGAAACTAAAACTAAAAAGAGTAAAAAGAAGAAGAAGAAGGAAAAAGATGATAAGAAGGAGGTCCCGGTGGCCAAACCGGCTGAAATTATACTACTACCGGTTACTGCACCCTCTGTACCCGAAGTAACATCAGTTTTACCAGAACCAGTAAATGTATGGGCCAAAGCTGCTGAGGAAGGCAAGTCATACGCTGATGTTCTGGCTGAAGGTCTAGTTCCAGAACAAAAAGAATTTATACAGCTAGTTGCGGAGAAGCCAAAAGAAAGAGAAATACCAGAGCAAAAGAAATCAATGAGAGAAAAAGCACAAGAGATTGAGAAAATAGAAAGAGCACCGGTGGTGCCACCTGTATATGATATTCAAGAAATTGTCGAGACCACACAGACGGTTACAGAAAGTGATCATAACATTGGATCTTGGGCTAAGATAGTAGCCAAACGATCATCACCAGAGAGAATACAGAAAGAAGAAGAAATGCCACACCAGTCACCAGCACCAGTGCATGTTTGTACTAAAGCTCCTGTGATTTTTGTAGATGAATCGGATAACGACCATCACAAACCTGACGTCGAGGTCGATGCTGAAGGATTCATAACCGTTGACAGAAGTAGACGGTCTAGATCCAAATCTAGGGAAACACGCTCACAATCAAGTGTATCACTTAAACGCGAAGCTCGTGAAAAATCTGAAAATAGGTTCGAACCATTAACTACAACTCTCAAACCAGACGATGCTGAGTCAACACAGAGCCCTTCAGAAGATGAAAAACCGGCCAAGAAACCAAGCAGAAAGAGCCGCAGCTCTAAATCAAAGGAAAAAGAAATTAAACCTAAAGCTACTGTGATAGCCCCAACTACATCTGATGAAGATAAACAACCACCTAAAAAAGATAAGAAGAAACGCACCTCTAAATCAAAGGATAAGGTTATTAAACCTTTGGAAGAAAAGCTAGAAACACCCAAGGAGGTTGAAATCTCAGAACTACCAAAATTGGACGATAAAATAGAAGAAGATGTAAGTTCTCTATCTGTTCAATCGGAACCTAAAAAGAAAAGTAAGAAGAAGAAGAAGGATAGGAAACCTGTAGTAGTTACTGAGGCTACTGAGACTTCATCACCTGTAGAAGTTACTTCCTCAGAACAAGAAATCTTAACAGCAACCAAAGTGCTAACAAAATCTCAGCAAAAGAAGAAGATCGACACTCCTGTTTCTACACCCGAGTCTATTCAAACACCAATAAAAGATAGAGTCTTCTCAGAAGCTCAATTCTGGAAAATGGATCCTGATAATTTACCAGAAATAATTTCTGTAGAAATAGAACACTCACCTACAGAAACATATAAAATAGAAATTAAAGATGATGTGCTGGCTAAAAAATCACCCATGAAATCTGATGAACTACCTGAAGATGTTAAGCCAATCCAATCTACGACAAAGTTCATCACACAAGAAATATCGTCCATTGAAACCCAAATGCAAGAACTCGAGGATACGATTGCTGAAGATCAATCACTTGAGAGCAAAATGGCTGACTTGCAACGAGAAATTGAAGAAATGTTGTTACCAGAAAATGATTCTTCACTTAGCGACGGTTCGCCCAAGGAGCTGACTGACACCCAAACTTCCATAGAATATCAGTATGATGAACTACTAGATAACATGACTCCGTCACTGGCCAGTCCTGAACCCGATGGCTTGGAACCCAAATCAATTGAGGAACCAGCGCCTGAAGTACCGTCAGTAGATAAAACCTCTAAACACGATGAAGAACTTGATGATAAGCATATTAGCATGAGCATGATTGACTCACTCCTAGACGATACCGAACCTCTATCTATGACTGAAACTCATTCCTTGGAGCAATCGGAAAATCTTTTAGTCACTCAAGAAGAAGATATTACTCCCAGAGATTTAAGTATACCTGATGAACAAGTGGGAACTATCACACCGCCAGAAAAACCTAAAGTTGTTTCGAAAGAAGTTCTGGACGAAATAATCAAGCAAACTATGGCTAGACAAGATGACGTAACAATAGTTACCAACTTAACAACATTAGTTTCGAAAACCAATAATTTAACAGATAAACCGACTCCTGAAATCGTGCCAGAAAAACCTTTCATCGAAAAGGAAAACATTTTCTTACCTGAATGGGAAAAACCAGAGTTAAAAGAAAAACTGGATGATAAATTACCAAAACAAGTTACAGCATTTATTGAATCAGAGAAGACCATAGAAAACCTCCTTTTAAAATCAGAAGTAACTGAGGAAGTCATTCAGGAAAATGAAGCACTGAAAAAATCAGTGATATCTTTTCTTGAAACAGAAAAATCACAAGATAAGTCGGTCCCATCGGAAGTAACAAAATCACCATGCGGAGAAGAAAAATTACAAGATGTCTTGAAATTCACAGAAGAAAGCATCACCGAAAATGATTATGTTAGAGCCAATATTATATCTAATGCCCCACTATCTAACATTGATACCATTACTAACAATCTCACAAACCTTAAAGCGGATAAGTTTTGGACGGACAAACACAATGTTCATGATGCGGAATTACTATTAATAGAACGTAAATCGGTTGAAAAAACAATATCACCTGTAGATACTGATGAACCTCATATTGATGAAGGCATTAGCGTCGAGGAAAACATTGTCAATGACAATTCCTTCTGGCCTGAAAAACATTTATACCACGACGCTGAATGCCAATACTTCCTTTTATTGGCTCGTAAAACTAAAAAACCCACTAATGACACCACGGATATAGAAATTAAAGATCAACACGATAAGGATAGAGACCAGGGCGGCAGCTCTGGTCACTCTTCTGAAGGCGAAGAGCCAAAAGACTCATCTGGTTCACCTTATGACCCTGACTACATATCCATGGACCTACCCGGTGGCATGTGTAGTTGGCAAGACAAATCTTCATACTTGAGCGTCGAAACACCTGTTGTCGATGACGTTTTGGACGAGCCTGTGTCTAGGGAGGATATACTAACCACCCTGCCCATAGCACCAGCCCCATCCTCATCCAAACAGGAGCCGGAGGAGACGCCACTGAGGACAGCAAAGGTGACTGACCCACAGTCGTATTGTACGATTTTTAAATATCTACTCTATGTTTGGCATGATATAATTACTAAATTCTTAATTTCACATATTACGAAGCTCTGTATTGTGATGTATGTAGCCACGCCGCAGCTCGTCTTGTAGTGCCACATCTTGGCGTGCACTGTACATTATTACAGTAGTATAGTAACGCATTTTATTAGTCCTTAATTTTTGTATTGTGTGAATTATAATACTCTAGTCATCTCTAGTCAGATTTGAACTTTTTCTAGTCTTTGTCAGTCATCTGATACTCGTATTTTATTGTAATAAACCTTAAAAATAACGTGCATTGTTTTATTTATAAATGATGATAGTTTTATTTTTATTATTTCTGATGACCAGTGTTTACCCCCGTCAAAATTTGGCTACTACGAGACGATAGACTGTTGCCGCTTACATGAGAAAAGTTTTTATAGCGAGTCTGTATTTGGGCATTGAAAAGTCAAAAGTCAAACAAGTCTGATATCTTAGTAATTTACAAAGAACTTTGACAAAGTCTGAAATTTAATTTGAAAGTTTTGCTAAGGTCAGTCATATTTATTAATACAATTTGAATTTTAGTAGTTTAGTTTGCAAGACCCATATTTCCAAAACTTTGAACAATGGTAATTTTAGATTTATTTTATCTGTATTGTTTTGAATGTCTTGTTCAGAGTATTTAAAAGCATCCAGTCATTCTAAAATAAGACCAGAATTGATAGTGTAATATTATCCTTATTTCAAGTGTTCCGTACCGAATCAGCTCCAATTGCTTATCGGTGTGAATGCCACACGCTTCACCACTCTGCTATTGACAATTTAAAACTAACATTAATTGGTAGTTTAGGGGGAATTAATATGTTAATATTTTCTTATTTTGAATACCTACTCAAAAAACAATCCAATATTCATAAGAATTCGTAGTACATTCGTCAAAATTAAATCCTCCCTATCTACCACATTTTTTAAATTGAACGACACTCCAAATCGTTTGCCTTGAAGAATGTTTTAGTTTCCAAAACACAATATACCTATTCAGCTATTTGGAATGATCACATTTTTTAACCTCACGCGTCCACGGTACAGGACACTTGGCTAGACTGACCAGCTTTTGTTATTATCCAGTAATTGTCCCAGTTTGCAGACTTCTAAAGTACGCATGTCATGCCAACATTGTTATGAACTAAATCGAGATTTTTGTTGTTGTTTTTGTTGTTGTATTGTGCTCCTAACCTATTAGTCCATCAGAATGATCACGTGGACTGTTTGACCCTTCAATTTATGTTTTTAGACAATATGAAATCAAAAGTTTCAAATTTTAGTCTTATTTGCAAATATATTAACATTATTTTGATTTAAAATAGATTTGGATTACCTGGGCCGAAACTTTAAATAGACGGAAGTTAATTCATAAAGAAAATGCCGTTTCAAATTAAATAGTAATGTAATGTTTATGTAATAAGGTTAATTTTGCTTCTGCGCTCATTCCGTTTATACTAGCCGTGCATAAATTCCGGCTTTATTCGTAATGAATGCTTACATTCGTTTTCTCGGGTATGCGAACTCATAATTTATGTTTTGGCCGTTATCCAAAACTATTGGTCCAGAGATGTATTTAATCTTGATTTACTTCCTCACGTGACCTGATAGTGCATGTTGTTTTACATTTTGAAATAAGTACTACAGGATGCACGTCGATTGAGAATTTTTATTTTGCCAACCTCATTTTGGAATGGGCAAACTGTGATGCATTTCCTTTGTGTGCCAATTCCTTTGTTTGCAATTGACAAATTACCGAAATATAAATATATATAGCTATTTTTGTTAAAGGCAAATTAAAACTTGAAACTTTGTTAAACTGAAACTTTTGATATCATATTTCTATTTTACAAGAGTGATTTGCTAATAAAAGCGTGTGTTCTCAGGATGAATTATCTAACGATATAGAAACTCTGCTAGAAGAAATAAGAGATGTACAAATGCGGTTATCGGACCTGCCTGATGAGAGTCTTGAAGCCATGGAAGAAGGTCTCAGGGTAAGTCTCACTGTATATACGCCATCGATCAAAAATAACAGACCCATATTCCCACTGACGTAGATGATGCTAAACATAGATTCGCTATCTCGTAATACAAATTGGTTTAGAGCAGATTTCAAATGAATCTTCATTCAAAATTGCCCGATAGCTGCCTTATAAACAAAACTAGAATTCGGTTACACGACGTTGGGTTGGGAGCATTAAAATTGAAGCTTTAGCTGTTAACTTGGCGCGAGACGCAGGTTGATGACTTGATGAGTAAAAGAAGTAATTTGTCACTAATATCTTCTTAGACACGACATTAACTACATAATTTATTATACATAATTTTTGATCTCCAAACTTAACGAGATCTAAACTTTACATAATATATCGTGAATATATATCAGTGTGCTTAGTGCGAGTTTTTTAACGTACTCACTCGTGATAACGTAAACGATCTCTTATGTCAAAATGTATACAAAAAAAGAGGCTTTGCCTTGGCGTCACACAAATTGGCGTTAACGTTTACGCGATTCAGCGTGCAGTAGGGAATAACTTTACTATTGTTTATCGTTTAATGACTGTTTGCAAAGCTTCAATTAAACGCAGCGTAGTTTCTTTTATCATCATTTAAAACGTGACTGATAGCTGCATACATTTTGACGTTCATCAACAACAAGCTTGAGTTCTGTCATCTCCCAACAATGCTGTGACCTTGACAATGAGTTAGTCCATATATTGTGATGTTTCACCAAATGATGTCACCTGCGTTACGACACGGAGTTAATAATAATGTTAGTGTTTGGCTTCTCGCGGGGCACTAGTAAGTGAACGATCGCAGTGCAGTCACTACGAATCACTACGAATACGAAATATCCGAATGAAAATTATTTTACGATGGAATCGAATTAATCGATTGTTTTTTCGTGAAGTGTTTATATAGTGCTGTTGTAGTTTTATATTTTGACAGGTATTTTCTTTTGTTTATTTTGATTATGTGCTTTATTATTTAACTTATTAGTTAGAAGTGTTGTAACTTTTCAGTGATACACTTAAAATAACTTGAGGATATTTAATTTGTGGCTTCATGACTAGTCAAATAAACTCAATTTATATTACTTAGTAGACCCTACTTTTTGATTGATGGTGTTTGTAATCAAACCACTTTTTTTTAATAGTCTTTAGGCTCGCGCTTGACCACTATCTCACCTGATGGTAAGCAATGATGTGGTTGACGGTGAAGAACGCTTGCCTAGGAAAACCTATTCACTCTTGACTTAAAGAGTGAATAGGTTTTATTACCTAAATTGTAGCTATCGGGAAATACATACTCCGGCAAGGAATTCCACTCCTTAGCTGTACGCGTAATAAAAGTGTTCCCAAAATGTTTTGTGCGTATGGTTGGAATGTCCACCATGTACCGTCGGCGCATCGCCGTTCTTCTGATAGTCCGATGATGTAACGAGCTAGGTGGAATAAGATCATGCAATTACATCGCACACTCCCCGAAATGTAACCGATAAAAACCGACAATCTGGCAACTCGGCGACGGATGTTCAAGGCTCTGGAGCTTTGATTTGACCAGTGCCTCATTGCCGATAAGCCTCTTGACCCGCTTTTTGATCGACTTTAGTGCATCAATCTGGTATTTGGCAAATCCGTTCCAGAGATGAGAACAGTACTCCATGCAAGATCGAACTTGCACTTGATACAAGTTGAACTGCTGTTCCGGCGTGAAGTACCTAGTCTAGTCTCACCTTTGCAAGGTTCCTCAACTTTTTGGAAGCCAGCTGAGCCTTTGCCTCAATGTATGGACCAACATTGAGAGTCGATATGCGGCGTTACGTTGAACGCCTATAAGCTCAAGATGGTCCGTTATTGGCACGGTCAGATCTGGGATTGATAAATGAAGGCATTAAGGTCCCCAAAATTTCTCTCGTCTTTTTCAAGTCGTATCCATCCAATGCTGTGTTTAGTACCTGGATTGAAGCCAAATTTATCTAGCTACCCGAATCCAACTCTTGTCATCTACTTTGACCAAGTCGTCCCATATTCTAGAACATAGTTATTTAACTTTTTACATCAGACATTCACAGTGCAGTTTCTCCAACCTTTTCAGAACCTCGTTTATATAATCTTTTCTTTTAGTTTCTTACGACTTATTGTCGGGCCTACTTTGTCCCCCATATGCAAGCACTAATACTGTAACATGGAAATATTGTAAAATCAAACCATTTTTTTAAAAGAGTAACCGTGGATTTTCTTGCCGGTTCTTCTCCATAGAAAATGACCAACCCGAACTGTGCACCTTTTGTCGACGTTTTATAAGTGCCCATGTAGGCCTATGTGAAATAAAAAGAATGATTTTGATTTTGAACCCATCGAACCATTATATATCTCATCCTTACATAGTATAAAACAAAGTCGCTTCCCGCTGTCTGTTTGTCCCTATGTATGCTTATATCTTTAAAACTACGCAACTGATTTTGATGCGGTTTTTTAAATAGATAGAGTGATTCATGAGGAAGGTTTATATGTATAATACACGCAAGCGAAGCTGGTATTTTATATATTTCAACAGTCCTCTTTGGGTTGGTGACTGTCAGTCAATCATGGAGAACGGTCTCGGTGCATACAATTTATTGTAAAGCCCGGAATCACTGTTCATTGCGGTCAACATGGCTTGAATTAAATAACCTATTCACTATGGTCTAAAAAGTCGAATGATATAATCAGGATCTGGCTTTTGCCCTGAATCAATATTCTGTATGGTCAAAGGTCTGAAATGTTCAATTACATGACCAGGATTTGACTTGTGACTCGAATCATTATTCAATTATTTGCACAAAGCTAATTTTAGAATTGCAAGCAATTGACAAATATTGTTGATATTACTACCTAATGTATGTTTTAGTAGGTGCTTTGTTTACCATCCCACGCTAGTAAAGTTGTAAGTATATAGTAAACAAGAATTATCGTATACTATTATATTGCACTTGTCTAAAACAAAAGTTTAAATTGAGCGCTATTTCTTACATAACTCCTAGACCATGTTTAAAGTGACATTGGCATTTGAGCATTGGAAATGCAAACTAGACAACGTTTGCTAAAGCCAATATATTTGTCCAAGAAACAGTGTTATGCCGTGTGTTCGGTATTTTCTCAATTGATTGGTAAATGTTTACTTCATAAATTCTGCAAGCAATGTCCATGTTTTTACAAGTTAACGTACATTCTTGTTATTGCCCAATATATTGAATATAGTGCTTAGATAATAGAGATACATCAATGGATATTGAAGCGATTCCAAGACTGGCTATATCATCAGCTGTTGATAATAGGCATGACGGCATAGCTGCGATCATTTCCAAAAACAACGTTACGAATTTGATTTGAGTTTGCCACGGTCTGTTTAATGACATCAGATCCTAATCTATTGTTGCTCATTTGTATTTTAGGGGCACATGGCATATGATCAATTCAATTATGACTAATGTGGACCTTCACCGTATAATATATTCTCATTGCTTGATTGTAATTCTCCTCTATATTTGAGGGAACGGACTGTAATCCACCACGTGGGTCCAGTGCGGATTAGTGACTGTCGCAATCGCATGTTTTTTCAATTTGTATTTTTTACATGCCGGTTTCTTCTCGATGTGTTATGTCATCTTTTCCATTTTTTTTAAGTCTTTGCAAATTCTGTAGGTTTACGAGTATCTACTGCACTGTCACACTTTTGTTTATAAGCCTCTTGTTTTAGCCAACAAAGTATAGATGCAAGACAGTCATTAAAAGATAATTTTAACTGCATCGTTAAAACTAATACGCTCTATAATCTTCGTCTCATAAAATTTACGAGTTACTTTACCTACAAATAGAAAATAGTTCGGTAGGCACTTAGAACTTCGATGAATCATTTTCACGTGTATTTCTTGCTAGCTGCATTTCTAGTTAGGTGATGACTGCATCATTATGATGACCTTCATTCGTCCTGACGAAGTCATCGAATTTATCAGAATTATGTGATTTGTTTGTAACTTTGTACCTGTATGAGTTATATGCCTATAGGAAAATATATAGTATCATTTTTCCTCTTAAATGAGATGATGGCCGCCCATATATAAATTACATATCCATCCATGTATTTGCGCCTGGCATGGTTTGACTGTATTTATCCCAAAGGTGGGCAGATAAAATAATTATTTGGCATTAAGTCCGACTCTGTACAATATTTGATTGTGAATGTAGCATTAAATAAATCAATGAAATTGCCTATAAATAAAATCAATAAAATTGCTATATATACTCGCTTTGCAATAAATCAGACTAATATAGTGTTGCTATGGTTCCTTGTAAAATACATTGTCTCATTGATGACTCTACCGATCCTACCAGTGATAGTCAGTATATGAATTATACATACAATGTGTGTTTAATTTTATTAGCCTATGACATAATTAATATGAGCAATAGCAAGTTTTCCAGCTCACATCACACCTATATATAGATTTTTTTCTTAAAAATTCTGACGCCATGTTTATTTTCGGTTTATCTCTATCAATTAGTGTTGCATTTTTAGTCAGATAAATAGTGCGACAGTGTTTGTGTGAGAGTCAGTATCACACCTTCAGCGTCTTATTGCAATAAAACAGGTTTCTGTTTATCGTTCTTAATTTTTTTCTTTTTCATGATTTGGTTTGTAGTACCCATTCTTGCCCTTCGAACTACCAATCAACTTCTTTAGTGCCATCCAGTTGGTCCCATCTGCTGTCACTTTTAAGCCACTAAACACATTCAGATTTTTACTGCCCATGTGATTTCTTCACTGTTTATCTTCAGTTAAACCCTGCTATAAATTGTGTAAAACGTTAATGTTTCAAAAACAACTTTGGTATTTGTTGTTCTGTAGATCACGTAACTGCCCCAAATCTATATAGCTATATATGCTCTTTGCTTTATTACTATTATGACGTTTAGGTTTAGTTACAAAAATAACTGTGAAATGTTATAATGTCTTAGCTGAGCTGTGACTTTCTTCCTACTTTACTTCTCTTACGTTTCTGCACTGTCGCCTAGTTACTAAATACTACATTAGCACGCAGCTGAAGATAATCTACTATACACAATTTTGGCATTTTTCACTAAGTTTCTAAACACTATTCTGAAATTCTGTAACAGAGACTATGTTAGACTTATTCTGCATTATCAAACAACCTCATACTTATCGGTTTTGTCCATATGTTTCAGGAGGGCATCACAATTCTAGTCAAGTGTGAGGAAGCAGCCGAGATTCTGGAGACAAAGATGACGGAGTACCGACATGAGTCGGAGGTGCAGGTCCTCATGAAGGAGCTGGTGGTGATGAAAGTCAGGATACAGAAGCTGCTGACCCAGGCAAGGGACGGCATTAACATCATCCAGGTAAGAAAGGTAAAACTTTCAACTTTACTTTCTGTTGATGGGACTAACTGGTTTGTTGCATCTTTATTTTTAACATTTTTTATTATTGTATTTATTTGATTAATTTATGGTTATACTCGTATATAATATAAGGACAGAATAACAATAGAGAAATTATTTTATTAATTAACCTTCTTAGCATGTTAATACACCAATAGATGTATATATCAGGATGATATTACATTAATTAATAAAAATAAGTTATGTAGTTATTATCATGTTGAATTAAATACTACTTCCTAAGTAATTTTATTTTGCATGTGTGTATATATTTGCACAGATATATTTGAGACTCACGGTCTCAAATATATCTGTATAGTTGTGCCACCACAAGAGGCAATTTTATCTAGTGCTAGCAAAAGTCGTCAATATGTGATTGCTATGATCATAAAATTAGGCATTAATCTTGAATGTACATTTAATTCAACACTCAAAACATTTCAGGACGCCAAAGTGGAGGTGGCTCGTCAATCGAAGGAAATCGAAGAGCACAAGGAGAAGATCGCCAAACTAGACAAGTGGCTAGAGACCATCAACAGCGGCCTCAAGGAGACCACTGTGCAGACGGAAGTTCTCACTGAAGAGGATATTATTAGGTACATTGAGGTGTACGAGCGCTACATCAGGGAGTACGAAGAGTATGAGATTTTACTGAAGTCAATAGCTGTGATAAGTCAAGATGAATCTAGTCAGTCTTTGAGGGTAAGGTTGAGTGCGACGCAGAAAGCGTTAGAGGAAACGAAGCATCTAGTCATTATAGAAATAGAAAGGTTAAGGCAAGTGCTACTGCACATTAGAACGGTACCAGAAGTGGTCGAAGACGACATCTCGCAGACTGATAGGACGATCGACTCGACGTCTATGCCCGAAGAAGTCGTCTCGCCAAGAGAAAGTGAAATCATCAAGGAAAAGGAACCTTCAGAGAAAGCGCCATCAAAACATCCCTCTGTCGAAGAAAGTGTAAAAGTTACAGTACATGAAAGTAAACCTAGTCAGCCCGAACCAGTTGTGAAAGAAACTGTGGCAATGGAAACTCAGACCGGTAAGAGTCTCATGTCAGAACCTCCATCAGTGTCTGACAAATCTGTGATATGCCAACCTGATGCCATCATCACCCACGATGTGGCCATCACATGCGCTCCTCCCATGGAAATGGCAGTACAAACAAGTGAGCCGCACTCTGAAGAAAGAGAAATACTCGAAAACATCCAAGTCAGACAGACAATTTCTGACGGCCATGAGACCATTGAGATTGCCAGCCGACCGGTGACCAGGGAGATAAGACTTGACGAGAAATCGCTTCTTGTTGATGCTAACTACAGAGATGACAACTTCAGGAAAGATTCGCAACTGAACATTACACATAGCTTGCCTCAGTCTTTCGAGACGGTTATGGTAGAACCTGATGAGACAACCACTGAAGTCGTGGTAGATGCCGACGGTACTCGAAGGATTATCGTGAAGAAAGTCCGAAAGACCCTGGTCACCAGGCAGCAGATAATGCAAAGCCAGCAACATGAATCTCATATTTTATCAAGTGATCTCCCACTTGACCAGGCGTACTCTCAGATTGTGATAAAAGATGAGAAAGCAGGTACATCTACAACAATGGAAGATGGTGGAGTACAACACATGGAATACCAGTCCTATGGAGGCCAGGTTATAACTCGTTTACCTGGTGGTGAAGTTACTATACAGGAGTTCACATCTAAGCCTGATATGACTATTACTATGGCGAAAAATATGGATCCCGAGCAGATTCTATTACTCGCCGAGGGTCAAGAACTACCACAGGTACAGACATCTACGTCTAGCGTGACGGCTGTCGTACAACAAGTCACTAAGAGAATCGTAAAGACTCGAAGGCGTATTATCCGCCGAGTCGTTATTATTGACGGTAAAGAACACGTAACCGAAGAAATAGTTGAAGAACCTGACAATGTTGAAGAAGTTGTTGAACAGATCCCGAGGGTCTCCATCAATGTGAGGGAAAGAGGCGACGTCCCACCTACAACAGATGAAGGTGATGACGACGGTAAAGGCGATCACCCCGCGCTTCCACCTCGCAAAGATGATGATTCTTCACGGGGCGATAAACCAAAGGATGACAAGCCAGGAGGACACAAACCTGATGATGGCAAACCTAAAGAA
The DNA here is from genome assembly GCA_948252205.1 of Orthosia incerta. Taxonomy (NCBI): domain Eukaryota; kingdom Metazoa; phylum Arthropoda; class Insecta; order Lepidoptera; family Noctuidae; genus Orthosia; species Orthosia incerta. The sequence goes on along the minus strand of OX411753.1, from coordinate 3,090,149 downwards.
GTCCTAAAGAAGCTTGATGATAAATCGGAAGATAACAAAGATCAAGGCCAGCAAGTAGATGCACCAGATGAGCTTACCCAAGCCCAACAACTTGAGAAGATGATGCAAGACTTTATCGCTAAGGAAAGTAGTAGCCATCGTACGCACGTCACAAAATCTACCACTATGCGATCCTCACAATCACGTGAGAGCACTCCTGTTAAGACTGTAACAGTTTCTGAATCCTTCGAAATTCTACCTGACGATAATGTCCATATCCAAGAACCTGATGAAACTACCTACATCGTCCAAGAACCACATGAAGGTCAAACTACGATCATTACTGGAGGTATGCATCATTCTAGCTTCGAATCTTCTTCCACAAACGTGGCTACTGTCGTGCAGAAGGTCACTAGAAAGATCACAAGGACAAGAAGACGCATTATCAAACACATAACTATCATTGATGGTAAAGAACATGTGACTGAAGAAGTGATTGAGGAACCTGATGATGTTGAAGTCATTGAAGAGGAACCTAGAGTATCACATAGCATCCAAACTGAAGGCGTTAAGACAAAACGTATCCGAGTCATCAAACAAGTTCAAATAATTGACGGTAAAGAACATGTCACAGAACAAATCGTTGAAGAACCGGATGACGAGTACATTCCAGATTCGACTATAACTACAGAAATTGATGTCAAACTAGGCAAGCCTGATACACTAGAAGTTATTCAAGAGGATGTTTCAGCTGAACAACCAAATGTCAAGAAAACGACGACAGTTACAGTATTGCCAACACAGAAAGGTACTACAATTGTTGATGTAACAAAGAGCTTGATTGGCAGTGAAAGCGAATATTTCACTGAGTCAAGGCCTGAAGCAAAACAGATTATTAAAACAGTACCTGAAGAGATAATCCCTCAATCCCTGGAAAAGACAGGTGATCAACCCGATGCATCCTTCAAAATTGTCAAAGAAACGGTCCAGTTTACTGAACCTAAAGTAACGACCATTACAACAACTGAACAACCAGATATGTTCTCAACAACTACAACAACAAAACATTTTACATCTCAGTTCACTACTGTGACCTCATCGGAATCACAGAACGACACAAGTTTGATTGATGTCACTAAGAGTTTGATTGGCAGTGAAATGGAGCATTCATTTATTCCCGAAAACCCTTTAAAGAAACCTGGAGATGAAAAACCTGACCTTAGAACTAGTTCTGACGCAACAGTGACCACTAAAACAGTTACTGTAACAGGACCAACTGAACAATCAAAGATGATCACAACGATTACTACTTCAGAAACCTCACTTCCTGAATACACTCAAAAGGAAACTGTGACAGTGGTCAGTTCTAAACCTTCTGTTAAACCGGATGAGGAAGACAAACAACAAATTGTAGCTCATGTGCCAAAAGATAAGGTTTCTGAATCTGATACAGTGATGCAGATGATTCAGGAAACTGTAGAATCTACTGAACCACAAATTACTGTTACAAAGAAAACAACTAAAACAAGCACAGTTACGGCAAGCGATAGTAGTAAGCCAGTTATCACTGACACAGTAACGAAGACTGTTGTAGCCAAAACTCCTGAAACAAATGGATTCAAGGATACAAGTCTCATTGATATAACTAAGAGTATGATTGGAAGTGAAATGGATCATTCTGCAATATCTAAAATACCAGCGTCACCTGTCAAAGTGCCAAAGAAACCAGAAGAGATTAAAGAGGTACCAGAGAAGCCAGAAGACAAGAAAGAGGTCCCACTAAAACCAGAAGCGTATAAACAGGTTCCACAGAAACCTGAAGACAACAAAAAGGTCCCACTAAAACCAGAAGAGTCTAAACAGGTTCCACTTAAACCTGAAAACAAGAAAGAACTCCCACTGAAACCAGAAGAGTCTAAAGAGTTACCACAGAAACCAGAAAAGTCTAAACAGGAGCTACAGAAACCAGAAGAAGTTAAAGAGGTGCCACAAAAGCCAGAAGAGGTTAATGAAGTACCTCAGAAACTAGAAGAAATTAAGAAATTTACAGACAAAGACTCTAAAGAACCTAAACCAGTAAAACCAGTTGATGAAACACCATCAAAGTCTGAAGAATTAAAACCAAAAGTAACAGTCGAAATGAAAGTGACTGAACAACGTTTACCTGCCAAGGATAATCTTTCAGAGCATCAAGTAGTTGATGTTGAACCTGAACAATCAACAACAATCACTGAAACAATTCAAACTCAGAAAGATACATCCTTGTTTGATATAACAACGAGTTTCCTTGGAACTGAAATTGACCATTCTGCTATCCATAGAATTCCTGAAAAGCCTCAAAAGGAAGAGGTCAAACTTGATACACCGAAAAAAGATCGCAAAAAATCCAAAAAGGATAAGAAAGTTCCTAAAAAATCGAAAGAAGAAGAGGTTCCAAAACCACAAGAGACAGTCAAGGTTGAAACCACTAAAACAGGCACTACTGCTACAACTCAAGAAGAAACAACCACAACTAAGAGTATTGATGAAAGTAAACCAACAGTTGTTGGAGTAATTCCTAAAATACCTGAAACAGTAACAATAGTCAAGGAAACTATTCAAACTGAACCTCTAACTACCATAACAACTGAGGAAATTGTTGTACCTGAACCTGAACTGGCTCAAGCTGTTGAAGTAACTGATGTTACTCCTAAAGAGCCCAAAGATGCACGTCTTGTTGATCTGAATAACAGCTTCATCGGCAGTGAGATGGACCATACTGTGGTATCGAAGATTCCTGCTGTACCTGTAACGAGGGAAGAACTACTAGAGATGGCTGAGGAAGTCATAGAGGAACCTGAGTTACCTGAATCATTGATACAATTCAAGGAAACTGTAGTTCCTGAAGTTGTAACCACTACTAAATTCACTGAACAAGTTGACGTTACTAAAACAGTGGAAAAGGAATTAGTTCCCGAACCTGAAAATAAAAAACCAGAAACACCTGTAGAAGATAAGAAGCCTCAAGATAAGCTTCTATCTGTTGAAGATCATAAACTAACAGAAAAGGCTAAGTGTCCTGAAAAACAAACCATGCTGGAGAAGAAACCTAAAGATGCTAGTGTACAATTTATCACACAAGAAATTACAGAACATACGGGGGTAACACAGTTCAATATTTCACAACTAACTAAAGAAATGTTAGAGAAAGAGAGCATTCATGCTGGAACTATTCATTCTCCTGTCAAAACTGAAGAAAAGTTCTTAGAAGATTTACCATGTGATGTTCCTAAAGATGTTCCTTATACTAACATTAAAGAATTTTCTCAGGTATCTACAGGTACTGGCACAGAACCTAAGGATCCTGTACATCCAGAAGAAAAGCCTTCATCGGTTTACATCTCTATCAAAGAACAGCCAATACCAGAAAAGAAAGAAGTTGTGCCTTCAGTACCTAAGGAAGTAAAGCCTGAAGAGCCAATTATAAAGGAAATTGAAAAGGTAGTCAAGCCTCAGGAACCAATCGCTAAGGAGCCTGAAAAGGATGTTGTCAAACCTCAAGAACCAGTCCTACTGGAACCAGAAGTAATTGAACGACAACCTATCGCAGTTCCTGCGGCACAAAAACCAAAATCCATTGAAGATGGTTTCTTAAAAACAACTGTCAAGCAACCACAGATTGGTATTGTAGAACTGACTAAAGAACTTATCATTCAAGAAGGCTCGGATAAGTACGAAAAAGTTCCTGATATTCCTGAAACTATTAAGACTGTAGTAGAAAAGATCGTCAGTCATAAAACTACTGAAAAGGCACCAACACAGTCTACAGTCGAAGTGGAGACATTAAGAGTAGGAACAACTATCTCTGAATCTGACGTCACCGAAGTACCGGTGGCACCAGAAATGTCCTACATAAGACAGTATGAGCCCCAAGTTCAAGGTTCTTCTGACAGTGTCAACAAACTCTTGATGACCTTCGGCCAGCCTGAAAAACAAGATGTTCCATCACAAACAACAGAATTCGTTGGTCCTGTGCAACCAATCCCAGACAGACCCGGTACTAAATACGACGTTTCCATGTTGCTACAATCGGAACGCCTAGATACGGATCTGAGAGGATTCAAACCTGAAACACAAGTAACACAAACCGACAAACCTGAACAAACAGTCGATATTGCATTGTCTTTGACTAAGTATCGTGAAGCTAAGAAGGTCGAACCTAAAGTACAATATGATCTTAAGGTTGAAACTTTTGAAACTGAACCAATTGTGGTCAAGAAAGACATTGAAGTGATTCTGCCAAGTGAAGTCAAAATCACTAAAGAAAAGGTCAAAGTTCCTGTGGCTGACGTTGTTGCTGAACAACCTAAAGCAGAGGTCACACCACCGGAATCAGTGAAAGAAACCAAGAAGAGTAAAAAGAAGAAGAAGCATAAGGCTGGTTCAATAACCAGTGAGTCGACTGAAGTTGAAACTGACAAGAGCATAGCTGCTTCTGACAGTTCATCTCTCAGTCACTACGTAGAACTGCCAACATCACCTGCTCGCGAATCTCCTACACCAACAGAAGAGGTATTACAACCAGTTGTAGTACAAGAAGTTATACCTGAACCGATCAAAGTACCTACACCAGTCGTTGAACTCACGCCTGAACCTGTTGTAGAAGTACCTGAGGAATCTCAAGTCCCCGAAAAGGTAGAAACACCTAAAGAACCTATAATTGAAGAACCGGAACCTGTTATTGAAGACTCTTACATTGAATCTGAATCTCTAACAATCTCTGAAGAACGAGGGTACGAGGCTGAAGACATTTCTTTGGGACCAATTGCAACTCCAGATAAGAAGAAGAAACATAAGAAACGTAAGCCTCATGGAGTTAGCGAAGAAACTGCCTACCCAGTTATCACTACCACTGAAACCGATGACACAACTGTGACAACACCAGTAGAAATGCTGGAACCGACAAAGAAAGGTAGAGATAAGAAGCGAAAGAAGAAGACACCTGTAGAACCAATAAAGTCGCCTTCAGAACCTGATGGTCAGATTCTACCTGAACCAGTTGTGGAACTGGAGCCAGAACCGGCAGTTAAAGCAAAAAGTCCCAAACAAGGAACAGAAGTCGAAGCTTTGTCACCTAAAGAGGAATCATACCACACGATTAGTGAGACTTCTGATATCACTACAGTCAAAATCGTAGAAGAATGTGTTCATAGCAGTCCAGAAACTGCTGAAAGGGAAGTAGGAACGATTCTAAAATTCCCTGTTCCAGTAGTCGAAGAGATAGCTACCCAAGAATACTCTATTCAAACATCGCCTGAGGAAACTGAGCCTATTGAGGAAGTACCAAGACCTGAAACTTCTGACATTGAACTACAGACAACACCTACTTCAATGAGCGAAGTTATTACACAAACAACGCCAGTAGAAGATAAAGAAGCTCACACACAAACGATTGAGGAAGTCACTACAGTAGTAGAAAAACTTATGTCAGATACTGAAATACAGACAAGTCGCTCAGAAACTCCTGAAAAAATCGTACAACTTGAAGCAACAACTCAAGTAATTCCTCAGGATATCAGTACTCCTGAAGAAAAGTTCTCACAGACTTCACCGGTAGTAGAAGAACCTGTCGTTATAGAAAAGTCAATAACACCTGAGATTATTACTGAATCACGAGAAATTCAAACATCTCCACTACCTGTAGTACAGAAAGATGAAAAGAGTACTGAAGTCGTCGTTGAGACTACTGAGACAGACATTCAAACTGTTCAACAAGAGATTACTGAACAAGGAACATCTACTACTCCCATTAAAGAAAAGGAACTGACGGAAATGGGCATGCAAACACCCGAGGTTCCACTTATCAGTACTTTCACACAATCTGATACACCTGAGCCAGAACCTATTAAGGAAGTCGAACCAGTACCCGTAGAAGTACCTTCTCTGCCTTCTCTAGAAATCAAAAAGGAAATCATGACGGTTGACAACACACAGCAAACAACACCAAGAGAAGAAATCGAAGTTCCTAAACTGGAAATTAAGGAGGTTGAAACTGTTGAAACTTCTCAGCAGACTACTCCTAGGGTAGAACCAGTCGTGCAGGTGCCAGAAGTGGTGGTAGAACCTAAATCGGTAACACCACCTGCAGAACCAGAACCAACACCTGCCGTAGAACCTGTGATTGTACCTGTGGTTGCACCCATGGCTGAACCTGTAGTAGAACCACCAAAGGGGGTCATAACAGTTGATAGCACACAACAGACTTCACCAAGATCACCACCACCAATAGAAGTGGCTCCAGTACCAATCCCGATACTAGGCCTGGAGAGGAGAGAAGTTATCACAATTGACAGCACACAACAAACATCACCAAGAGTTTACTCTGAAGATTCCATCTCCACATCTACCGATGAACCTTATGAGGTACACTTGAGGGCTCAGATCTCCATTCCTCAAGCAACTACCGAGTTTATCGAAAGTGAACGCTCGTTTGAAGAACCTCCTCAGTCCATTCTGGGAGATAAATACAAACAAAGGAAACGGAAATCCAAGAAGAAGACAGAATCACCTCTATTGCAATCACCTGAGAGTCTATCAGATCCGATCAATACCGAGCTTTCTCTGTCTGTAACGCCAACTAGCGAAGATATGTCACTAAGAGACTCCTCTTCAATAGATGAGGGTATCTCTCAACTGGCCAGTCCTATAATGTCCAAGCAAACTCAGCACAAATTGACATACTCTGACGTTGTACAAAGATCAAAATCCAAATCACCTTCTCCAAGCAAGACAATCATCCCTCAAAAATCAGAAAAGGCAAGATTACTCGATGCACTAGAAAAGCGAACACAATCTGTAACAGAACCACAGAAGACCATACCTGATGAATCCATGACTGTTGCGTTATTAGAGCCGTCCGTGGAACAATCTTACAACCTGGTCGTCAACAAAGAATTAGATGAAGTCAAGAATTCTATTGAAAGCAATGATCCTACTAGAACAGAACGAAGTGTTATCATAGTCATTGAAACCATTTCAATATGGTTAGAAGAAATTCAATACAAGATCCAGAGACAGACTGTGAGTGGCGTGAAGTCAATAGAAGAAACCGAACGCCTTAAGTCATTGAAAAAGCATGTTCAAAATCTTAAACACATCATTGAAGTGACAGAAGTCAATGAGGAAATCATTACTTTGATCGAAACGTTAACGCGCCAAGTCGACGCGGTTAATACTTTGAACAGTCAAAGCTCGGTCAAAGTGAAAGAAGTGGAAAGAGAATGGATAAAATTTTTAGATGACACGGACAAACTTAGTGATGATGTAGAAGCAGTGAAAAATGCAGTAGATGATATCATTTTATCGGAAATACCAACGCAACAGAAGCTTGAGAAGTTAGACGCCATCGAAACAAACAACTTGGACAATTTCGTAACTATCAGGAAAATGTTCAAGAGATGTCGCAGTCTTGTTGAAGCGAATCCTAAGAGGGAGTGTCCTACTAAACTGTACAATGCTGATGATGACACCAAACAAGTTGAGAACACCATCAACACTGAAAGAGACAGACTACTACAACTGGCGTCTTTGGCAGAAGAATATGAACAAACTCTGCAAGACTTTGGACAGATAACTGACGTTGCTGAAGCTTTGCTAGACGGAAAGATCATTGTCTCAGACTTAGACCATCTTCACGAGGAAATTCAAAAGCACAGGAAATTCTTCGTCAACCTGAGCCATTGCAGAGCCATCCTTGAATCACTAGAGGACAACCTAGACAGTGAAACAAGAGCTAAATATTCGGCACTACACAATTCTCTGCATGATAGGGCGACAGTTATCATCGATAGGGCTGCGAGTCGAGCTCAACAAATGACGTTAGCAGCCTCAAGATGGTCGTTACTCCAACACGGTATGAAGGCAGAAAGACAATGGCTGGTTGTAGCGCAACAGAGAGTACCAGACTTGAGCAATGTCACTTCAAGGGACCATGAACAGTACATCAACCTGTACCAGTCTATTAGCCTGGATGTGTCGCATCATTACGCAAAGATGCTGCGTCTTCTTTCAATAACCGAAAGCTTACAGAACTTGATTGTATGTTCTGGTTTAGAAACTGAATGTTCTGTAGCATTGGACACCTTGTTGAAGCTACAAGAAGACGTAGATTCTAGATTGACAAGACTGACAGCTTTCAAAGAGAACTGGGTGACGTATGATCTTCTAATAGACAGAATCGAAGGATGGATGAAGATTGCCAACAGAGAACTGGAATTCATTACCCCAGAAAACATAACAACAACTGGAAACCTAAGAAGATTCTGGGAGTTGAAGGCACAGCATGAAGTCCACAATAACTTAAAGAATGAATCAGGAGTACAATTCGAAAAAGCTTTAGAAATCCTACCAGTCTCCGACGAAATGGTACAGAGACAATTCTTCTCTAAGATCGAAGACAAATGGAGTGATTTAGCTTCCAAGATTGACAACATCCACTCAACAGCGATACAAAACATCTCAGACCGCGATGTATCCTCAGGCGAAAAGCTCAACATTCTCGAAGAAGAACTCAGAGAACTCCGAGCGTCTCTAGACAGCCTCAAAGGCGTGATCAAGAGCGAAGATGAACTGAACCTATATATCGAAAGACTACAAGTCATGACTGGCCGTATTGACCGGATACAAAATGAATTAGGAAGACTGAGCTTACTACCAACAGCTGAATCAGAACGCCTTGGTGCTTTGCTGACCCAGTCTGGCATTCTCGATGATCAGATAGCCGAAGAGCTAGAACGAAGCATGTTGTTGAAAGAGAAGATAATGCAAGTTCAAGCTGGTATCCTCAGATGCCAGAAGTCTCAGCGTAGAGCAAGATTGACGCTCGAGGAATGTGAAGCAGCTGAGAGGTTGGGCAGTGATGTGGTAGAGAGGGCTTCGGAGAACTGTGACAAGTTGATTGAGGAACTAGCTTCGCAATGGAGGGATATCCTGGTGTTGAGGCAGTCCCTGCATACGCTACCGACCAGTCTCAGGGTCGTAGTGTCGCCTACGGGCGTTGAGAGGGACATCTCTGCTTTGCAGGTAAATATTCCTCATATTTTACAAATATTCAATGAGCTCATTCATTTGTTGCTTTTATTTTTAATAAAAAAAAAAAAACTTTTTAAAAATTTCATTATTAATACCATTAAAACGTATAATAGTTACATTTTTCACAGTTACTTTTTATTCATTATCACCTACAGTAACTTTTGGGTAAGATCTTCTAAACAACCTCCTTTTTTAGGAAACCCACGCCGAACTTGAAGCGGCCTGCAGCGACCTAAGCGCTCGCCTCCGCGCCAAATTACACCTATGGCGTCGCTTCGAGCGTCAACTGGAACTGGTGCAGGGAGCCGTCAGGGAGGCAGACTATATGGTGGAGCTGCTGACTGTTCAAGGTCAAGTGGACTATGACAGGCTGCTGAAGGCCACCGAGAAACTTGAGGTGAGCGACTGTTTCGGGCGCTTTAATATTATTTGCTAGCCCATACAATAAACTGATGGGTGAGAACTCTTTTCAATTTGTCAATTTTGCTCTACTTCTTGCTATTTTATTTTCTAAAGTTCTTTTGGAAACCTTCTGTTAGGCTGACCAGAAAGAAAAAGGAACGTTTGTATCATCATCATCATCATGATCACTTTTAGTTCGTCTGTCCTGATACAGGTTTTTCTCGAGGTCTATTTCATAACCTGCACATAAATTCTAGTTTACTTATCTGGCGAACAAATTTTTTTTTAGTTTGATTGATGAGGTTGCGATTTTCTTTAATAATTCAGTGGCTGTTCGAAATCTAAACCAATATTTTACTAACTTCTTGATGTCTCCCACAGACCCTAAGCGAGTCGCTCTCCCGTCGTAGCGGCGAGTTGGTCGGCGAGCTGAACGCGGCCGCCGCTCCTCTGGAGGCGTCCACCGAGCCCACCGTGGCCGCCAGTCTGCGGAGAGAGCTGGACGATGCTGCCGCGGCTTATGAGCACACGTGCACCAACCTAAACCAGCTGTGTGACAAGTGAGTGTCTACAAGCAACTATTCAAGAATGAACGTTTATTTTAATGTACAAGCATAATGCATAAAAGATATACTTTAGTGAGCCTGTCACGTATTGGCAGCTAACCTGTTATAACAGGATATCAACATAATTGTTTACTTAAATAGTAATCGCAATAGAGTTATCGTTAAGAAAACAGAAGGTTTTATTCTTCGGTATTTATGAAGAAATTCCAGCCATCAATTTTTCTGTGTAAAAATATTTTCAAACATCCAAGCCGTTTTGGAGGAGTATCCAAAAGTTGCGAAAAAATATCGTGTTGTTAATTGTTTTTTTAAAGCAAAACTATTAGTTACACGAAAAAACCTTGTGTTAAAAATTACGTACATGAATCAATAATAAATATATATTTTACAAACCTTTTGACCTAGCCATTACTAAGGAGTATGCTTTAAAAAGTTACCGTTTTACGGCACTAAAGCGGATGTAGGCCCTAATGAGATTTCATTGCCTTTCCAAACTTTATGGGGGTAAGCCTCTAGTCTAACCGTATTTTATATGAAACGACTGCCTATCCTACGTATACCTCTTGGCAATACTTACGGGATTCTGAGTCCCAGTAATGCTGCATCACCACGACTAGAAAGTTCCAGAGCCTTTTTCCATACTTTCAGAATTATATAAAATCATAGCCAATTTGTCACCTTGCTTTTTCTTCACAGGTACCACAAAGCCGTAGAGCTGTGGAAACGTTACCGTGACGCGGCAGCCGCTGTGCGTGCCTTTGCTGACTTCCAGGAGGCCAGGATACATGCGCTCAGGCCTGACGACGCGCCCAACACCGCTCAAGTGAGTACTAGACTTTAGTCTTACAGGTTTTCTGCATATGGAGCTGCTATTGTTTTTTTAGAGTATGTGGGTATGTTAGGATTCCCGGGTGGTGTTAACAAAGTAAACAGCGGCCGATGATTTAGTAGACAATTCGCTTCAACGAAATCATGAAGTCATCACGTTGAGATTTTTACAGAAGAGCACTACAGCTCCTCCTTACGAGTTTACCTAAATCTGTTACATGTTTACCTAAATCAGCTAAATAATATTATGTTTTGATCTATAAGTTCTCCAGGATATGACTGACAAGACTTTTTTATGCTGCAAGAGTTAATTTAAAACGATAATAATTAAATCGTTTATTCAAGATAATATCCTGAAAATTATCGAACCTGATGTTGTATACGCGGAAAGCATTTTATTCTGAGTTATGTATATTGAATTGAGATTTATTCAGTACGGTGCATGGAGCTTTTATTTTCGAATGAAACTCGTTTCGAAAACCCAAACAAGAAAAGCAGTCTCTTAAAATTCTACGAGAAATCCTTCTAAATAAATAAGAAAATGTAGGCCTAAGCACAAAAAAAGTATACGAATCATTACCAAAGCCTGCTTAGCGTTAAGTAAACAAGTGACAATATCCCCTGAACACGACCTCTGAGACCAAGTAACGGTGTTCTGTAAGTAACTGCTTCAAGCTTAGGTACTGTTTGTTGAACTAGCCCGACATTTACGAGTTACTACCGGACTTATTGCTATGATTGTGGCAGTGTTTGATTGCATCTTGTATCAATTTGGATTGTTATTATAGTCCATGGTACCGTACGATAAATATGGCTACGGATTTTATGTTTGGTCTTCTTACATTGTTCTATTCGATTATAATTGTCTAATGTTTAAGCTTACCCCCATAATTAACATTTATTTAGTTAAATAGGAAACAGATAAGTTTTCACCAGTATGACTACGTAACTGGTAGTTCAATTAGCGCTGTGACAGAGAAACATTCTGAAGATATTTAGTCTTCTTCTTTTTTTTATTCCTTTCGCGTTTGACCACTATCTCGCCTGATGGTAAGCGATGACGTGGTCGACGGTGAAGCACGATTGCCTAGAAGAAACCTATTCACTCTTGACTTAAAGAGCCCCAGGTTGCAGCTATCAGAAAACAGAGACTTCGCCAGAGAATTCTACTCCTTAGCTGTACGCACAAAGAAACTATTCGCAAAACGTTTTGCACAAACACAACAGTACGGTTGAGCTTGAGATGTCCACCATTTACTGATGGCGTGTTGCCGTAAGTCTTGTACTCCGATTATGGAAAGGGTTAGGCGGAATCAAATTGTGCAGGTCCATCGCACACGTTTGCCCGAAATGTAACCAATAAAATTCTTCTTGCGGCTAGCACGACAGTATATCAAATGTTGGCCCAAAACTAGCTACAACTTTGGCATAATCATCATTGATGGCAGGGCAGAGTTCACTATCGCTGCATGTCTATTATTTTGGGGCACAGACCCAGGACAGGAGAATGAGCATAGATATTTTAATGATTTGCAACATCTATGTACGTTACGAGCATATTCTTAGGACAAAACATTCTGTTTTAATATCCTTCAAATCCACAAAGCCTTAAAACCTAATTAACTTTGGCCTAAATTCTGAAACCAGACAACTTTCCTTAGGTTTTTTTGTTAACTTAGTATATTTACTCTAAACACAAACAAAGTTCGTAAGCAGCTCTTTATTTACTATCGCTAGCTACCCGTTAAGCACTCAACTTGGAATACACCCGCAAATCAATAAGTAAAGCGCAAACAAGCGTCGAACCCGCGACCAACACGACAATGACTCACGCTACTGACCGCACCTAACCTAATGAATTAAGGTCGATGCTCTGAACGTTTCAGTTGTAAGATATACTATCACGCTATGCCTTGGAGGGGTTGGGCATATAACATGTTGCACTTTTCTAAATTAAATGGGATGTTCGCACGGTTTTTCGCACTATAGTGTAGCATAGGTGTGTTAGGTTGGTTTAGATTTAAGGATTTCGCAGACAGGTGCCACGGGACAGCGCGACAACGATTTTTCATAAAAAAATATAGGTTACATTCTATACAGGTACGTTTCTCTTCTTCTGTCCTTGGACCGATTATTTAGAGTTCGGTCTCCTCATTTTCCCGCGCCAAGTTGTTCTGTCGTTGGTTTTCTGAACTGGCAATTTAGTCCTGCTTGAGGTCTCTTTCAATAATGGAACACCTGTCGCTCTCTCTTTTTAGGTACCTTCCTAGTTCTCACTAATGGGAACTCATTTCAAAATAATGCTGAATTTTAAAAAAGGAAGTAACAGTAAAAACTATTTGTTTTCTTCAATCTGTCTGTCAAATTAAATTCTCTAAAAGAACATGACCAAAAAACGCGTCTTAATTTTCGCCTATAAAGTCACAAGATTAACAAAAAGCCTTGTTTGTGTATCAAACAGCCTCACTGCACTTTTTTGTACTCTTTATTACGCAATTAGTGAGTAGGCGTGGTGGCCACACGTTTTTTGTGCCAACTTAGAGGTCTATGCACTTAGCACTAAACTTTTTATAGATCTTCTAAGTCACACCCAAATAATTTGCATTGTTGAAGCAGATTTTGTAACGTCTATCTAAGAAGAGTTTTTTTTGCAGAATATTTATATAATATTTAATTTTCTAAATATAATTACTTAGCTTCTTATAAAGCATCTAAGAGCCTCTCGGAGTTGGCTTCGGCACACAATTCTCCTTCCAGAGACCTGGGATTCCAAGTTCCCGAGACACCTCAAAGTTTCTAAATAAAAAATCTTTAATTGCGTATTTTGTTATTACAGCACAATCACTCTTTGAGAACTATTAAAACAGGTGTAGAATTATTGTTTACATTCAAGTGTTCATAAAAGCAGATTAATTATCTCAAGGGTAAATTGCAGACTTTTACATTTAAAGTAAGTTTATTGAATTTTATACTTTTCTTCTGCAAAAATATTGTTTCAGTTATGTTGCTCTGGATAATCAAAATTTTACTATAAACCATCTCTTGCTTCCCTTAAGATATAGATCTTAGTCCAGTTCATTAGTCCCGACTAAACTCGTATGACTATATACACGTAACTTTTAATAGTTGGTATATTATGTGATTCAGTATGTCTTATCTAGATCCACACGATAGTTTATAAATGATAACTTAGTACATTTTTTTAATACCTAATCAAGTATAGTTAAAAGAGATAACACAATTGGGACTATAGCTTCCAATCGATATTCACAAAGGGTTCCCTACTTGATTTCGAAAGTTGATGATTCGATTTTTATTATATCGAACACGGTGTGTCTATAATTCAGTTGTACGATGTTTTATTCCATCGATGCTTTATTGGTGCGATGTAACGTTTGTGCGAAAAATCCTGTTTCGAAAAACCCTACAGCGACAGCTCATTATTTCGGTAATTTATTAGTTCGATAGTATGTCCGTTCGAAACGCCTACTGTTCCGTGACATTATAATATATAAAACTGCATTTAATTAATAACATTATTTTGCATTATAGACGTTAAGGAAATACATACATTTTATTTAAAAAAATATAATTCCTAGTTTATTAATTACTTACAAAGATACATTCAAATCACATCACATCACACCATCAGCCTATTAATGTTCCCACAGCTGAGACACTGGCCTCTTCTCTGTGTAAGGGAAAGATACATTAATGAATTATATTTAAATTTATTCACAAACCACATCACTATTTGAGTGATAGGGTGTACGACCGGCCAATTGACGGCGCATATCGACATTTGTCACTTTTGTCAGCGGCTGCCAAATATGAAGGCGATTTATTACAACTGCGCTGGCAATGATGTCATCAGTCACGCCAATGACATTGAGCGTGCAAGTGCGATAACGCAGCTATGTTTTGTAAGTGCTGTGAAGTCTGTGCAATTGTGTTTTTAATCTCGATTTTTAGGATTCCGTAAGAAAAGAAATGGTCAAGTTTTTTTTTTGTTGAAAATACCAATAAACTACCTATAGAAATTATAGAGTTCTGTAACCGTGATTTCAGTAGATATTGTTGGCTTATTTTTTGTCCCAAAAAGCCCTGAGTTGTCGTACAGATTTCTGTCTGATAGTAAACTTTTCGCAGTCTTTGCAATCTTATTTATTTTTTCTCAAAAATAAAACCCGAAATATCATACTTACTGATAAATTATTGTTATTATTTACCCGACCTATGTGAACTTTGATAATTATTGTGTCACTGACTGTTTGTTGTGCTAGACCGTAGCGACACTTGCCCAGAATTCATTAGATTCCTTATTTATTTATTGTTAATATGTAAAACAATGAGCTGAGAAAAGAGATATCAGTTTAGAGTGCCCAACTAATTAGGTATTTAATTACGGGAACCTATTAATAATACAATATTCTTAATAGGTTCCCGCGATTTAATATTGTTAAATTAACATGGAGATCGGTAAAGTACATACTACCTTAAGCACTAAAACACAACTAAGCGAATACTTTTACCTAATATAATGTTAAAACTTCACTTTGTATGAATCTTCATACTTCATGGTAGGTACATTTTCCAAAATGTCCACGTTAGTAGACCACTAGTAGTTTTCTAAATCAAAATAATGTAGATACAGTACATAGAGGTATACTGCGTGAAATAACGGTCTTTGAACCGCTAAAATTGCATGAAACAGTTAACTAAACCGTAGAACGATTTTGAAGAATTTTGACTTCAAAATAATAGAGAATTTAGCAAAGATTGTTCATGAAGGAACAGAGTTAATTACTGTAAATTAACGAGCTTGTTTCCATAAATATTGTTTTGTGTAGTTGTTTTCTGACACAGAACTAAGTCAACACTGTTACATTTTTAAACACAATTGCGTGTTAAAAACAAATCCAATGACTAAGTTATTGAAACCAGTCCAAAGTTAAAAGTTCGAACAACTTTGTAAGTTTTGTAACAAGTTGATTCTGATAGAAATTCGCTGACAACGGCTATTTAACTACAAAGCTTTCTTTACAAAAAAATCATGAATTCTCAGTAGAATCGACTGAAAAGTTCACCAGAATCCAGCAATTTTAATGAGCTGCCTTCACAGCAGTTCGTAGTGCAAACACATTTGATAAGGCGAGTTAATGAAGTGAAACTTTGTGAACAGTCATAATAAAATCGCACTGATAACGTGTGTGATAATGCGTTCAGCCAACCGCGGGGCAGTCGCTTCGCGGGCGTCCGTCACGAAGGACGTCTGCACACACGCGCAAACAAACGAACAAACTCGAAAACATAACTCGAATAATCGAAAACCTGAAGTGTCAAAATCGATAACATCCAAGGTCACTCGACGAGTGAAACAATGCTTAAGTTGTTGACTATGCATAATTTCATTTGATCATTAGGCGATAAAAGCAGCAACTGCATACAATGGCCGACCTTGGAACGCGGCCGTGACTCCATTGTAAGCGATGTTCCAAATTTGAAAATTTGAATTCCGCATTCGAATTGAATTTAACAGTGTTGACAGAACCAATGTGCCAGAGAAATGGCGGGAGTCGTATGTTTATTTTTGAAAAATAAATATTAACGAACAAACAAATTAACCAAAAAAAGCCACACATGTAAATAAAATACCTAATTAACAAAATATTTATTTTAATTACTTAATTGAATCGGTAAACATTAGATTTTTGATTATTTATTTTTTTAACCATCGTTAGTGGGTACATAAACTAACATGTAAATGAGTACATTAACGATACTTTTAAGTGTATTTATCTAAATATAAGTATAGCAGTGCTCATAAATCATTCATTGGTGCCATGATATTGTCAAACGTGAGATACAATCGTGTTTTTTATTGTGAAGTGATAACGAATATGTGTCACGGGATCACAGTGTGATAAATCTGCTAATATGTCACTTCAGGAGGTAAGATTATGTATATCAATCTGTGTTATGCACTTTCCGTACAAGAATTTATTTAACTTTGAAAATTATTTAGATTTTTTCGATATATATAGTACGAGTAATTGGTTACCAAACTCACTAGGATCTGTTAGGTGCTGACCTATAATTAAGTCCCCGTTAACTTAGTTTGCACAAAAAAACATAAAATTCTATTCCATTTTTGAATTATTCAGTATGAAAAAAACATAAAAATTCTATTCCATTTTTGAATTATTCAGTATGAAAAAAACATAAAAATTCTATTCCATTTTTGAATTATCCAGTATGAAAGAAGTGGCTACTCGGACATCGCAAGACTGCATTAATTTCCAATTGATTCTAAATTAAATCAATCTATAGAAATTGGGTAGTGATCGTGTCATACGTAGGCCCTTTTAAAAGATTTTTCCAACTACCTACATTGTTAATGTCCCATTGTTATTAGTAACAAACCCTTGAATTCCTCCAACTCGTCTCATCTCCTCGTCTCCTCGTCTTTATTGGCATTAATCAAGGAGATCTCTGCGGTGTCGTGACGACTGAATTGAGTAGAGATGTTTCAAACAGATTTCGAATTAATCTAAAGTTCTAGCGTCGAAACATTTCGGTCTATTTAGAATCTAAATAAAATTACAATCAGCACTCCCAAGTTAATCCACACGTTTAAATGCAAAGCTCATTGTAATCGGTGCAAATAGCAAGCGGTGAGATCATCGCGCGATCAACCAAAGGAAACACACGACAAAAATACATGCTGCTTATGTTTCAGACATTTTTCCGTATAGCTTCATAGATAGGAATGTGGCTAGGACAGCTAGAGGACTATACAGGATGTTGTGCTAAAAGGGGAGCGGTATTTCCGCTGTATAACTGAGTTGGAGCTATATAATTTGGATGGCCCTGTCACGTTATAGCAAAGGGTCTTCAATCATAATGTTTGGGCCTAGATAATAATTTTGGTGGGTAGGTATCACCGTGTATCATCATCGCTTACCATCAGGTGAGATAGTGGTCAAGCGCGAGCCTATATTAGATAAAAAAAACAAAGGTAAAAAAAAATACCTTTTTATGATAAGGAGCAAAGTTTTTCAGGAAAACCTATCGACTAATTCCTCAATCATGTTAGATTAGCCCGAATAGATAACAATTACAAACTGTAGATATTATTAACTAGCGACCCTCCCCGGCTTCGTCCATGACTAATCATACAAAAAAAACTTGCCTCGTTTCTCATTCTTTCTGTTGGTGAAAACTGCATGAAAATCCGCGCAAAAATTCGCGGCGGCTTTATGATTTTTAGTGATACTATAGGTACTATTGCAACGTCAAGTTGTGTACCAATTATTATTGGTTACCGTTATTTATAAATATGACTATGTAATCTCTAGTCACGAGCTTATCTAAATGTACCTACAAAGGTTACGTCATTCTGAACTAGGTTAAGGATCTCAATAGTGCATGAAAAGTGACAGGTCCCTAACCCAAACATACGGAGAACAGAGAACTGTTAAGAATACATTACTAAGAGTCCATTCTGTGACGAGATAGGTCACAGAGAAAAACTCTGTGAATTAATACCATACAAAATGCATAATATTTTAACAAGAGGATTTTTTTTGCGATAAAACTAATATGGTATAGTAATCGACTAATACCTTTTGTACCGAACCTATTTATATACATAGGGCGGTCCAAAAGTTCGCGGAATATTTTCCAAAAAAGTAGAATATGCACTCGTATTTTAAGAAATATTTCGCGAACTTTTGGACCACCTAACTAATGCAATGTATTAAATAAATACAATACTGGTGGTTAGTAATCTATGACTCTGAAATACCTTATAAGAAAAACAATGAATGCAAAATACTTCCCACTGAAAAACGAAGCTTACTCATCGAAAATTAAAACAATTGGGTCGACTTTACTTTAGCAAATTAGTTCATTTTAAGTAAAGTCTTTCAGAAAATAGCCTTAGAATGAATGTAGCCATCATTTGCAGCAATTACAACAGTAAGTTTCGCTAATTTGTCAGCGCTACCACACAAGGCCGTGTTTTGTGGCTCTAAATTATATCTGCAGTTGCAATTAGCATGTTTTCGTGGTCGCAGACTTTGCTAGGCAAAGTTTGCTCGAAAACTAATTGAATTTTAAGGTAGTTTTTTTAATTAAGCTGGCAAAGTGACAAGAGAATTTTAAATTGGTGTGTGGGATTTAGTTTGCAAATTAGCTTAGTTTTGGTTTTAACAAACCAATTTATGGATATTCAATTAGTTCATTAGTTCGTGTCTTTGTCTTTGTCTTTGGTATAGGTGGTATAAGTGCTACTGTCTAAATTGTCATGAAAACTGTGAACGCTTCTTGACAGGCAAATTATTGACTAGTTTTATTGTGAATATAAATGATACCAATTACCTAGTTCTACATTTATACCAAAGACAAATGATAAATACTTGCAAATTGAATATTAAATACACGCGTGCCAATTTCCAACATACTAGGCTCACTAAACTATTCAAAATGAAGTTTTCAAAGTCGAACATATAAAACATAATTAAAAACGAACATTCGTGGCGATGCCATTGTGATTATCGTGCTGTTAACTTGTGAAGGACGAACTCTCCTAGCCTAGGAAACACCTAGGAATGTCTAGAGGTAGCAAAAGAAAGTACGTACGGAACCCCTGCAACTTATTCCTTTCGAAAGAAACAGTCATATAGGAGTGATGAAGAAGACTCTCTACAGCCGATTTTTTTTTAAACTTGGTATGCAATTATTTGCAGCCAACTAGACATTTTAGAACAGATTGCACAGATTATGTAAAAACAGAGATAGTTGCACCACCGTTGCACTTCAGTTGTTGATCGTTGCAATTGTTGATTGTTTTTTATTGAGAATTTGAGAGTAAAAATAAATCGATTTGGTAAGGTTTTTTTTTACAATAGTATCAGCTTTACTGTTATGTCATAGAATTAATTGGTTTTAGATATTTCTGGTTGTTTTATACTGTCGGTTATAAATTGAGACGAAGTTTTCGATAGATTGAGATTCGCAGATATTAACTACTTGTTACCACTTTGAGGTTTTGCAATATTTATAGAATTCTTTTACATCCATCTTATTACGAAGGTCAGGTATTTAATTTTAGCCTAGTCAAGCAAGAATATTTTCAACAAATTACTTGAGTTATTTGCATAATAAATCACGCGTATAGCGTTTAAATTATGTATTCCTATAACACATTTAATTATGTATTTACCAAATTATTTATTTAACTAAAATGCTAACTAATATAAATTTTTGTCAAAAGCCATGTTGAAATTGAAAATGTTTGGAACAAAAACAAATTAATCGGTTCCGGTTGTGATAAGGTTTTAGTTAATATTTTCCTAATTAAATATTTTTATCAGTGGGCATTTCAATTACCTACTACTATTTCGACAGCCGACTTTTACTTGCTAATAATGCGATGTAGGTTTATTTGTTTGTGCTCAATGTAGGTCGATTTTACAAATTTGTATAGTTAGCAATAATTAAACATGTTTGTATGTAGATTGTGGGGTGTTTCTATTCAGGTATAATATCTTACAAAGGCGCTGATTTTTGTTTCCAAGTACATATTGTTATGAAATGCCTTTGTATTGCAAATTAGACATTGTTTGAGTAAAATTGAAGTATTTGTTACATACTGAAAACTATGGAAGTCTAACCTTGTCGCATCGATCGTGAATATTAAATTAAAAGTTATTTTGAACTGCACGGATTAAAAAAACTTATTTTTAAACAATTTATTTTCTCTTTATCAAATCCGACATTTATAGAATTGTCTTCATCGGCACATTTGCCATATCTTTTAACTCGTAAAAATTCAACAGAATACTCGTAGAAACCAGAATTAAAATTATAAAAAATATCCAATATTAATTTAATTTTCAAACCGCAAAGCTGATGCATAATCGCAGCCCAAATAAAGCTGCACGATTATATTCATCTGCCTACACGCAATGCATTCCAATCGTCAAACACCGTCGACCCGAGCTTTGCCGAATCATATTTTGACAGCAAATCGTCTGCGCGATGACGCAAGAGGCGCTAAAAGTAACGCTTCGCCATTTGTTAGCGATGCGTTCTAATTTTGAAACTTTATAAATAAACATCGAAATCCTCCGAAGGTTATTTCTAATATTGTGAGCATGTATGTGAAGTTGATGGAAACGGGCAGTGTACGATTGAAAGAAAGCAAAACAAAAATTTTAAGTACCTACCAGCTTAGTAGCTCTAGCTTCGTTCCCAATGTCAATCCAACACAAAATGTGCATTCGTTTCGTGATGAAAAATCTTGTTAAGTTTTGATTATGATACTCAACGAATGAAACAATTATTTGCAATGGGATCAGTACCTACTTCGAGAGATTATCTTTTACAAACATAATACATTAATAACATTTGTCTAAAAAAATGTATGACTCAATTTTCTACTGATGTTGATATCAAAGAAAAACTTCACCTTAACATTCGTGTACCAAATAAATAACAAGGCCTATTACACAGCTCTTAGGCAGAAAGCCAGGCCTAACCACCTGCACACTCTTTATCTTCATACCAAATGTAATTAGGTGTGTAGGTAGGTATTAGTGATTGTAAACCGTGCCAACATGATCTGTCAGTACTAGGAACAGCATAGATTTCTCAACACCGTATCAGGCAGATGCGCAGACGGTCAATATGTATCGCCTTAGTGTTAATATGAGCAAAAAGTTTAATACAGCAAGGTGTAACCGCATAATGCTTGTTTATTTATCACTTTGTTACAAAAAGTAGTCCGGACGACTACTTTTTGCCTCTGATCTTGTTGAAATCAATCTAGATAGAAAATTGCTTTCGTACAGATAATCTCTCTGACTTGGAAAGAGATGACAAAGAACCGGGAACTGTGGAAGGAATGAAAGGGGGGCACCAGCAATTGGACATTACAGGCAAGATAAACAAATCGTTAGGAATAATGCCAATGTTTCTCGGTTAAACCAAGATTGATTCATTCAAAGACGCAGAAATAAAGGTAAGGCCAATATTCAAATAAGGCAAGACACGATTGAATTTGATTCCTCCATCCAAATAGGATGAAAACTTCTTAAAACTGGCGATGTTTATTCAATTTGGTGTAAACTGACTCATCGCTAGATCTGACTGGCCGCTAATTATATGTAGGTAACTACAAAAACCTTCACACCGAGATATAAAACCGTTATGTTTAAGGAACCTTGAGATATTACAGTTTAAAGCAGAAACCACTTCGCATCAAGTTGAAGTAAGTCATAAACAACCAGCCCAGACCATTAAGTATCTAAATAAACCTACATTTTACTGAATTTCTTGGAAAACGCATTATATCTTAACTGTTGTGTCATTATTAACTACAGCCTTAAAAAGGTACCTACATTTAACATAACTGTGACTGTTAAATGAGAAAACCTTGTAACAAAAACTAAAATTAACAAAAATACTGTTTCTGAAATGGGTCTCAGATACTGAAAGGCAGATCAACACGATCGCGCGATTACATGTCATTGCGACTGTTTTGTTTGGTTGACTGAAACAGCAACTGACAATTACTAGATAAATTGATAACCAATATGCTTACATTAACTATAAACATGAGGTTAGTTTGCAGAAGACAAAGTGGTACATAATGAAGATGGTAACCTGCTAAAACAATACATTCGATAGGACTAGAACATTTTTTTTTTAAAGCCAAGAGTGAAATTGATTCGTCTAAGTCCCAACAAAGCAAAAGGATTAAAGTAATTTAGCTATAAACTAAAGGATTATCAGTTTGCATATAAATGCTGTTAACTAATTCAATTGAAACAGACTTGCTTCACTCAGAAACCGGTTTTATGGATGCCATCATCGTTCAGTTAATTAAAATTGCAATGCATTGTCGGATTTCCGTCAGCATTGCATGTGGTTGAGGAAAACAGTATTAACGTGCTTAATATTTTGAAAAACATTTTGTTTTCATGTAAGCAATTAAAGTGATCGATTTATTGGTTGAAGAAAATACGGAAGCTAAAATTTGGATAACGTTTTCCTTAGACTACTTGGGAAAACTGTTATGCTTACCATTACTAGGTGTAAGTAGGTACTTTCGTTCTTAACTAAGTAACGTAGCATATACAACTTATAGAGTATGATTTACTAACATAGTCTATAAGTGGTATTACCGACACATTATGGATCCTGGTCTCGTATTTCTGTTAAATAAATAATAAATTAAATAGATATACTACTACTACTACATTGATTACAGCTTTTGTCTAGTGTTCTATTATTGTGCCTGATTTATACTGAATTTTGACATGACAAACCTAAAAACGTTGTACAAATCTATCCCTCCCTAATTCTATGGTAAAACAGTGGAACGTCTTAATTGCGGGCGTGATACGGCGCCCTTGCGTTGTACAAACTTTGTGGCACGCCGCGCGGTTATCAATCAATATCACTTACACGGTGGAAAGCGAGGAAACTCACAGATTAGTGTCGGAAGTTTCAGGGTAGGAATTACAGTGGGCTGTAATGTAATGATAAAACAGTTGGAGTTCTGATGGAAATGGTTAGACAGGCTCCACGACACAGGAAATCTTAGTGTATACATTATAGCGTCCAACTGGATGACCAGTACAATGACTCTGACGCTGCATTAAACGTGGCCCCACCTACTGGGATAATTTGATCAAATAGACCATCGAAATAAAAAGAAGAAGCGTTTAAATGCAACCAATTAAGTAACTTCGGAAAAAGTGTAGTAATAAATAGAATAGAATAGAATACACTTTATTGTACCCCATAAAAATTACACATCTATTTTATAAGAAATCTTATTTCTACGGGTACAAAGGTGGTCTTATCGCTGACAGCGATATCTACCAGACAACCTTTGGATGGACTGAGAGAACTTAGAATAAAAAAGGGGTAGTCTGTGGTGTACTGCTATTACATTGAAACATAAATATATACAAAACTATATAGTTCGCAGATCTTTCTACCGGCTAAATAATTAAATTGGGTAACATGACGTAACCGTTAGTATTTTTGACATAATGGTACCTATTGCAGTCTGTTAAAATGAATAAGAGGTCAACACAAGATTCATTTGCAACTTTCCCTTTTAAAAACACTAATAGCAATATTAATAACTTTAAAAGCTTTCAAGTCAAGACCATTGCCCTAAGTTTTTCAGTAGACATAAATATACCTTGCATGTCTGGATTGTTTCAACCTGGCCACAACATTAAGCGAATTGGCTGCATATGCTAAAGGCACGCCCGGTCCATTAATATATCGTGATACTTCAGTCTTTAATATAATTTAGGACGATTACTCATTAGTAATGACTAAGGCAGATGATTAAAAGTGCTGTTTATTTTTAGGCCGTTACAGATTTGTGCCCCTTTTAACTGTACAGTCATGATGTTTTAAATGTTGAGTTAAAATCTGGTGGCAAGGCTTGAGTCAGATTGGTCTGGTTTAGTTCATTTTATGTTAAACTAACTTTAAACTGATGTTCAATCGCTTCAAGCTTTTCAGGTACCTATTTGCTTTGTCTATGTTACCTATCCTCAGCGTAAATGTCAAAAATTATCCCACAAGAACGTATCCTGTTATATGCGGCCTATTCGTAATGGCGTCTGATGAATAAAATGCAACGCAAAATGCAAAAATCCTATATGTCCTAATCGAAGCATTAGTTACCTCTTCACTTCAGTCACAGCCGTACAGCTTTTGAGCCATGATTGATGGAAAAACGTCCTAAAATACCGACTTTCACGTTTATAATTTTAGTAGGATTCATGCAAAATATTGTATCTATCAATGTATTTGTATGATACAACTGCCCTATCAGCCGGATGTTAAGTCATTGATGAGAATTTATTGCAAGGGTGTCTTCCGTTGTATGAATCGAATGGCCGTGCAAAATAGATAACGTAACTAGGTAAACTTTCATTTCTCTTTGTCTTTGTGTTTAATTGCTTACCTTTACTATACCATAACAGAGGATTATACTCGTACAACACGTGTTACTCTTATAAACCAAAACATTTGGCCTGATGGTAGCGACGACTGGCTTTGCGCGTGACTCCTTCCGCGTAGACGTTGTAAAAAAAGGGTAAATTTCAATTAATTTGAGATATTCAGTAGCAAAAGTGGTATGTACGTTTTTGTCAATAATCATATATTTCTAATTAAGAGCAGTGGTATCGGCCGCGACTTACAAGTTGTAGGTCGTGGGTTCGAGCCCAGGCAGGCGCTTTACTTTGTGTAAATTATTTCATCACCACTGCTCTCAAAACGGTGAAGGAAAACATCGTGAGGAAACCGGCATGTCCTAGAACCAAAAATTCGAAGACATGTGACATCCACCAATCCGCACTGGGCCCGCGTGGTGGATGGCCCATTCCCTCTTACAGAGAGGAGGCCTGTGTCCCAGAAGTGGGAACATTAATAAGGCTGATGATGTGATGTGTGATGTGATAATTACTATAAAATAACAAAAAAAGCTCACAACAGCAGCTGATACGGGGTAAACGGCCGCTGGTTACTTGAAATTAAAAGTTAAGATTTTTGCCGTTTATCCGGCATTCGATATTACCCATGACGTGTGCGAAGTTTCGCCAAGTACTTGATTCCTTTAGTATGACTAAGCGGTAAACCTATACAACAACAATATCAAATCAAATCTAAGTTCAACATTACGATAACAATCACAACCAATTGTTCGATTTCCACATCATATTAAATCAATGATCATGCTTTCGAAATATTACATGTCGAGTCAATAAAACATATTATTATCCAAACATAGCCTCATACACATGGGTGCATAATTTCGGCATAATTACGATGATTCTCACGTTCGGTTCCTAATATTGTGGAGAAAGTATGAAAGTGTAATAATGAAAGTGATGCAACGGGCTGCGAAGATCACTTTCTGTTGCGAAGTGATGTATGAAATTGTTTGGCTATCTATCATGTATGAAGGTATTGTGTGATACCGTGTGAACTAGCTTTGTTGCAGTTGACCGGTCTAGGTAGTGCTAGTGAATCAACCTGTTATGCTAGCTTAGGTAATACTTACAACATCAATGTTTTGTTAAGTCCAGCTATTGAACATGAATTTGATAGTCATTGAAATGATTGACATTAATTTTATAGCAAAAAAAATGGTTAAATAAATCATTATTACGCTCTAGCCCGATACGTGTGATTAAATTGACATGTCAAAATCGTGCAATATCAGTAAAAAATCTTCATGAATTGGCAAAAGTAAAATTAAAAAAGAAATGCAAACAAGTAGTTTTAATGCAATATCAACAAATATCACGTTTTTCAGTCACAAACAAATGAAAATGGATTTCACTTATTTGTATTGAATGCGGAACACCCTTTTATTTTGCACTGATGTTTAATTAAATCCTAACCTACATCTATTAATTAGTTAGGTACAAATTAGTCGCGTGTGTTTTACTCAAGGGACGGATGTTTCCTGCTATAATCCGTATATACAAGGTTACACCCCATGTTTTCCTTATAAATAATATTCATTATGACCGTCTGTTGCCATCCGTGTGGCACAGTGGGTGAATAATACGACAATCCTAATCTTAGAACAATGACTGTAATTAAATTATTTTTGTGTTAATAGGTATTGTGGAATGAAATATGCTTTCTTTTCGAAGTTGTAATCTTTAATAGAATATTGTTTCTCGTAAATCGAGCTGAACGGTTTGGTAAATATTCTTCTTGTTAGGAACATAAACTCACGATTTTCTCACATGTGGGTAGGCAGATACTACAGAACATCACATTATACGATCCAAGGTACCTACTTACTTGGATTTTTTAACCATAAGAACTCAGTTACTCAATTGCGTTGTTACTTAGTCATTTAAAGAAGAAAAAAGTGATTTTATTTACGCCAAGTATTAATGTTCTTTCTTTTTTAATTTTTCTGCGTACGAATTTACGCTTAGCTTCGCTATATCTACTGTTTACCATATGTATGTATCACTCTGCACAAAATCGTTGCAATTGGATGCATTACAATAAAATTATTCTCACAGACAACACGATGACTTAAGCGATAACATTATGCCCCACACATTCTAGTTTACATAATGTTATGTACATAATCATTTATATACCTAAATATGTGTACCTAACCATCGCACATGTGTATAAGCGTATGATTAAGCTCAAAATAGAAATCGTTTGTGACGAACCGTCATTTTATTTAACCTATATATCTAAGACTTTTTTGGTGTAAGTACAATAAAGTATATTCTGTTCTGAGTATGCACGAAATATTAAACAAGAGCTCCGTATAAGAAATTTGAAAATTCTTTCTTCAAGCTTTCATTTTTGTCAATGGGAAACCCCATCGTGCACACTGCTTGTTACTGTAAAGCCTACCATAGCATACCGGATCTTTTCATTATTTATATCAAGGACTAAATACACAAATTACATCTATTTCGATCGCTATAGATAAACATCGCAGATGTGTTACGGATATGATCTAACGCGCAGGAATGCGATGAGCACGCGCCGGTCTCGAGCCGAATTAACTGTGTACAATCAAGGGCAGAAATCTGAACCGTATGCTTTTAGAAAAAAGCCGATCCGAAATAATTACGAAAATGCATTCAAACTTTTATACTCTATAAGGAATTAATTTAATTAATTCCTTTTGCTCTTTTATCTTTATAGACCGAACGGTGTAGAAATTTAAACTGCGTTTACTGTGATACAAGATTTTTATTTAGTAGATTCATAACAGTAGATATTAATGTGATAACTACCCGCACTTTACAAATATAATAAATCTTTATTGAATTTTAAACCAACTGTACCTCTTTTTTACCCTAGATTGTACCATGTCTGTGCATTGTAATTCATTGGAAGCCACGGTATTTTGTGACGCTGCCGAGAATATCTTAGCGTGAATTGAATACGTGATGAAAATGAAGATAATTAAGTACGAGAGAAATTAAGAGATATGAGAGAGAAAGACCATCATGCGTAAAATTACGGGATTCTGGTTGATAAAACGTTATATTAGTGCCGGCACATTAATTACTTGAAATGTCCACGATTCGCATAATTTTCTTTGCTTTATCGTTGTTTACTTAAGCCAATATAGGCTGCTCGCCGGTTTATTGACCGTAATCTCGACAATGTCTATTCCTGGGTTCATTTCGAGGAGCTCCGAGTTCATAGGTTCATTCTTTGGATCAGGTAATGTTTTATTGGGTTATCCCATTAGAAAATTTATCTTAATAAGTAAACTGGCCTGGAATTGTGACCGGAAGATAGTGGTGATGCTAAAATGGATTTGGGATATCATAGCTGGTGAAGTATGGGTGTAATCATTGCGCTTGTGAGATCATCATGATCTTCCTAAGTATATCCCAATTTATTTAGATAAGGTAAGGAGGATATAAGACATCATCATCATTTCAGCCGAAAGACGTCCACTGCTGGACAAAGGCATCCTCTAGGCATCGCCAAATTGACCGATCCCGTGCGTCTCGCATCCAGCGCCTTCCCGCAATCTTAACCAGGTCATCGGTCCACCTAGTGGGAGGTCTTTCAATGCAACGTCTTCCGGTTCGCGTTCGCCATTCCGGAACTTTTCGGCCCCATCGACGTTCTGAGCAATGTACCCTGGCCACTGCCATTTAAGTTTCGCAATTCTTCGGGCTTTGTCGGTGCGGATATCCACATTTCTGATGCGATCACGCAAGGAAACTCCGAGCATAGCCCTCTCCATTGCGACTCTAAGTACCATATTATAACTACTTCTTTTTTTCTTTTACGTATATATCTATGGCAGTAGTGTACACTGCCGCTTACCTCATTAGCTACAACTAGTGTAATGTTGCTAAATTTATTTGTTTTTAAACATGAACAAAACGAGAAACACGTAAAACACGCGTTTTACGATTAATCTCATATTTACCGTGGCGACAACATTATCTAGTCCAAGGTTTGATTACACAACATTTATCGCTTCCTTGTAGATAGACAGATTTCTTTAAATATGTTGTTTACCTGTGTTCATATTTCAATGTTATTTTGTAAATACGGATATTATTTTTGGTAAATTTTCCATCTAAGGGCTCTGGTGATGTCATTTTGGTTGATTGGTATCTGTTTATTAAATCTTAATTACTTAATTTTTTATTAGGTCAAGTTTGGCACGTCCTTTTTAGGGTTCCGTACCCAAAGGGTAAAAACGGGACCCTATTACTAAGACTCCGCGATCCGTCTGTCTGTCTGTCCGGCTGTCACCAGGCTGTATCTCATGAACGGTGATAGCTAGACAGTTTAAATAGGGCTTCCATAAAACAAACGTGATATTTTTTCCGTTTTTTGCGATAATGGTACGGAACCCTTCGTGCGCGAGTCCAACTCGCACTTGGCTGGTTTTTTTAATTGGTTAATATAATTTACTTTCATCTTCCGCTATGTTGTACCTGTATCATTAGGTACCTATATATTTTTATAGCACACTGTTTATCATCACGTCCGGATATGTGTTAGTCAACTTGTGTAGCGGATTATTTCCTTTATTTTTTTCTGTTAAATAACGACGTAATCCGCATATGTACTCTATAGGAACTGTCACAATGTTGATTTACAATAATCTGTATTCTATCCATCTAAAACTCGCTCGTGTTTTCCACATTCAACCTAGTTTAAGATAAAAACGATTAAAACAACAAGTCTGTAAGAAACTCCGTAATTAGTATCCAATTTCTTTTCGTCTAATCACATTACCAAGCGGAAGAGAACCGGAAGCGGTGTCGGGCTGGTTCATTTTCTACCGGAACTCTCCCATCTAGTAGGTAATTTTCTTCGTAAAAGTCTTGTCTCTTGTATTTTGTTGACAGAAAATAAAAGTTTTTAAATTTAAAAAAAGTCAAGTAGCAACTTGAATCATAAACCATGACAGTAATTATGATTTCTGCCGAAACACATGCAGTATGGACCATAGGCCACCCCCAAGCATCACCACATAAAATAGTCCTGTGCATGCAACTCGCATCTTCCAATCGCCAACCCGCCTCGCAAGCATGACTTCTATGACATCCCTCCCTATCCTCAAAAACATCGAGTACAAATAAATTATTATCAGACAGCTTTCTTACAACACTCTAAGTTTTTGCTTGACCAAACACAAATTGTTGCATCAAAACGTTTATTTCCCCAAATGACGTGCATCCTCGATCAGAATGCAACGTCTCTATCATTTCGTTGCATGAATACAACACAATGGCCGGCGAATACATTACACGCTCCATTAGAGAGCTCTCTAAACGAACTAATTCCAACCGTTCGAGTGGTTTCCGTCTGCCACAAGTTGCGAATGATAAGCGGGGACTGACATGCGAATATTGTAAGCAATTCTTGTAAAATGTTGTCTGGTGAATGATATGGATTGGTCTTCTTTGATCCCTGTTTGTCTTAAAACCCTGGATTATGAAATAGATATTCTGTTCCTTTCTTCTTCATCGTATCAATGATTCCGAATTAATGTGTTTTGACTAGAATTCAGCCACGTCGACGGGGCGTTAGCATTTGCCTCATAGAGTATTATATATATCAATGTTCTGTTGTAAAATTTCTAGACAACTTATTCTTGTGTAATTAGACTGGGTATAGATTAACTTTGATAAGCTGAACAGCGACTTGATCCGGCTTTCAAAAACGAGGATTGATGAAAGGAGATTGAATAGATTTTATATCGTCTGATAAATAAAATATGTAATAATCTAATTTTATAGGATAACGATACATTTAGGAAGTTAGAAAAACGTGACTGATAAAGTGATAAATTACATTTCATCGTCAAAGAACACTAAAGTGGATCTCAAATATTTCGCAACAACGATGATAATACTGTAGACACCCAGATTTGAGACGCTTTGCATAGATAAAGGCACGTTGTATAAACAATGTATTATGATAACCCTTCATCTTACCCAAATTTAGGCAATCAAAACGTTGTCATATGTCCTAATGTCATCATCGCATCATTGGTGTTTTAGAGTAAAAGTCCTCCAAACTTCATCACTCCGGCAGAGCATCTGCCCTCTGGAAACGAACTGCAGTGACCAATCTGGAAATCCCTAAATCGATTGCGAGAACCTGGCCAAATGGAGTATCATAGACCCATCCAAAACACAGTGCCAGTGTGGGGCCCCTTTCAAGATATGGCCCCTTGTCTACCCTTCATGCCCGACCACCTGCACCTTACGGGATTTGAACGTAGCGAATGACCGAGTAGCTACATACTGGTCGGACAAAATCTGAATAGTTGAGACTATCTCAATAGTTTGATTGAGGTAATCCACACGAAAGGAGAAGAAGAGTAAAAGTAAATGCTATTTAAGTAATATATGAAAAATAAAATAGTACGATAATTAACGACTTCAGTCTATTATTTTAGACCACTTCTAACAACTATTGTGCAACAGCTAAATTAGAAGCACTCGGCGAACATTGAACAAGCAGGTCACGAGGTGCGCACGATGTTCGATGCTCGTCCTATGAACCGACACATACTAATGTGCTCATTATGTATATTGATCACCGAATAATACGAACAGGAATGCCACTAAATTAATTTAAAAATAAAATAGTCGACATTCATGATTTTAGAGGTCCTATCCGACAAGATAATTTGTTATATCATGATGTTATTTCGGTCATTCGGAAATCTATAGATATTATTTATAAACAGAAACAGTATTCTGAAGTCGATTACCAGATATTTAATAACAGAAATACCAAAGTAATCGGCTTTATGAATTGCAGTGAAGGAAGCAAAATTGCATTTTCGTTGATACGAAGACGGTTTAATAGGATCTCCTAAATGGATTTGAACTGAATTTTACCACAGGCTTATTAACAAATGCAATTACATTGTCCTTGTTTGGAAACTAGAAATGACTGCTGTTAACATTGGTACTATATACATACTACTGCTTCTACCTAACTTAAACTGAATTTTATTCATTAACAAAAAATTCAGCGGGTAACCTTATTTCTTAAATCTTCTTAGGAAGTATGTAGTACTAAGTATGTAGTAAGTATAATAGGTAGTAGAAATTTCTTAGGTCTCCTCCGAAATTGTCTTAGAACTTTCTAATTTCCTACCCAACAATCTAAAAAGCTCATTGCATAGAAAAGTTAACACCACCCCTAGGAAAACATCAATCTGGTATTTATATCCAACCACATAGGGGGTACCTATATAAGTTGCCGTCAATCCCAACATCTATACAAATATTTAATTCCCTTCTTCTTTTTCTCCAGGCATGTCTAGAACAAGAAGCACGCGTCGCCGAGCTCCGTTCCCTCGCCGCCCGCGTGGCAGCCGAGACCGGCTCCCGAGCCCTGCAAGCTGACGCAGACGCGTTGGCTCGAAGGCTGCAGCTGGTGGCAGGAGCCGTGCAGGCGTTAGCAGACCTCGGGGAGGCCCGGCAGCTGGCCAGGGCTAAGGCTCAGCACGCGAAGGAGAAGCTGTGTGATATGCGACAGGTATGTAATTACTTTACTTTGAAGGTATAATAGCGTTTTGGGAATACTTTAATTATGCGTATAGCTAAGGAGTTGATTCCTTGCTGGAGTCTGTGTTTCCTGATTGCTACAAACTAGTGAATAGGTTACTTCTAGGCAAGCGTGCTTCATCGCCAACCACAACATCGCTTACCATCGGGTGAGATAGTGGGCAAACGCGAACCAATAGTTATTTTATTTAACTAACAAGGCCAGTTGATGATGGGGACGCAAGCTGCTAGCCTATGTCCAGCAGTTGCTACAATGACGATGATGATAACTCCTCATTTATTATTTTGTGTTTGATCTAGATAAGACTTGGCCCCTTACCCCCCACTATCAGTACGTTTGACATAGTTCATCGCAGAAAGATTTTGTGGTGCTCTAATTTAACTGCAATGATCGCAACCGGCTAAATGTTTATTTATTCTTAGTTTGCAATCTTACTGCTGATAAATAATGCTATGTTACTAGCAAATGTTACTTCAATATTAATAAAATGTATATCTAAGTTATCAGGGCTAGAAATAAATAATCAGGTCCATTGTGATGCACACACGGCATTATTGATGTCTCAGAGATAGACTAGTGATAGATCGATAGGTCATACTATAGTAACCTGATAGATATCAGACTTCTTCGTTGTTCTAATGGTTGCAAGCGCCACTCCTAAGAACCGAGTCCCGAGTTTGATTCCCAGATTTGATATTGTAATAAGGGTTTGGTTTGGATTCCCACGTGATCAGATGATTGCAATAAATCCTTATTAAGGCCGTACCCTGACCAAAAAATCTGCATGAGATACGAGCATTCCTATTGGCCTAGCGGCACTGTTGGCACATGAAATTACGGTAGTGAATACGCCAAGATTTTAAAATAAAATCTTTATAAAATCGAATATTGGTCTTTTGAAAAAAATAAAACTTACAAAATGTTCGTTATCAAATTGTCTATCCAATAAAAAATAATTAATGAACACTTTACGAGGAGATGCATGATATCAATAATTATTTCACATTTTTATGGTTTTGTTGGAAGGAGATTAGTGAAGAATTATATACCACTTTAAAAAAAAAGTGTACTACAATTTTAGAATCAACATTATGTAGAAATTTAATGTATTTTTATTAATTGGTATTTCTTTTTAAATAAAGAGTAGATAGCATTTAAAAACTGCACAAAAACGACTAGCGCGGCGTTTTGCTCGGGGAGGCGCCTTAAGAGAAATAAGAAAGATGAAGATATTTTTCAAAAGTTTAATCAGGAAATACTTTTATTTGTTCAGCTGTGATTCCTTGATTGACAAGGACCCCGTTATCCTGATCAGCATAACGCAGCGTTTCCTAAACGGCTTGCATTCGGCCCATATTAGCTATCAACACATCTAACGGATAAGAAGCGTGCCTTCATGAATGTATTATGAACATAACGGCAGTATTGATTGCCCTGGACTCTGGACCGCTCAAACACTTAGCGATGTTTATTGATTTGTTGTGAAATACTTTAGTTGTAGAATAGATCGAGACAGTGGTTTTGATTTTGAGTCTAAAGAGATGATATTTGATCTTGACAAATGGCCACTCAATATGAGAATTACAATAAGAGGTTAGCCAACAAAAAAATCTTGGCGACCATTATGAGCTACGAACCTAAATATTCTATCACTGCTGAGATGATAACCAAATCAGCTATGAAATTATTCAAGTAAGCTGACCAAATCTAGACATCTCAAAAACTATAAACAGTTTGCAAAAATCATTTTTGCAGATAACATTAGGCTACTAGGTCAATGACCGGCAAAAATTCAAGTGGTCGCGATCTTATTGATAAATTGTGGCTTGTAGCAGAAATCAATTGTCACGCACAGCTGCCTAGATTCACAACCGTTCGATCACAAGACAGCGTAGTGCAATGATTGTAAATCAGTTTATTTCGAAGATTTCGTATAGTTTTATCATTGAGTGCACCAGTATTATGAGGAAATAATATCTCTTGACTCTTATAATTCTTAAAAATATTAAATGTAATTTTCTCTCTACAGGACCTAACCCCCGTACACGAAGATGGAGAAATAGTCGAAGACAAATTGATTGCTCTTCGTGACAACCTAATAGCTCTCGGTAAGAGCGAAGCAGACATCGCCCCAGCGAAGGCCGAGCTCCCAGACATCGACCGAGACGTCTCTGACGAACACTCGATCGTTAGGATACTAGAACTATGGCAGGCCATGTTCAGAGACACCTTCCTCCACTACCACAGGCTATCAACCGCTCTAGTCAGGTCAGGAGACGCGGCGACAGCGCTAAGACTATGGCACGAATATCTAATAGATCTGCAATCGTTCTTATCTGGCTCAGTACCGGCTGACTATGAAAACCTAACAGAGCATAGAAGGCTCTGCAGGGTGCACAAAAACCTGTTAACGTCACAGAGGTCAGTC
Organism: Orthosia incerta; assembly: GCA_948252205.1. NCBI lineage: Eukaryota > Metazoa > Arthropoda > Insecta > Lepidoptera > Noctuidae > Orthosia > Orthosia incerta. The sequence continues at coordinate 3,055,274 of OX411753.1, read as the reverse complement.
CTTATGAACGAGAACAGAGAAACGAGAAACAGGGACTTAGCTGACAAGTTCGACACGCTAACGAACCTACACAATGAGACGTTAGCCAGAATCGTTGAAAGACACGATGAAGTATGTACAAGGATCACTGCGTGGGATGACTACAGAGAAGTCTACACGGAACTGCTCAGATGGCTCAAGGAAATGGAACGAGAGAAGGAAAAGCTCCAACTCAGATACGTTCACATTAAGAGGATACAGAAAATACTGACCAAGATACAGAATCTCTCAGATAAGGTACCTGAAGGTAGACGACAATCTGACAAGTTACTAAAGGACCTGAAGAAAGTTCTCGAATTCACTGAAGAAGCCTACGGAGCATCTGTAAGGATGGAATACGCTGGCATGGTGAAGAGAGTCGACAACTTACAGGCAAGTCTTGACACCTGGAGAGATTTCCTCAACAGAATACTCGGCTTGATCAATGAATACGAAAACCTCTCGAACAATGAACTCCACAAACTATACTCAAAGACTCAGGACGAAATCATGTCTTACTCCGATGAAGATAGGCTATCAAGGCCACAACTTAAAAAGGCAATTGAAAAGTACTCGGACTTAAGAACAAAGATTGTGAAGACTGAAACCCAAATTGAAGCCCTAAGTGTTATTCAAGAACAACTGAAGGAGTGCCTGAGTCCTCAGGACATACGGTTAGTGAACCAGAGGGTGTGGCAGCTCCGTCAACAGCGCGCCGACCTCGAACATCAATTGTCCATCATCATTCACCGACTGCAAGAAAGGTTAGAAGTTTACACAATCTTCGAATCACGTGTAACACGATTTGTTGAATGGATAAGTACCCTCGAAACTCGCCTCGAAGCCTCAAGCCAAAGCACGGAAATCGGAGCCATTGACCCTCAGGACCTCATCCGAAGGATAAACTCCGAAGTCCAAGCAGAAACCGCTATGAAAGAACGAGAATTCGAATGGCTCACCGAAACTGGCTCCACTCTAGTCGACCTATCTAAGAAAGATGAAAAATCTTACAGCAAAAATACATCTAAGCAACTGAAAGAAATACAAGAACGTTGGCATAAGATGCAAGAGACAGGAAGGTCAAGAATAGCTAAGATCAACGAACTCCTGGAAACGATAACCCAACTAGAAGAACGGCTTACTGAAATTAGGTTAAAACTACATTCCATAGAATCTAACTTATCTACATCTGTCGTATTAGAATACCTAACGACGAGGGCTGTTGACGAGAAATTCAAGGATCGGGATGACATTCACAAGAACATTGAAAATGAGAGCGGAGAGGTAGGGGAAACCTTGAACCTCTGCGAGCTCGTGTTCAACGACCCTGACGTGCTAAAAGGAAACTTCGACATCCGCAACCTCCACACTGGCGTCGACATCGTCGAAAAGAAATGGAAAAACATCTGCGAGATGTCTGAACAGCGAAAGAACGCGCTGAAAGAGGTCCGCAAATCCGCTGAACTGGCCAACTCATTGCTACCTAAAGTTGAAAAGAAGCTCGACTCTATTGAGAGGAGAGTGGAGAAGATTGAGACTAGGAAACAACGCGGGGAACCTGAAGATGAGAGCGTATCTAAAGCCGTGATCAAGGACTTAGAGAGCATAGAGGGAGATGTGAAGAGATTAGAAGATGCTTATAGCAGGATAGCTTCAGCCCGAGGGGTAGAACTCCGTGGGTCTGGAGCTGATGAGGCTGCTCGACTCAGGGCTGCAGTGCGGCGCTGGCAGCAGCTGCGCGGGCGCGTGGACGCGGCGGGCGCGGACGCCCACAGGCAGTTCGTGGCGGCGCACGGGAAAGCGGTTGTAGCGCTCGCTGAAGCCGACGTGCGGCTGACGCGAGCGCTGCATCTGGCGCCCACGCCGCTCGATAAGGTCGCCACTTTGAAGGAACTTGATGTAAGTTACTAATATACTTAATAAACTTACTACATCTACTTATATATGACACAAACGCAAACGAAGCACTAATGTATTTGATGTATTAATTTGTACTATCTCAGTAGTTAAAACTTCACAGACGTGGTAGATATTGGTATTAAATTGTCATAATCTTCTTCGATACTATCTGATTCGATACTATCACTAATAATAAGACATAAGAGGTACACACACATAAATCGCTAATTGCAGAAACATCAGCTTCAAAGAATGTTGCCACAAAAATAATATTTATTTGGTCGACAAAAATTATCGCAGTAAAAAAATTCACAGAGCCGAGAAATCTATGTATTTAAATTCCACTCTCCACTTCCAGGGCGTCGAACAAGAACTCCTAGAATGCCAAGCGTTCGTAGAGGACGCGGACCGCCTAGCGGCCGCAGTGTCCACAGTGTCGGGAGTGTCAGACATGGTGTCGGAGTACCGCGCACTGTTTGCTGATGTGCGGACACGGCTAGACCTGGCCAGAGCCGAGGTCGTCGGTGATGTGGATTCTGCTGTGCAGGTAAGGATTATAACAGTTTATTGGTGTAAAGAATAAAGAGACTTTCCAAAGTTGCTACTTGAAAGACAAATACATGCTGGCTGTGAGAAATCGATTATTATTCACTGTCACAACTGTATAAATTGACGTGCCTGTTAAAGGTTATCATCACTAGATAAAGAGTTTTGCGAGAAGATCAATGACCAGCAGAGAATCTGCGATAGACTGATTTTGACAGACGATTGACACTAACAAGAGCATTTTCTTTTTACCATAGGTGGACACCCTCAAATGGGAAACAGACGCTGCCCTCCAAGTAGACACCCTCACGTCCAAGGAGACCTACCGAGCAGAGCTAGCAATCGCCGTCAAAGAGACCTCGGAGGCCTTAGAGGCCCTCCGAACCTCCCTCCACTCACAACCCAACGACAAGGCGAGCAGTGACGAACTAGCCACTGCTGCCAAGGAAATTGCCAAAGCTGGTGCCAAACCTGGACAAACATTAGAGCTGGCCAAACATTTGTCTGAACTCCTACTCACAGAATGTGATGCGACTGAAGACGAGGCCATGCTCAAAGAAGTTGAATCTCTATCCCTAACCTATGAAGACTTACTCAGTCAGGCGAAGAAACGGGAACTCCAAATTAACAACTTGAGGTGAGTCTCAATTCAAAGGTCAGAATGCACGCAATTATAGATCTTGTGCATCTGTAATTATGTGCGATTTTGGCATCCGGTGTAACTTGATCTGTAAGATTTGAATCTAACGTTTTTTTCGGACATTTCATGTAGATGACGGTGTATAGAAATGCTAAATGCTTTGTGTGATGTTTCTCTTATACTGCAAAACGTTCTGACGTTTTGTATCTTTGATTCTGCTTGCCCAAGTTTCCGGGCATCTACCAAAGAGCTAGATAATAATTTTAAAGACAATTTTTGTTTAGTCTCTGCTTTGGACTTTCCAACTTCATGCTAGTTTCACTATTTTAAGCATAATTCTTTTGACTTTTATATGTTTCTTTAAAAAATACATTAACTGGGATACTTTAATTATCCTCACACTTTTTTTATTATTATTTTTGCACAGCTCATTGTCGCACGAATTTCTTACTGGATCTGTGACTTGCAACCTTCAATGCATTAGAATGCTGCCCTCTATTTTCCTAGCAGTTTTTATGCCTGCATTTTCACTTTTCTTACTATCCCAGCATTACTAAGGGTCTTAGCAATAGTGTCATCATATGAAATGTCCCTGTATTAAGTCTTCAATGTTGTTATTTGATTATTGTTTTATGGTAGCACTTATAGCACTGTTTGGCAACTGGTGACGGGGCTTAAAGCTGTTATAAAACAGTGGAAACTGTGTCGGTGGTGTACAGCTCGCAACACAGTCCAGAAAAACAAATAATTAGGATGGAAATACAAAAAAAAAAAAAAAAATTTTTGGTACGAATTTGTGTGGCTAACTGTACAATATTTTGTTGCATTTATATACGGTATATTATTTATATCACTGATTCGATTTCAAGATAAGATATAAGATGGTAAATTCAGTAGTTGTAAATAAAATTAAAGACTGATATATTTAAGTTATACTCAAAATGCCGTGGAGTGCACTGACTAGGTGATAAAATACAGATACGCCAAGTTTCTTTAGTCATAAATTCTACCTAATATCAAAAACAAGTCCTTTTAGATGATAGTGCATATTGTTTTCTTTTTTCTACTTCTTCATTTAGGCCCGCTTGCACCACAAATCATTAAATTCGTTTCCCGCTAAACCTATTTAAACCATCGTTCAATTTCTGTCAATCGTTTTAAAATGACGAAACAGAAAGATGATAAAATAAGTTTAACGCTAAACGAGCTGGTTCGAAATGAAGCAAGAAATTGTCTAGATATAATTTTTGTTCAACAGTTCCCACTATACTAAGCACAAAATAAAACACTAAACTTATTTAGTGATTGGTGATGCAAATGGGCCTTAGTCCCTTTCAAAATCCCATGTTTAGCACGCACATTCTTCTCTATTTCGCCCAACTCAAATCTTTCACTGTAAACTTCTAGCACTTGATGTACCACGCCGCAAGGCATCGTTCACACTGGCGTATCAGTTTTATCACGGGTCGTGACACGTGTGTAACAGCTTCCTAACCCGGCATGCTCTAAACACATGCGTTTTTGGTCCCTTAGGTTGCCCCATTCTGCGTCCTACGCGCTCACGTGCGAACAGTGAGTATCGCTTACCTAATATTTGTAGTTTTTATTACATATGCGTTACATTTCTGCTACATATTTAAGTCTTTTTTATTTTCACGGCCGTTTTTTTTACTAATAAAAAAATATAGTCATGTAACTTTTATCCGAGGAATCAAAATGGCGGTTTCACATCTGTCAAAGTTGTCAAACTTTTATTTATTCTTGAAATAAAAGTTCTCTGGCTGAGAATTTCGTAGTTAGTTTTCATAGTTTGAATGTATTTTTGTGTAGATGATTAGCAGTATTTTAAGTAGATAGAAAGCCAAAAAATTTTTTTGAATCATAGTTGAAGTAACTAGTTATCATATCTATTTTATTTCTTAGTCACTGACAGTGTAGCAGAAATGATACGACATTGCATGTTGTGATATTAATCAGTATTAGTAGTTACTGAAACACTTATTATTTATTGGTGTATCTGCACTGCACTTTACACAGTTTTATGTTATTAGCTTTATATTTTGGGAATATATTTCTATATGTAGTTGTTTGTCTGTTTGATGCAATTATTTCATTGCCAAAATTATGTACCTATGTAGTATTTTGGTAAAGATTTTGATGTTGAAATTCTTAGCTAGATGCTAACAAGAAGTATTTCATATTAAACACAGTTTTTAAAATATTCTAGTCAAAATATTATTTGGCCTTTTGTTAATATTTATCATACATAAATAATGCTTGATAAGTAATCTTTATGTAACTGAAACCATTTGCTCCATTTCAATTCAAAATCATAAGTTGCGCTAATGTGGACTTAAACTGAAGTTTTTGGTCTTAAGCGGCGTCAATACGGACCCAAACTGAAGATTTTGGGCCTAAATGGCACTAATTTGAAGGTTTTGGTCCTTAATGAGGTTTAAAAGGCCCTAAACAGATACCCTGGTCCTAATCGCCACTGCTGCTATATCTACACGTCATACTCTCCCTCTGTAGCGAGTCTGGCCGGCTGACCTGCCCGCTGTGCTCGGAGCGCAACTGGAAGCAGCTGGACAACGACCTGTGGCGCCTGGAGCAGTGGCTGCAGTTCGCCGAGGCTACTGACGACGCGCGCACCGGACCGCCTGAGCAGTACGATACCTTGGAAGATGTTATACAGGTTAGTACGGTGTTGAAATTATAATTAGGTGTAAGTACATTCATTTCATGTTTAAGTCACGTATTGCTTGAAAATAATAATTACATAAATAAACATTTTCATCATTGATGCCTGCAATATCAAAAAAATGCGCAAGATCTTTTTATCATTTATATAAAATTTACCTATTCTGCGAGCAAAACTACCATGCTTCGAGTAAAAATATTTTTTTGCAGAAGAATTATTTCTTCAATTTTGTTCCCATGGAGTTTGACAGTTATAATATTTTGATTCATAGCCAATTAAATCCATTTTGTTAACTATTACAATTAGGTTCTATATCGTGCTTATTTCTACATCTTCCAGGACCACCGCGAATTCCTTCTAGACCTGGATTCACACAAATCAATCGTAGTATCTCTAAACGTGGTGGGTTCCCACGTGGCCGCCCACGCGCGCTCGGCGTCCGCCGCGGAGCGAGTGCGCGCGCGCCTCGCCGCCGCCAACGAGCGCTGGGACGCTGCCTGCAGGCGCGCCGGCGACTGGCAGGCTCAGCTACAACGAGCCTTGCTGCACAACCGACAGTTCCACGACATCGTTGTGGAATTAGTGGCTAAGCTAGCAGCAGCTGAAAAAACAGTGCGAGCTCGTGAACCACTACGCTTAGGAAGAGCCCCGGCTGAACTACAGCGGGACTTCCGAAGATTTGCTGAACTGAGAGACGAATTGAGACGAGCAGAACCGAGAGTGTTGGCCCTCCATGAGGCTGCAGCGTTGCTAGCACCAGGAGCAGGTCCACACACTAGATTGGCAGAGCTGCGACTAAGACTGCAGTCTCTAAGGAAGCTGTGTTCAGTGTACGCGTTGAAATTAGGCGCAGCACTCGCGCGGCGACCGGCGGGAAGCACGCATGCCTTGGCTGCTGCAGCCGCTACCTTGGCTCCACAGGTAAGAATTAACACCACTATGAACTGTTGTAGCTGTAGTACAGAAAGGCTCCAGCGAAAATAGAAAATGAATAATTCATGGCCATTTTAAAGAAAAGAAAGAAAAAGTATTTATAAAAGACTACACATTCAGCGCTAAATGATTTTAAAACATACTTTTAGTCCTAAATGGACCTATTAAATCAATGGTCACGTGGGGCTAAATAAGTATTAATAAGTAAATATTTTTGAATTACAAAAAATGCCTTTGTGTACTACAGCAATAAACTAAGTACACCCCCACTACTTAAAGATGAATTTTACAAAGAAACAAAGTATCAAAATCAGAAAACGAATTAAATTCTAACATAGTATTTAGCCTCACTCACGCTTCACCTGCCCCAGCACAGTACCGGCAGACACAGAGCAAGCTTTGATTTTGTTAGAACACAACATGTAACACGAACTGTACGCGTAATGTAACTGTTACTGTAACAGGTTTAAAGACAACTGATATAGAACATAGTGTTCAAATAGATTTGATGAGATATTTTGATGATATAGTTGTACCTTAATTTTAAATGCAAACACTACACTGATACCAGATACAGGGTACCTGATAAAAAAGTTAACGTTTAATGGTAATTTGGATCAAGACACAATACATTCAGAAAAACAAATACAAAACGTCTTCCAAATTCTTAATGTGATTCTAATTCTTTGACAAAACTCAATCAAATCTATGGGTCTTTAAGTCAAGAGTGAATAGGTTACTTCTAGGCAAGCGTGTTCCATCGTCGACCACATCATCGCTTACCATCAGATGATCAAGATGGTGGTCAAGCGCAAGCCTACAATAGATAAAAAAAACTGATATAATTTAAGAATTTTTGAATTATGCTTACCATCAGACATCAGGTAAAAAGCGGTCAAATGCGACCACATCAAAAATAAAAAAAATTGGTACCAATGCTCAAACATGGCTCTTGTAACTATTATTTTGAACTTAAAATTACAATGCCCAGTATTTTAACATATTAACAAATACCTCAGTAAAAGTAAACTCTAACATAGACAACCCAGTAAGTACTCCGTGCAGTGTTTGCAACACGTAGGTCCTACCACGAGTAGTCGCTTGGCACGTATGTTGACGTATTTTGTTCTTGTAGCTAATGGAGGACGACGAGGACGAACTCTCGAGCTTACAGCTGCCGCCGCTCGACGAGTCACAGTAAGTACACAAGCATAGATTAGTAGCGGTTGATATACTATTGAGGGATTTTCACATGTCACTCAAATCAATTAGGTTTTCCCATGTACATTTTTCCACATATTCTTATCTTTTGCCTTCTCTGGTCAATTAAAAAACTAAGAAAAATATATTTGAATCTTTATAACAAAAAAAATCCTTGTCTTCAAAAGTGTATCATCGCTACATTGGTTTGAACGCCTAACCACCTCTTATTTTGCGTTACTGTTTTCTAATGTAAACTTATGACTACTTACTACTGCTACTTATTTTATTTCACTATTACTTTTCTACTTCAATTTAGTGAAATATTTCTTCTATAATTCGGCATGTAAAGTAAAAATTAACTAATGCCGATTCTAAAACCATTTCGAGATTTTAGGTTTGTAAGCCTTATTTTTCTATTTCCAGGTGTTAAAATTTTAAGATCGTATTTATTTTCACAAAAATACATCATTCGACTTTTACTTGACCTCTAATGACGTCCTAAAGTATCCTATAAAGGCAACTTTCAGTGCCTCTTGTAATGAAATAATTAAGGCCCACTCAACCCAGAGCTGGTCGTCAACACGAGGTTAAATTGACAGTTCGTCATACAATATTGTCAATTTAACCTCGCGCTAGCAACCAACTCCGAGTTAAGTCTTTCGTGCAAGTGGGCCGTTGTTTTGTACGTGTCAAGCGTCAATGTTGACGTCAAGTCCTATACCATTCAGACTACTTTATGACGTCAGCACGAACAAAACTTTAAAAATATATAAAAAATAACTACAGCTTGGAAAAACAAAATATTGAAAAAATACGAAATCTATAAATTACAAATATAAAAAAAATACCTGAAAATACTTTACATACCGAATTCTGCCTTCTGAGAATTATTATCCGTCTTTACTTCTACTTAATTTTTCGCTTATAAAAACCATAATCTGTATGAATGACCAGGTTATTTTGTAGTTGAAGCTTACGTACTGATAATAGTCATTATTTTATTCAATAAAAATCAGTGAGTTTCACCAATTATTATTATTAGACTGTACCTACTGCCCATCTGGCTCAAAAGACGAAAAATCATGACAAGATTCGAAGGACCTTTTTTTTCTTTTAGAATTTTTTGTTACTTTTTTCACATTGTTGGCAAACTTCAACTGCAAAAACGCCTGGATCCTCCTAACCAAATACTAACAGTACCATTCACCTCCACAGACCGGTAGTGGATGAAGAAGAGGACACGAGCGAGGAGGGCGCATTATTCGGCATGGGGCGAGGACTTCGCTTCGTGTGCCGCGTGGCGCGCGCCAGCCTGCCCTTCCAGGCGCTGCTACTGCTGCTGCTGGGGGCCGCCGCGCTAGCCCCCCACGCGTCGTCCGACTGCCGCCGCAACCCGCTGGCCTTGGACCCCGTACTGCGGTACCCCGACGGCCCACCGCCGCTGTGAGCGCAACAACTAGGAACCCACGCCCTACCACTTTCGCCGCCTCCACTATTGTATACTGCGTCGCCAGTTGTAGGTCGTGAGGAGACAGAATGTCACACCCCACCACTTTCGACGCCCCCTCCACATGCGTCGCCAGTCGTGGGTTGTGACGTCACAGGAGCTCATGTCCCACCACTCCCGACGCCCCCTCCACTATACCCCGCGTCGCCAGTGGTAGGTCGTGACGTCACCGCGCCATTGAACACATTCCATCGAGCCGCCCCGCGCCCCGACAATGTATCTTTCGCATCAGCGCTACGTTACTTAATTATTAGCTAGTAAGGACTGTTTATAAAACGTCGAAAATAAAGCCTTTGCATTGATTCAATTTGTGCTTTTATTTCATATATACTTCTTATGTACACATCTTAAATATACAATAACTGACTGGTAAACTTCGTCTACAAACCTGTACTTTTCACTGTTAAATCTCGAAGCCTAATTAACTAGCAATACCTATTGTACCTCGTACAACAACATAAAGTTCACACACAACCACTGTTCCTCCCCTGGCCTGACCTGGCGTGGCCTGGCCTTAGAGCTTACAAAATGCCTGCAACAAAATAATAAGTTCAATACCTGAATTAATAGTTACGCAATGCCTACCATAATGTTATCAAAATAAGATAATTTTTAATATCAATTTCAAACCATCTTAGGGACCTGTTTTACTAGATACAATACCTGGATGCAAATCTACGTGTATATAAAATTAACAGGCTTGGCGCAGATACCCCTGAGTAGATGATTTTAAGATGAGAATCACGTCTAAACGGTTTGTCGTAATTTTTCGGAAAATATATGTTACATTAGACCATTGTCTGAATAATTAGATCTAGTAAAATTTTGTTTCTTTTTTCATATAACATAGAGTAATTAATTTGTAAAGTTATGTCTAAAACGGACAAAATCACGACAATCGCACCAAAACCGCTGGGCGTATTTTAATGAAATCGACACCATCTCAAAGACAATTTAATTATCTACATTTTGATCTGAGGCTTTTTTTTTTAATTATGACTAAAAAAAAAGCCGCAGATCAAAATGTACAATAATAGGAAAGTGCAAAAAACTACTAAATTTTGGGTCGCGCGGGTGAAACGGGTGCGCGTTTTGTTCCCTCAAGGTCGTTGGCGTTAGTTGAAATCCGTCAGTTCTGTAAATGGGAACATAACAGAGTGGTAAAGCACACCATAAAAATATAGTCAAATTCATGTTCGATTGAACTTTGAAGACTGTTAACTAACTATCAATGACCATATCAATTAAAGGTAAAACGAATTAGGAAATCACACGGATCACAAACTATAAATTGGTTTTACAAGTAAGAATTAGGTTGAAAACCGTCTGTGTTGGGTAAGGTAACCTTTAGCAGGTAAAAATAACGTAAGTATCGACTTACTAAGACAAGTAGGGATAGCTGGTCTTAGTCCTGATGCAAGAGTGTCTCCGTCTCCGGCGCTGCGTCCAGTTAGCGCAGTAGGAGCCGCCGGGTGCCATGCCCGCACTCGTGCTGGAGCCAGCGCGCAGGTCGTCAGGACTCGGGCAGGGGCTCGGCTGGGAATCAAACTGACATTTGTTAGCAATCAATCTGCCTATCCTTATCCTATGTTGGCATCAGCTCCTAATCGGATGCAGCTAATTATAGATAGTTCAAATAATCTGTGTGCGCAGCGCCGTGTGTGCGTGTGCTTGTAATTATGCAATTGTGTGGCAGTGACGCGGCACACACACATAGCGCCGCGCGCAAAGACTAGTTGAACTATATATACCAGTATTTGGCATGGAGTGACTGATCCCTATCTAACCTCCACAACCCAGTAACTGGATAACATGATATCCTTAACCAAGACTAGTTTAAGATTTACTAGCTTCTGACTAGTGACTACCTGTAACAACTATTAAGGTTACACTAGTCGAAAATTCTTCCATACAAACGTAGTCTAGGGATTATTCCACTGTTTGACAATGTACGTTCAAAATAAAAAGTGATATCAATTTGTCTCATCATTATCTAGCCCTGTATGGAAACAAAAAAGTAAATATTTGAAAGTTATGAGCGTCGAAAGTTCCACATTTCGACACTAACTTTAACGCATTTTTGGGCGCGAATAAATACCATAAGAAGACGGAAAATTACAAAACGGCCACCATACAGGGATAGATTAGTAGTTCAACAATGCAAATAATTTTACTTTGAACAGATACGTTTAGTCGTTTTTTCATGATATCCAGACTCCCAAAGGTCTGTTTATAATATTTTGCGCGCTCGGTTTCGTCCTAAATCATTATCCATTTCGCTACAAATTTGCAAAAGTGTGTATTCGTAGGCGAACTAGCTTCCTACTGCTCATCACAGGATCTTTTTCTTCCACACGTGTTGTAAGTTGATATAAAATGCATTTTAACCCCGCGCACAAAATAGTTCATGCCGTTGACTAGTGTAACCTTAAAGATGTACAAACAAAATCCTGGACCAACGGTTTAACGCCTTTTGTAAGGCACTTAGGATTTTCGGTATGTAATGGTCAGACATCCATTGACCCCCCCATTGATTGACCCCGCCAACCGTTCCTTTAACTTGAAAATCAACCCGTGCGGCTCTTAAGGCCTCGTCAAATACATAGCGAACCGATAGCGTGGCGAAGCGTTTGTGTTTTGTAAACGGGCCCAATGCGGGTTGTTGGATGTCTTATGTATTCGAATTTTTGGTTCTAGGACATGCCGGTTTCCTCACGATGTTTTCCTTTACCGTTTTGAGAGCAGTGGTGGTGAAATAATTTAGGTACACAAAGTAAAGCACCTGCCTGGGTTAGAACCCGCGACCTATAACTTATAAGTCGCGGCCGGTACCACTAGGCCACCACTGCACTCAATCGGTTCTCTATCGCTTTTCTATGTGACTAGAGTCAAAAGATACCATACATTACAAAATAAAAACGGTTCGCTGTCTTTTTGACGAGTCCTTTACTATTTAGCCACGAGCTCTCAAAATTAGAACAAAAGGCGATATATACACCCCAATGCTAACGCAGTACTGGCCGTGCGCCTGCTCGATGCCAAAATATCAAAATTTAACCTCCTTTTGAACAGTTTTGTTTGCAAAATATTATTTGATTTACATATGCTATGTTAGTTATGAAAAAATACCCGCCATCAATTTTTCTGTATAAAAATATTTATAAACATCCAAGCCGTTTTGGAGGAGTTTCCAAAAGTTGCGAAAATTATCGTGTTGTTGATTATTTTTTTAAAGCTAAACTATTACTTACACGTAAAAACCTTGTGTTCAAAATTATGTACATGAATCAATTTTTTTTTTTCAAACCTTTTAATCTAGCCGTTACTAAACAGTATGCTTTAGAAAGTTGTCGTTTTACGGCACTAAAGCGTATGTAGGCCCTTAACGAGTTTTATCTACACTCACAACGTAATGTTCCAATTATGAATTAAAAAAATATTGCATAAACACGTACTTTATATTCGTGGATAGGTAAAATTAAAAAAAAAAACCATTATAGTTCAACATTTTCCTTCGATTTTCAAACAACTGCATCATAATAGTATATTATGCAACTAGTGAATAAAAGACGGTTTTAAAGCGAGGGCCATAGATGAATCACGAACAAGTGAAGGATTCTATCAACTGAATCACGACCGTAGGGAGTGATTCATGATGATTGAATCACGAGCATAGCGAGTGATTCAAGTGTTAGAATCCTGAGCGACGCGAGTGATTCATGGCCCTCGATATAAATCCGTTTTATTCAAGAGTTGCATACTATATTTTATACCATGACTACGAGAAAAAGAAAGATTTAAGCGAAAAGCACAAGGAATAATAATAAATAAATGTTTTATTACCTTCAAAATTTACAAAAAATGTCAAAACTCAGGGTTTCACATTTTTTGTAAATTGAAGCTGAGCTAGGTAACAGCATCTGTGTTTCAGGGGCCAGTGACCACCTCTGTTACGTTTCATACTTATAATTAATTAAACACAAATGCAATTAGTATTAAAATTACAATACAAATAAGTATTCACTAAATATCCCAGACTAAAATCAAAATCATGAAAATCATTATTGAAATCCTAAATATTAACAAACTGAAAATTTAATCGATAAAGAAGTTTGAAAGTCGAATATTCTTTGCACAAGGAGTTTGTATCGAGTATTTTAAGCGCAAGGAGGTTGTATAGCATTGTTGGACGTCGAATATATATTGGTGTGTTCTAAATTCAAACACCAAAACAGTGAGAAAAAGTGCTTTTTATTCACTGTTTTCAGTGAATAAAATAAGCTTTTAAGAGGGGGAATGGTATAAAATAACTTTTTTTCTATTATGATACAGGACAAATCCAAGAAGTTAATCACTAAGGAGATTCCATCAATTATTTAAATTTTTTGAAATGCCATTCTTACACCTAATAAAAAAAAATTGATTCCAATTTTAACTTGTCTGTAACAATGCCCGCTTTAGGCTTATTACGCACTGCCATTTTTATTTGCGCGAACTTTTGTCTCTTTCCACCTGTTCATGGAGCTCAAAATATTCGCGCGAATTCTAATCGCGCTGCGATGCGGTGGATTCTGTTGCAAAACACGGATTTCATGCGGTATTATTGCCGTACGATTTTTTTACCGCAATTTAATGCGGTGATGTGCTGGGATTTGGCGCCATTCATACGTTTTGCAGGTTTCGTTGTACTGAATTTCATGACTTTTTAAAATTCTTGCTTAAAATGTCTGATATTAGTGAATGTGAAGAACAATTGACGCCGCCAAATATATGCGGCGAAGGAAATTACTCATAATCTCTTACCAGCAAAGTCGAGATTATTATAATGATGCATTTATCACGACTTTATGGCATGGAAAATACAAAAAATAAGATTAAGTAGGTTCAATCCCAAAATGTATGAGTGTAGATAAAGTAGTGTATGAAACTGCACATAACTAGGTATTAAAACATTCGTGTGAATACTATTAAAAACCTCGCCTACGGCTCGGTTTTTAAACTCACACTCATGTTTTAATACCCCTCATTATGCAACAGTATCATAAACTACTATTATATTTCTATGAACGAGACCCTCTTACTACGCATATGCTAATCTGTTTTTCTGTCTATCACAGGATCTTTGGAATCGTAATAGGTCAATGAGATTTTACCAATAGAGATGTCATACTCATTATAATGAAATAAAAACATGGCGATATTTTACTTTAGTTACATAGGACCGTGAATTGGTGACCATTTCAACATACCGAGCTTCCTCCGTGCCTCAGCAAGCACGTTAAACCGTTGATGTCGGCTGTCATTTCAAGATCTTTGACAGTCGTTACGGGTAGTCAGAAGCCTGAGATCAGACACCAGTCTAGCCAAGAGGTATCGTGTTACCCAGTTACTGGGTTGTGAAGGTCAGATAGACAATCGATCCATGTAAAACACTGGTACTCAGCTGAATCCGGTAAGACTGGAAGCCGACCCAAAGGATAGGCAGATTGATACCTATATAGGACCTATGGAACTTGGAACTTTATTTCTATCACTGAGTAGGTTAAAAGATTACAGAGATATAAATAGGCTCCCGTTGTCAGAAAGAGATAAACATACTGTTCAAACGTACGTTCGTGTCGCGGCCAGACGCAGGACGGACTGAGTTCACTCAAGCTAGTCGGCTTGTGTTTGTATTGCCGTGCAGACGAACTTCAGATAAGACAAGACAAGACATAGATATTTTATTTCAAGTAGGCCACCAAGCGGCACTTTTGAACGTTACATTAAAATTTACAAGTAATAATAGTTGATTCTACCGTGCATTCGGCAAGTAGCTAGTAATGGAGAAGAATGCACAAGAAACTCCATAAAATGAATATATGGAAGGTATATAATATATTCCTTTATTCATTGTAATAGGTTATTATAGGGAGCAAGTTTAACCATCTCGAAATAATCTGATTAGATATTGACTGTCTGCCCATTTTTGATATATAATGATACCTAGTTGAAAACTACTAAAAATTTAAGACTAATAATCAACATCAACATCATCAGCCTATTAATGTTCCCACTGCTGGGACACAGGCCTCCTCTCTGTGAGAGGGAATGGGCCGTAATCCACCACGCGGGCCCAGTGCGGGTTGGTGGATGTCACATGTCTTCGAATTATTGGTTCTAGGACATGCCGGTTTCGTCACGATGTTTTCCTTCACCGTTTTGAGAGCAGTGGTGATGAAATAATTTACACAAAGTAAAGCGCCTGCCTGGGCTCGAACCCACGATCTACAACTTGTAAGTCGCGGCCGATACCACTGG
Organism: Orthosia incerta; assembly: GCA_948252205.1. NCBI lineage: Eukaryota > Metazoa > Arthropoda > Insecta > Lepidoptera > Noctuidae > Orthosia > Orthosia incerta. The sequence continues at coordinate 3,039,527 of OX411753.1, read as the reverse complement.
GCCACCACTGCTCTCTACTAATAATAAAGTTTCTTAATTAATTGTTACAAAGTGACCTATCTTATCTTATCTGAAACTATTTTAACAATCAAGGCGAGAGGTGGTCCCCAAACTAGTTAAGAACCCGTCTTGGGGACCTCACTAAACCCACGTTGAGTAAACCCCGAATTAAAGCAATCCAATATAGTATTTCTTGAATAAACTTAATTGATGACATTGAAAAAGTAAAATCAAGGTATTATTTAAACACAGCTGCTCAAACATAAAACTGTAAAGAAAGTGAAGGTGATTCAGCTGAACATTATTTCAGAAAATCTTAACATAACTATGCACAGTACTTATACAAAGACGCAGTTATTCTTTTTTTTTTAATAACTGCGTATTTGTAATATTTACAGTTATTTTTCGCTTTGTAGTGTTTTGTTCTGGAAGTCAGTTTGATTTTTTTGTTATAAAGTTTTTATTCATCTCCATCTCCTTTACCATTTTCTTCAGTACCATTTATTTATAAGTATTTGCTTCATCATAGTCGGTTAACTATTCGTATCTCGAATACCTGTGACACACTTAGTATTAAGGAGTTCCAGTGGCCATCTGTGGTAGCAATGATACTTTCTGAGTGCAAATGATTACATTGTTGATAAAAATACCAAAATCGCTATATGTATGCCTTTAAGATTTGAGGATTTCCCTCGATTTCGCCAAGATCCCATCATCAAATCCTGACCTAATGACCATGGGAACACTTGAAAAATATACTTACCCTTTCAAACATAAGAAGAATTTTCCAAATCGGTCCAGGCGTCTTTGAGTAATCGGGGAACATGAATAAAATAAAAGATTCCGACGAATTGAGAACCTCCTCCTTTTTTGAAGTCGGTTGATTATTGAAGTAAATAATTTTCTACGTCCCACGTCAATATCTGCCCCTTTCAAGTTAAATTTACTGAAGGCTGTGTTTATTGTATGTCTTACATACATACATGCATAAACTCATACCTTTTTTCCATGGGAGTAGGCAGAAACTACAGAACGCCACCTGCTACGATCCTTACAAACATTCTTTATCATTTGTATGTATTACTTACTATAATAAACTATAATCGGTTGAACGGACTGTAAAAAAGGGTTGGAGGAATTTCTAATATTATTTCAAATGGAGTATAGTTAATTTTTGAATCAACCCGTTCAGGATACTAAAACTAAACCCGTTCAAGACACAAATATTAACCCGTTGAATGAAGCAGTGTCTTTTGCTTTCTTTTTTTTGTATTCCGTATCTACTACTAAAATAAAACTAATGATGCCACCATAGGTTAGGATAAATATTCAATTGTTCGATAGTTAGTTAAATATCAATGATGAAATTGTATAAAGTTAAACTTGCCTTAGACTTAGAACCTTAGGTTTTTATTAACACGCTTTTATTAGCTTGGTATGTATGTATCTATGTATCAATGTATCAATGTAACGGAATCTTTGAACGTGATTTTCACCCACTTCAAAACGTTGGATTGATTTGAAACTTTGCACACTTATCAAGGACCGATGACAATGCAATAATTTAAACAGTTTGTCCCATTATCCTTACCATTAAAGCGTGTTTTTTAGTTTTTAGAACTACAATTTATTTACTTACAAAAGTTATGTTTATTATGTTATGTTATGTCATTCAGAGAACCGTAGTTTAGTACTCTCTCTGCTCACTAGATGGCGCTTTACATTCACGTCACGTTTCTGAATCGCGGTGTTAAGATTCTCTGCCGTTGAACGACCCTCGCGAGATTTTGTAGTGAATTCATACTTACCTGGCATAGGGGATACCGTGATCATGAAGGCGGTTCCCCCAGGGCGAGGCCTTCCCATTGCACTGCGGTTAGGTTGACCCCTGCGATTATCCCTAATGTGGATAACTCGGATGCGTAATTTTTGGTAGTGGGGACTGCGTACGCGCCGTCCCCCTGGAATTCTCATAATGCTGCTAACTTTGAGCTATAATGAATAGAGTTCGAACTTCGGTCTTCGATAAAATATTCATACTTTCATAGCATGAGATCTTTATGGTATTCAAAGAACTCTGTCCTTTTGAAGCTTGTATTATGGTAACTGACGATGGACAGCAATTGAATATTTTATAGGCTGACTAAAAGTTAATGACGTCTGTGAAGTTCGCTTTACGTTGCGCGGTACCCCAACCCCCTTCACCCCTCCCGCCTCAATCCCACCAGCATTGACTCATGCTCAACTCAAAATCAAAATGGACAGATGTCTACATAGTCGGCAAAAACGCCTCAGGAAAGGGTTTAAAATTAAAGCCACGTATCGACACTATTTAACCAGACGAACTAGGTTATGCAAATGGAAGCTTATACTAAGTTTGTTTACATTATATATCACGGCTATTATGAAGTTTTATCATAATTATGCAGCCTACACAACTATTGATACTTCTAATTAAAGTCTGATAATCTGTAGTTCTGTACGTAAGTACACAAATCAAGCATCGGTCAAGAAGCTTCAGCCTGCAACGTCTGTAAACACCGAAATAGTTTCAACAAAATATTAATTTAGCTAGGCTCACGCAATAACGAATTTTGAACGCGTACAAAGAGCATAATTCATGACCGTAGACACCGGTAGACTAACTAGACCGCATTCAGGTAGACAACACAATCGGCTCGCGGTGGGAATGCCATTTAAACTATTTAAATATTGAATACATTGAGCCATCGACACTATTGTTGTTTTTGTTTCGGAATCTGACATAACCAGTTTTTGGTGTCACAAAGTAGCCTTTTTACAAAACCCTAATTCTAATTTCTGCAGTTTTCTTATTGCTGAACTGAAATATCATTCCAGCTTCCAATTAAATCATTTCCATCACCATCAGTAATAATAATCATTTTAGTGTTCCACTTGAGACGATATTTTATGACAGCGCACTCTGGTTAGTCGTTAGCTCACTTACTCGGGAACTTGTTTTATTAATTCACACGTGGCGCAATGTTACTGTTAGCCTTGAACTGTTACGACATTATTATGTGTAACTCAAACTCGCATGTAGTTTGGAAGCTTGCCACTAGATGGTGGTATTGATGCTTTATTACTGAAATAGCATTTTATAGGCGATAAGAGCCCCCGCAAACTACACATTTTTATGGGTCGATTGTTTGGTCGGGGCTTTTATCAGTATGAGGAAGTATGTTAGTTCGCACATTACACGAATCGATAAAATTTATGTAATTTTCAATCCAACCAAACTATCGACCGATAAAAATTCTGTAGTTTGCGGGGGATCATACTGTTTCTATTTTTATCTAAACTTCGTTGTATTCGTTTTCCTATGTCCGACTATATAGGTGATAATGACATGACACGTGAAATTCTTCAATACATCGTAATCTATACCAATATTATAAAAAGGATTTTTTTTGTTTGTTTGTACCGAATAGGCTACGAAACTATGGACCGATTTAAAAAATTCTTTCACCTATGGAAAGCTACATTTTCCCGAGTAACATAGGCTATAATTTTGACGGGAGCGAAGCCGCGGGGGTCAGCTAGTATTAAATAAGTACAAAGTCCTAGTATTGGTATGTACCTAGGTACAATCTACAGCGGGTGGCTAGCTACTAGAGTAACTTAAAAAATATACAAAGAATACATACACATAAACTCACGCCTTTTGCCCATAGGGGTTGACAGAAAGTACAGAACGCCACCTGCTACAATCTAGTCATACACGCACGCCGGTTATGAGTACTGCGCACCTGCAGCCGAATTGCGTAAGTATATTATCCAAAGCAAAAGAATCGATTCCTTCCCAAAAACGACTTTTCGTATCAATATGCACTACGTAAAGTCTGTTTTGGGAAAGAATCAATTCTTTTGCTTTGGATAATATACTTACGCAATTCGGCTGCTGGCCTTTCTGAGGAACATCACCAATAAGGTCTATGTATGTCTTTCTAAGATTTCCCCTCCCGACGTTTCCATTCATGTCTGCCTTGTAAATACCTTTCGTTATTCGCCTTTCATTCATCTTCTCAACATGGCCAAACCATCATAGCATACTCTTTTCATTTTTATTAGCTCTATATCTTCTTTTAAACCACAACGTCTTCGTATTACATCATTCCTCAATCTATCATTTAAAGTTACACCACACATACTTCGCGAGGAACGCATTTCTACTGCATTAATCCTACTTTCAAGTATTTTTGCCATACCCTCCCTTCACTTCCATACATAAGTGTAGGAACCAGCATGCTGTTGTGAACGGCGAATCGAGCCTCCTGAGACATCGACTGGCTGATCACAATCACAACCGCATGAATAGCTCCATTCACTTTATTTCATGCATTCACTCTCCATTCCACATCCTCTTCAATAAATCCATCCCTTGTGAACATACTTTCCAAATATACAAAATCGTTCACTTGCTCCAAACTCTTCATTTATTTTCACTTCACACTTCGATACATCGTCTTCTCTTTCAAACACCATTACTTTAGTCTTTTTCACATTTAAACTTACTCTTTTTAACTTAAAAGCTTCATTCATCACAGTCACCATGCCTTACAACTATCCTGCTGACGACGCAGAGAGAACTTGATCATCTGCGTATAGAAGGCATTTGATAGACAACTCATTCATCCTCCATCCGCACTCATGCTCTTTCAAACCTATCAGACAACTATCCATGTACAAGTTGAACAGCCACGGTGACGCTACACAGCCCTGTCTAACACCCTTTGAGATGGAATACCAGTCCGTATACGCCCCATTAATCCTAACACAAGCACTGGAATCCCTATAAAACTTGCAGTGCCCGTACCAAGCGCCAGTCCACACCGTACCCGGATAGTGTCGACCACAAAGAATACCTTTATTTAACTAATAAAAGTATTCTTAGTATATTTCTATTACTTACAACGAATACGTTTTAAAAAGCTAAAGAGAAGGATGGGGATTTAAAGCATAGTTGCAGCAGATGTTTTTGACTGTAGGTAAAACTAAGGAAGGAGAAGGTACTCTAACTCAAGTCACTGGCCAATATCACAAATCACACAATTGACAATGGGAGTAGACATTCCGAGGCATTAGTATGAATTCCAGGGGGACGGCGCGTACGCAGTCCCCACTACCAAAAATTACGCATCCGAGTTATCCACATTAGGGATAATCGCAGGGGTCAACCTAACCGCAGTGCAATGGGAAGGCCTCGCCCTGGGGGAACCGCCTTCATGATCACGGTATCCCCTATGCCAGGTAAGTATGATTTCGCTATTTTTTTTTTTTTTTTTTTTTTTTTCTACGTGGCGTCTCGCAGTGTCAATCAAAGTGATTTGTTACTGCTTAACCGGACTAATCCTGCTGAGACTAAGCTATATAGCCTATCCAGCCAGGCGCAAATTTTCTAACCTAAGCGACAACGCTGAGGGCTACCCCAGTTGGGGTCGAACCTCGGCTCAGGGCGTCGCTGGGGAACAACTATTGCTGGATCTAACTTAATGAATTTACTTTCCGTTCGTAAACTACCTAGGTGGAGAAGAACGGATAAGAAACTCCTTTTATATCTAATATTTTAACTATTGCTCAGCTAATCGCGGGCTGGCGGGAAATATTAAAAGAATACGCGGCGGCCCTCGGCGGCGAGGACGTAACGAATCGGTTTGTGTATGTACGTTTGTATCTACGCCCTACGGCTCTTAAGGAGCAGGGTAGAGAGGTCATGGGGTCAAGGACAAAGCCTAAGTTGGCGAAAAACATGATGTTACTGAGATTACACTTTTATTGTGTAAATAATAATAAAAGGGTCAAGGTTGCGACTTACTTGCGCACCCATTGACCATTTGTGAATACTAGGCTATCTAGCTCCTTTGTTATGGAGGGATACCTATGAAATAGGGCTTGGGATTCGGCTAGATTAGGTATATTACCTGTAGCTTCGATCTTTTCGATCTCAGCGGCTAGCGATCGTGCCTCGTCTGTCATCCAGATTGCGTAGGCACCGAAAATGATGTCGGCGACGTTACGTCTGGCATTAGAGTTGATTTTAGGCTGGCTCGCGGCGACAGTGTTGGGAGCCATATGGCGGCCTTGAGCGGTCATGGGGGCGGCAGGGGCCTGAGGGGCCGGGTTGGGGGTCGGTGCCGGGATGGGGTGATCCATCAGACCTGGGATAGTCTGCTGGTTTGTCTGGGGGGCCACTCTTTGGTGGTTTAGTTTACCCCATGGTGACTGCCTCTGTGGGGCTAGTCTGGGTGGGGCTTGGGATGCGGGAGCTGCGCGTGATTCGCGCTCACCTGCTCGCTTGGCCATTTTAGGCGCAAGTTTCGGGGCACGGGGACATCCTTTATAATTGGCCGTGTGACCGACTTGGTCACAAAGCACGCAGCTTGGGGGCTCCGTGCATTCGGCAGGGTTCTTGGGGCGGGTACAGTCTTTTGTACTGTGGTCCCCTCGGCACTTTACGCACCTGGGGGTCGCGAAACAGTTCTTCTGACTGTGGCCGTATAGTTGGCAGCGATGGCACTGACCAACTACGAAAGGGCGGTATGGTTTCTCAATTGAGATACCGGACAAAGAACACACTGAGGTAATTCTGAAGATGGGATTGTGGGACTCGGTACGGCTGCACTCTACGACAACCATATCGTATTCTTGCCCACCTCTAGCTTTATGCATACGGTGGACAGAAAGGACGGGGACTTTCTGCGCGATTAAATCTGCGCGAATTTCGTCAACAGGAATTTCCTTGGGAATGCGCCGGATCACAACACGGATGGGCGCTTCTTCGGGCAACGTGTAGGTATGGAACGCAAAGTTCCTTTCCTTAAGAAATTTAGTGAGCTTTCTGAAGTCACTAGGGGTCGGGACTGTGATTTTGATACCCAGCTGACAGGCGAGGGCATTAACATAATTAATCTTGCGTTCAACGCAAGATTTAGAAATTTCGGTCCACTTATCTTTATCGTGGAGAAATACTGGCGGGGGCTTTTGTATTTTGGGGGCTTTGTTAGGGCTAGGGGCACGGCTCGACCCTTGAGAGGCGTCGGCCACGGTCATGGGGCTACCCGAGCGACTTGACCTCGGGGAAGGTGCGAGAGGGGTGGTGGCTGGTGAGAAGGCGGGGGAGGGGGGGGCCTGTGCGCCGGGAGAGGTGGGCGGCACAGTTGAGGGCTTGGTGGGAGACGCAGTCACCTTCTTGGCCTTGGACTTGGGGTTGGACTTGCCCCTATTTTTCCTCTTTCTTTTTCCGCCCTGAACGACTTGAAAGTCGTCAGAAGAAAGGTCATCGGAAGTCTCGTATTCGTCCGAGTCTATAGCAGACTCGTCGATTACAAGCGCGGGAATAGAATCTGCGCTTACGGCAGTGGCAGGCGGGGGAGCGGCGGCACTATCGTCCGAGAAGGGTATGGGCGGGGGCGGGGGGGCACGGGCTAAAGCGGACAGAATAATCTTAAGCCTCTTTTTGTTTTACTTGGTACTCCGACAGCGCGTCCTCGATTAGCATTATAAGTGCCTCGACGGGATGCATCGTGGCAACCGATAATACCAATACGAGTGATAAGAAAGTAAACAATAACAAACTTGATAAGATAAGATATTGTAACAATATCTTATCTTGTCAGTTACAAAGGGACGGACAACGAAAGTCCCCGGGGATGTGTGAACCTACCCTCCCAGCCGGGTTAGACTGGGAGGTGAGTGCCTAGGTGAGCCCTAAGCTGTGCTATACCTACCACCAATCTTATTGTGTGAGTAGGGGCCCTAAGGTACTGGGTGGCCCACAGAAGGTGGGTACCCGTCGGATGTGTACCGTTGTCTGGCACGTAGGGGTAGAAACACCCAACCGTGCCAGGTGAATGCTGAAAGCAGAGTCAGGGGTTGACTAGGCTAGACACCAAGGCCAGGTCCCCTGCTCCCGTCTCCAGCTGACTGCCGTGCTCTGAAGGAGCTTGGCGGGTGCGTTGGGTCTACACCCCCTCTGATTTTCGTTAGCACCGTAAGGTTTCCACCAGAGGACCACTAAGACCGTGGTTTTTACCCAGACGGGGCCAAAATCGTGACAATCTGTTAAAGAAACACTCAATAGTCCTTCCCTATCCTCAACAGGACCGGTCCGGACTATATACGGCACTTAAAAGTACCTTTGACGGCGGTGCGAGACGCAACCGCGGACGCGTCGCGTAGATCGCGACGAAACACGTGAGCGGGGTGCGGGCGGCGGGGGGAGCGCAGCGGAACGTGCGTTCGCGACAGCGGCCGGCGGCGGAAATCATGATTTCGCTACAAAATCTCGCGAGGGTCGTTCAACGGCGGCGAATCTTAACACCGCGATTGAGAAACGTGAGGTGAATGCAAAGCGCCATCTAATGAGTAGAGGCTGTACTAAACCACGGGTCTCTGAATGCCAAGTTATGTTGTTACTACATAGCTTTTGTAAGTTATAAAATTTTATCATTGATATTTATCTAATTATCCAATATATAATATTATATAAATATATATATAAATATCCAATATATAATATTATATATTGGATATTTCAGCGGGAGCACCATGAGGTATATTGTATTAGTACGCAATGGTAAACATATCCGACAACTATCCATGTACAAGTTGAACAGCCACGGTGACGCTACACAGCCCTATCTAACACCCTTTGAGATGGTATACCAGTCCAATGCCCCATTAATCCTAACACAAGCACTGGCATCCCTTAAAAAACATAAAAGTAAACATAAAAGAAAGCAACAGACACTGCTTCATTGAATGAGTTAATATTTGTGTACTGAACGGGTTAATTTTAGTGTCTTGAATGGATTAATTTTAGTATCCTAATGGGTTGCCAGATGAAGGAATTTAATACTATGGTCAGTTTAAGTGCCCTGTGTCTGTGTGTGTAAAGTGCCATCTAGTGACTGGAAGCTGTACTAAGGCTTAGCTCGCACTGCGATTTTTATTCGCACGATTTTTTGCTGCCTATTCTGCGACCTATGGAAATGTATGAAGCTGCACGCATTGCAAAAAAAAACTCGCTCAAAGATTACTAAAAAATTCGCGCGGCATTTTATCCTTTTTATCAGTTCACTACCTCGATGCATCAAAACCTCGAATCTAAGCCCGAAATATCGGCAGCGCAAATGACAGTAAAACTAAGTATCCCGAAACACAATTTCTCAAAACCCATTGTGTCGAATTTACAGAATCGTATCAAGGATTTTATGTGAGAGGCTTTTAGAATATAATGAAACAACATTACCAACATTCGAACTAACATTTTCGAGCTTTAATAATTGGAGCAAATGTGATGAAATTAAGAAAAAAGAAGTATGTAAGGATCGTAGCATGTGGTGTTCTGTAGTTTCTGCCTACCCCCATGGGAAAAAGGCGTGAGTTTATGTATGTTTGTGATAAAAGTATTGACGCCTGCACCAATTAATAAAGCAATCAGACACATTGTAGTGTAACTTATCAATAGTATAAGGAGCGCTCCCTTGTTTAGTATCTGTCTATTGTGTCCGATACGGTTGTAACTTAATCTTTGGGGAATCATAAAAGGCTAAGGCTAAAATCTAAAAATGGAATCATCGACACGATGAAGAAGAAGAACTTAATCTTAAGGCCGTACCCTGACCAAAAAATCAGCGTGAGATATGAGTATTTCTATTGGCCTAGCGGCACTGGTGGTGCATGAATTACGGTAGTGAATACGCCCAGATTTTAGAATAAAATCTTTATAAAATCGAATATTGGTCTTTTGAAAAAAATAAAACTTACAAAATCTTCGTTATCAAATTGTCTATCAATTAGTGTTAGTATAAAAAATAATTAATGAACACTTTACGAGGAGATGCATGCTATCAATAATTATTTAACATTTTTATGGTTTTGTTGGCAGGAGATTAGTGACACAAATACCACTTTAAAAAAAAAGTTTACTACCATTTTTGAATCAACATTATGTAGAAATTTAATGTATTTTTATTAATTGATATTTCTTTTTTAAATAAAGAGTAGATAGCTCTTAAAAACTGCACAAAATTCAAATTAAATGACCTTGTTATAATTTCATCAAAATGGCATTCAGGTTCGCGTAGGTTGGTTAACCCTTGATAATGTTGTATAATATACAACCAACAAGGGTTAAATTATTAGATAAGTTAATGGTACCTTCTGCGGCGTCTGCACAGGCAGGCTGCCGAGTAGAACGCCGCGGCCGGTGCCGCCGCAGTCGCCGCGCAGCACCGCCTCGCGCGCGCTCGAGCGCAGCAGCTGCGTCAGCACCACTATGAGAATCTAGAGAGTGAACAGGTTGTTTTTAGAATAACCTTTATTCAAGGGCGTTGAATCTGTGGGTGCTCGGGACTCCAGTACCCACGTGTGGGTGCAGAGCACCCATGACATCTGCCATTTTTTTAGGGACTGTGACACTATTACACTACTTCTGCATCCTGCCACTCCGTAACTTTTTGTCTATAACAAGAAAATGTAACGTAAACACTGGCAAAATTTTAAGCTCTTACATCCTTTTTTGTCCAGATTTTATGAGTCGACAAAGTTGCTGACATATGGTGTGTTTTTTTTTTTTTTTCGAGCACGCTTCACTCGCTACGTTATGGGAATCATCAGATACCATAGACAAATCTCTTCTCATGGTATCAAATTTTTGCTTAAACGTGCGGGCATAACCTTAACCGAACGGACTAGCGCTTTTCTCGGACTAACCACGACTTTTCTGGTTTATTAACAGATCGTTTCGGCTATTTGATAAACCTGAGCACTTATTAGACTGCACCACTCACTTGGAACAAGCAGACGAGCATGTTGAAGAACTGCAGCGCCAGCAGAGCCCTGGTGAGAGGCGCGCGCACCGCCTCCACACATCCGCGCGTGTGCAGTGAGGCCGACAATAGGGGAGACGCCTCCGACCAAACCTCGCGCCATTCTGACTGGAACCGACAGCAGAAACTATGAGGCATTGGATGATGAACGATGAAAATTAGAAGACTGATGTTGGATCATCGTCAGCCTGGTTACTATCGTTAAAGGTTTTAATTTAAGCACAATTTAAATGCATGTCAATAAATATGTCATGTGGTGATGTGGCAATTTATACATTTTTTTATTATTTTCTTTATTTCTAGCCTTTACCCAACTATGTGGGGGTTTATCATCAGTATTTTTAGCGTTCCCACTACTGGGACACAGGCATCCTCTCTTTGTAGTAATAATAGGACATAATCCACCACGCGGGCCCAGTGCGGGTGGGTGGATGTCATGTCACATGTTTTCGAATTTTCGGTTCTAAGACATGCCGGTTTACTCACGATGGTTTCCTTCACCATTTTTAGAGCAGTGGTGAAGAAATAATTTACACAAAGTAATGCGCCTGCCTGGGTTTCGAACCAACGACCTACGACAAGTAAGTCGGGGCCTTTACCACTGGGCCACCACTGTTCTCATGTAGGGGTTACCTTTCAGATACTAACGAGCTAACGTGCTGTCCGAAACACGGAAGGGTCTTGACCGAGGCAAGCGTAACCTAGCCTAGATAGATCTTTCGGCTATTATAACTATCCACTATTCCCAGCATCCATCAGATCAATAAATCTGAGAAACCTTTTCCCTAATATGTTGGAGCCGGCTTCTAGTCTCACCAGATCGCACCTGAATATCAGAATTTTACATGAAGCGACTGCTTATATGATCTACTTCCACAAAAACTTTACTTCCAGTAAATGGTAACGGTAAGGTAACACGACACCCTTGGCAAGTCTGCCACCAGATTTCCATTAACGACTGCCAAAGATTTACAAATGTCAGCCGGGACCAACGGTTTCACCTACGAACAACTAGAACTAACGTATTACAAATTACCTGTTGCAAGGGGTCGTGGTAGCAGGGCGCCAGGACTCGTGGCGTACAACACGAGTATGGTGACACAGGAGGCAGCACCTTACCGTCTGCGCCCGCTAATCTACAGCAGAACAAATCTTTCTCAATATTCATGCAATATAACATTATATTGATTTACTAGAAAATATAAATGCGTGTCCATTTGTCTTATATCTGTCGGTCTATTTGTCTCGTATATGTCTGTTTATCTTTTAGTTTTTCACCTCATAACCGCTACGTGGATTTTGGTTAAACGTCAACAAACAGGTAGGACGTTGTTTATCCGTTTTTGGTAATTTGGTAGTAAATTCCTTAGTGAAACACTTCTCAGACAGCGAAGCCGCAGACAAAGAATAGTTTTTAAGGTTACACTAGTCGATCATTCTATCATACAAAAGAAGTCTGGCGATTACTCAACTGTTTGACGACGAACGTTAAAAAAAATGATATCAAGGTCCTGTATGGAAAAAAAGAAAAAAAAATTGTTGGCGTCGGAAGTTCCATATTTCAACACAAATTTTAACGCATCTTTGGGCGGAAATAAATACCATAAGAAGAAGGAAAATTGCAAAACAGCCACCATACAGGGATAAATTAGTAGTTCAACAATGCAAATAATTTTACTTTGAAAATATATGTCGCATCAAGGCTGGCCGATAGATGTAAACCATCGGGAAGTCAGGATGTATTCCCTTAGGTTAAAACATCGTGTGTGGGCAGGTCGGTGGGTACAATCGTGCAAATGAAATCACATAAGTTATTCGATACACTGGGTTTATTCAAATAGACACAAGTTACATTCCTGCTTACTAATATTACGGATAGACACTGATTCTACGACGTCTTAGCTCTACGGCTGTCAGTACTCAACTGACTCAACTGCTGTATTCTGCACCACGCTAGTGCTTATAAAAGCGCGCTAATGCGCAGTTGCTCTTGATTGCCGCTAGGGGCGTGCTTGTGATTTGACTTTACGTCCATACTATTGACTAAACCCGACACGGCCATCCTGCGAGACAGGCGTCCTCGTCTGTTCCTCATTGTCAGGTTTTAACAGTGTATCGAATCATGTGGAAATCCTCAATGGATGTCCTCAGCCCTTGGGGAAAGCTGAGGGGTCTGTCAGACTCCTACTGACTAAAACCACATGGTGTTCTCTAGGCCGTAATTCCTCTTGAGAGGCGAGCGTGGAACACACACGTCGCCTTCTCGGGCCTCTCTCAGGTGACAGATCCCCAAATCTATCACCCGCAGGCATCATCTTCTTGTCCTCGCTCCATGCCATATCATAGTCACCTCGTGTTGCACAACACGTCGTCATAGTCCACTCCATCCTGGCAATCGCCCATCATACAAGGGATGTTTTTTCTGAAACATACAAAATTTTCAAACAGTATCTGCTCGTCCAATCCTGACTCATACACTAGAGTGAGGAAACATTTTGAAACAATCAAACATGATCATTCAAATCTCTCTGTTCACTATTGCAAGGAACGAGTAATTCTATTTCCAATTTAAAGACAATAGCAACCTCATCGATTTGGTACCTAAAAGCACCCAATCTTCGTGATTACAAAGTTCAAGTACCACTGATAGTCATTAATGTCAAATTTAACGAGACAAAATAAACAAGACACCAGGTATCTTATTCACGATCTTTAACCATCACATAGCTCTACTAGCTATCTCATAGCTCTCTTAACTATCTCAATCATCTCGCACATCTCCACGATGTCGAGTCAACTCTACTCTCTGAACTCAGAACTTGTTCACACAGAGATTTAGTACTTACTACTTTATCTACAATATCAATTGGTACTTGAGCTTTGTGTGTCTTACCAACACGATCTACGAATAGTAATCAAAATTCAATTTTCGTAAAGAGGACTTGACGATTCGAACGTCATCAACATTAACATGATCTCTCCACACGCGTGACTGCGAGTTTACTTTTAACCTCATGACTCAATAGGAACTTTCTTTAAGGTTCCTAACACAAACATGACTTTTCACACCAGACAGTGTCACACAGACTTACAGGTGCCATACAGGCCTACCGTTGCCATAAAGGCCAACAGTTGCCACACAGGCCAACAGTTGCCACACAGGCCAACAGTTGCCACACAGGCCAATAGCTGCCACTCAGGCCAACAGTTGCCACTTAGGCTCGAAGTTGCCACCTAGGCTTACAGTTGCCACCTAAGCTTAGTTGCCACCTAGGCTCACAGCTGCCACACAACGCTAGGCTACTCCTGACCTAACTAGATTATTGGATTCGTGAAAATAGGGAAATTTGAGAACTCTACTCTTTAACCAAATCATTACCCTGGGCCATGTACCACTAGTCGCTCCAAACAAACTTTAAAACTCTACTGCAGCAACAACTGCCAAGCTTATAGAAACCCTCGAGTAAGTCAAAGTCAAAGTCAAAGTCAAAACGTTTATTGCGAACTAAGTGTATAGTTGGTGTTTTGTTATATGAGTGCAAGACTTAGCAGCCTTTTACAAGCATTGCAATTATCATTCTACTGTCCTTATCATCCAAAATTAGCATGCATTTAATATTATTATTAAATCATTATTTTATTTAACATTATTATAATTAAATTGAGAAAAATATAGTTATGTCAAAAATTAAATGTCAAAAATAGTGAATCTAATACAAATAATCAGCAATATTAATGTCATCTTTTACAGGTACCTAGTACAAATTTTAATTATAATTTTGACTAAATAGAAATCTTATTGTTTGTAAAACCTCCAACGCCATGGCTCTCTAGCCGACCAGCAATTATATTGCTCTCACAACGGTCTCTCGGTCTCTCTCTAGACCCCGACCTCCACCAGAATCCACTGGTACGGTCAAACATAATACGTTCGATAGACTGAATTACTCGACACCCTAAGCTTGCTCATCATCATCAAATCCTTTTGACATCAACATCGACTGGTACATGACCCGCTGGCATCTGCCCTAACCTACCTTGTGTATACTTGTAGGTTCTAAGCGTACTTATTTAAAGCTTTCGGTGTTTAACGATCACCGTCCTGTCATAATCACCTATCGTGGACTTAATACAGGGCCTATTCGAACCAGAGATTCCCACACAATACTTCATTAGAAAAAGGTCCAACGATCAAAAAGTTCAACAACTAAACAAAGTTATCGTAAAAATTCTGTTACTCTTTACCATAATCTAAAGGCAATGCACACTCAACTCATGAAACTTCTTCGTTGACCCATCGCCACATGTTACTCATGAGGTGCAGTCCAAAGTTCTGAGTATGACAAGTGTACAAGCCATCAGATTTGGTCTCACTACCATTGTCATTAACTATGACGTCTAATTCTCAAGGAACTTGGTGATCGGGGATCCTTCTCACAAGATTCGCGCTTTTTACTCAAAGATCTTGGAACATACCGACTGTTCATATGAGGCGAACAATTAAGCCTGATAATATTTGCGTGACAATAACTCGTGTGAAGGAGCTTCACGAATTAACTTTGATCAATATCGTTTAAAATCAAATTATCAACAGTAACCCTTTACTATCGCTCGCTAATTCAGTTTTCATTTAAGGAAAACGATCGCGAGATAACTGCTATCATAATATTACTTTCAAAGTAAGCAAGTGAATTCAGATCTAAAGACGGTGGTTGTAAATCGTTACGCAACATAAGATCTGTTCCGAATACACACAAATGACCAGTACTGTTACTAACAAGATACAATTGCCTTCGCCCAACGACTTTACTAACTCGCTTTGCCACTGAAAATGCCTAGTTGTTAAGTCCCTTTGGATAGATCATCTTCTTCATCATCTGCCTAGCCTTTTACCAACTATATTGGGGTTGGCTTCCAGTCTCACCGGATTCAGCTAAGCGCCAGTGTTTTACATGGAGCGACTGCCTATCTGATCTCCACAACACAGTAACTGGGTAACACGGTACCCCTTGGCAAGACTAATGTCAGATGTCAAGCTTCTGACTACCCATAACGACTGTCAAAGATCTTCAAATGACAGCCGGGACCAACGGCTTAACGTGCTTTCCGAGGCACGGAGGAAACTCGGTATGTTGAAATGGTCACCCATCCACGGACCGACCTCGTCAAGCGTTGCTTAACCTTGATGATCGACCCGTGCGGCTGTTATTATTTAGCCACGAGCTCATCATCTTATGGGATATTAAATCCTAAAGTTCGTACTGAACCAAATGTTGAAACTACCGCCAATAGGAAACTCATTAACTACTTGCTTTTCACTAATTGTGTCTTAATTAGTTAGTGATAGTGCTAGATATAATCACTACCAATTCAGTGATCAAACATGAACACTGTTATAACTCGAAATAGCATCTCTTCACTAGAGAACATTCGACCTCACTATTGTTAACATTTTCAAATTGTATCAAATAGAAATATTATGTTTTAAATTGTAATCGATTCTATTATAAAATTATTAATGATCTGTGGTAATTAAGTGTCGGGTAGAAAATAAAATAAAGAAAAAAATGTAACGTCACTAGCGCGCTATGGCGGTGGCAACGTAAGGAGCGGTTGACTCGATTTTTTGTAAAACTAAAGTAATAAATTAATCTCTAATATTGTTGGCACAAGCATTATTGTTTTATTTTAAAACTATCGAAATAACATGGAAGCGACTCACCGAGTATTCCATTCCAATCTTGCGCGCGCTCGTAAAGTTCACCTTCGAACTGCTAGCCTGCCTTCGGTCTCAACCTCTCAGATGTTGACAGTCGACCTTCGCTTTCAGCATTTGAACCGCTAGCCTGCAGCAGATGCTCCACTTCGACGTAATATGGTATCTGAAACGTGAAAAACATTACGAGAGTATTTGTTCACAGTTATCTTAACTATACACAGCTTTGATGGAAATTAACCAGTGCAGCGGTGCAGTAAACTAAACCGGTACAGCAAAATCGGTTATTGTGGACACCAAATGTGAGTGCAGTCCCTGTCCAAAACATTACAGTTTCCCAAGTGTCCAGGTAGGTATATAGTGGCATTTTAAGTCTCAATTAATGAGGCCTGGTAGGGTTTACTACGTTCCAGATAGTTTGGCTTCCTAACTCGAAGAAGAATACCATGCTTCTTCTCAAACTTAATCCTCACTGCATAAAACTATCACATTATCAAAATATTTCATTTGGTATTATCATAATTTCCAGAATGATGTGTTCGGTACGGCATTGCTACTATATGGCTCTAAAGTCCGAACAATAATAGTCAGCTAAGGACACTGACCTCTATCATACAAGTACGCTGGACTACATATATTAGATGAAATGACAGTTGATTTTTGTGCCGAATCAAAGCGCCCCACTCGAGGTTCTCAGGAACTAAAATTGACACATTTAGAGATAGGTTAATACCGATATTTCTCAAGATTAGGTAATACTAATATATTCGCCTGGAAATATTATATTATTTTAACTAATACGAGTATTAGTAATATTTTTAAATTACACTAATATCAAAATAGTAGACTTGGCAAGGCGTATCACTCATCTACTGAATGATGTTCCAACCGAGTGAATCCAAACTATTGTAAATGTAAATATTAACTAACTAGTATACTTGAGCGAGCAGATACTTGCGCTATAACTTTAGTAGCACGCTATCCACTAGTTTATAGCTTGCAATCTGATTGAAAGTATTTTTCAGTTAACCTTTAGAGCAAGTTTTCTAATACTTAGAAATGAATCTCAATTAAAATAATTGGGATTTTCTTGTTCTCCTAAGTATTAAATTATTCTCACGTATTTTTATACCGAAGGCTATGTCCCATCTCTAATATTAGTTCCATGGAATCTCACGTTAAGTCACGTTGCTATCAGCGCCAAAATGGCGAAAATCAAATGTCTTAATTTTGTCATCGATAATATGAAGTCCAGCGTACTTGTATATTAGAGGTCAGTGGCTAAGGACCATTACCAGTGACAGTAGAATAATAACACTTCAGCAACACTAAAACTTGATCAGTGATAACCAGGGTCGGTCAACTTCGTTCTACGAATATCATGTATTGGGGTATAAAAAAAAGACAGAGACACAATATCTGAGTAAAAGAGATGAATATATACATTTATATAATGTTGCCACTAAAAATACAAATTCATATTCTCCTTATTAATTGGTTTTGTGAAGTCACTCGCCCTTGAAAATACTTTTTACTTTTATTCTGACGCCAAACACATATTTTTTAGTAAGAAATTGATCACATTTGATTGATAAAAATATATAAATATGTGGGATTTTATGTGGCAACACTAACGTCGGCATGACAATGATTTGACGTTGACGTTACAAGAAAAATTCTGCCGCCGCTGGTGCATATTTTATCTTGTATTACGTACCTAATAAATAAACTAGTTCAATTTAATTCTACCTACATTCAGTAACTTTGAGTCGAGCTTGGCTTTGTTTTGGTGAAATTAAGTGTGTATTTGTGAGATAACGGACTCGGTGTTGTGGTGTGAGTTAGCGACTCTTGTTTGATTTTGTGTTTAATTTCGCGATGAGTTCGCAGAAAGAAAACACTAGAATCTGTTGCATGTGCGGATCTTCACCTTCCTTTACCTATTTATTATTGAAACGCCTTGTTTTACTAACGGATGATATTTTGCATGGCGCCTTAGTCAGAAACAGAAAACAGAAATGTCAGGTTTGTCTGCCTTCAACCAAAATAATAAGTGAATTATTTTAGTTGAAGGCAGACAAACGGTATGTCCATTTCTATATTTATTTCATTAAACTGAAATCAGTCATAATATATGTTGTCTAAATGAATATTTGGTTTTTATAAATAATACTAAATAAAAGTGTCAAAGTACTAATCTTGGTTTTATTAGACTACTCTTTAAATATCAATTTTAGCATTTTATGCACAAGTACACTGCACAAGTTTATTGATAGTGATTCTGTTTACATCTTAAAAAATGTTGAGAACTATCGATAACCGCACTATACTTTAGCATAAAATGCAATACAAAGTATTATACAATCATTGAATTTTGAAATGCCCGCCATTGCCTCTAATCTCTTGTTTCCGTGGGCGGAATACAGAGGGCGCCGGTCGGTAAGGAAATATTTTCTCGTAAAATTTGTATGAAGTCGTTATTCTTCTCGCTAGAGTAAAAATTTTCTTTGGTGATAACTAATGTTACCGACCTCCGACTTTGGATATACCAGCTTGACTTAATTCTACAATACGTATAGTTCATCTTTTATTTTAAATGTTAATCTTTTAATATATTCATAATTACGTATTCCGAATGATTAAAACCTCTTAGGGCAACATCCGCTTGTCATCTTTCTGTGTATTTAATAAATAATAAACTTAATTATTATGCATGATTCTTTGATAAATATTACTGGTAATAATTGTTATTTAATATTAGTTATTTTATTAAGTAATTCAATTTGATTATTACATGAATATAAGTTTATTGGAAAAATATATAAAGCGGATGTATTAGGCAGTTTGAATTGATGGCGGTGACCGCCATTGTTGTTGACACTACGAATTGTAAGACAAATGCTTGTCAGATTGTATTTTTGAAAATAACTGAGAATAAACACTTTGTAAATTGTATGAGTGCCCTTTCTGTTCTGTGACCAGCCTATCCTGACCACTGGTTCACATTTCAGAAGTGGGATAATAAAATCTGGCCCATATATTAGTGGCGTTCGCGACAAAAGAAAAAGACTCAAAAAAAAATTTGGTTTTTTTTTCTTCTACATCTGAATCATCTGATCTCGATGAAACAAACAGAACATACCATCAAAGCAAGAAGGCACCGTGTTACCCAAATCGATGCTGAAGTCATTCCGAATGGAGGCGATCTAGCCGTATGAAAAATCAAGCAACGTCAATGGCATTGAGTTATTATTGTACATGGTCAATGGTCGCCAGTTCATCATGCAAATTCGTCTTCATGGATCTGCTCGAGATTGCAAGTGGAAGCTAGCAACTTGAAGGAAGTAAAAGCAAGTAACCCCAGGCGGCCGACTTATACATGGAAGAGAAGGGGGAATATTTCTCTTGATTCAAAGTAAAACGAAATACTGTTGAAGAAACGCTACAACTGCAGACATCAAGGGCACGAGGCAAAAGACTGCAGGGTTCCATGCTGCGAGGTGTGTCATCGTCCAGGTCACAATGCCGCAGGATGCTGGTTGGCAGCCAGCTCTTCACAATAGCAACCACAAAAGGTTAGTTACGTACTATTGATTTGTTCATGACACTACCATATTGCATCAACCAAGGCATTAAAAATTAACTAGTATGTAGGATTTAATGTGGCCTATTTGTATAGATAAAGAAATGAGCGAAAAAATAAAACAACAATTGAGGAACCAATCTTTAATCATTAATTTTAATTATGGCAGATACATGAGTTCACAATAATTTTTCAAACTTATTGAAATCTAGGCTTGCCCTTAAGAAATTAATTAAATCCTTAATTAATACAATACAATAAATACTTAATTGTACACCAAAATTACAAAACAGCAATTTAAAAAAGATTTCTGATTTTATGGGTACAATGGCACAATCTTATCGCTAATAGCAATAGCTTCTAGACAATGAGACAACCTAATTATGGACCGAACTCCAAACATGGAATATTTGCACATATTGTTACGTGTTATCTTATTACAATCTAGGCTTGTTTATAAGGAATTTAATCAAGATCTTAACTATTAAATATCTGCCAAGAGATCGACACAATGGTGGGATATTTCACATCAAAACTTGGATGGTATCATAGTCTTATCGCTGATCACCCAGAAAACCTCAGGACTTTATATGGACTGCACTAACTTATAACCACTTTTCTTTTCCTCTATTACTCTGACGCTAAACACTGACAAAAATTGGAAAAGATCTTCCACATGTTTGGCTGATTGAAAAGCCCTTACGTCTTGAGGTTCACAAGTTTATGAGCTTCTGCATTCAGTTACTGTATTAGCTATAGTAGTTTAGATTCAAATCCCAATGGAATACACCATTGTTTTCTTTTCTCGTTGTTTCCATTGAGCTTGCGTTGCATTGTAATTCATGGTTTCCTTCTTAACTAATGAGCCTTCCAGTTATTTGTACATTATCTTGTACCTAAAACAAAGAATTTTGCATTTTAATTATTGTATATTGGATTGAATAACGTTTTCAAAAAGATAAAGCTTGATAGTTGATACTCACTATGTTTTGTAGGACAGTCATTTTGTCTATTCGTGTATGTTTCTAGATTCATTGAATATCAAAACAGAACAAACAAAAACAATTCTAATTAGAGGTTAAGAATGACATTGACAACAAATATGAAAATGACATTGACTGGACATTGTCATCATTGTCGCGTTCCAGGCCCAAGTTACGGATTTACTTCAAACATAAGCTAGCGAAAGGGACAGCAATATGTGGGTAAATGTGCGCGGAACGGAAACAAAATCTACTGTATAACTCGGTATAACGCTTAAGATTACAGTCATTTCGCTGTTTTTGAGAATGAACAGAATGCATTAATTCTACTAGGGTAGCCAGAAGTAATAAATTTAAGCCATTTATTAATTATTGTGGCAAGTGAATAAATTTTCAATGATCTTCTATCAAGAAATCCAAAAAGAACACTGATGTTACATGGGTTTCAGAAACCGGGCATAATATATGGCCATACCGGTCCGTATGTGCAATAAATCTGAAATCCGGCTGTATTTTTTTTATATATCATTTCATTGTCAATATTCAAATAAAAACAAGGTATAATTGCGCAACTAAGCAAACAATTAAATTTGTATTGTAACCCATTTTGGTAAAATGAAACTGGAAAAACATGGAAAAAACAAAACAAAGTAATAAAACAAATCTGTTCAAAGAAAAAAAAAAACAATTTACGAATGGAATTGAAACCCCTTTACTTACTAGTAATGGGTCGTTAACGTTAAAGTTGATTTAACTTCATCAACTAGTTAATTTATAAACGATTAGCGTTAATATCTTTGACAGGAGATCAAAGGTTTATTCAAGTAGTTCGTTGTTTCAACGCCAATCGCTACAATGGCACTGTACCTACCATTTATCACTTGGGACGGACCCGACCGCGTTCGATGTGCGTTTAGTAAAATAGACCGACGAAAAACTAGTTACGGCGGAACCGATTCTGTCTATGAGATGAGGCTAGTATTATATTATCTGTGGCCACAACGGAGTTCTTCTGCTTTTGTACTAGTTGATATTGATGATAATTTAAACCACATTCTTAGTGTGCATTTTGCGTAATTCGAGATAAGAAGTATGTCTTATGTCATTATAGAAGGACTTATAAGATCGAAAGAATGTTTTTTTAAAGTAATTAAGATCGGCGATGATTCTATTGAGTGACAGCAGAATAGACTGCAGTTATCAGATTTAGTTGTAGGTAGTTAGGCGTTAAAGAAATTAGTGAATGCAATCGATTGCTACAGTTATTAAATAAATTCAGACACTTGTTTGCAGAAAATAATAAAGTATTAGGATGTACGGACGTGTTCATTATGTTTCCAAACATTTCAGTAGACTCAGATTGTTGGGCAACGTCCTACAACTTTTCTCAGAAGCTAATTTAAAACAATTAAAATATAAATGCAGAAATGCTTGAACCTCTAACACAGTTGAAAAAAGGATGGACTTGGTGTTCTAAATAAGAAACTGCTTTCAGACTCTCAAAGAACGTCTTATTGAATTGTTTGAGGCATTTACGACAGAAATGCACGTACCGAGTTCCAAACTGATACTAGTAAAGCTAGGACATGCGGGATACTCCTGCAATACCAAACTGATGGTTTCTTAAAACAGATTGCTTATTTTAGTAGGGTTACTAGTAGATAAAGAAGAACAATTTTATCATAGCTATGAACTGCAGACATTGGCAGTCGTAGACTCTCTGTAACAGTTCAGAATTCATCTCGTAGGTATGCCAGAGACTGTACAAATCGTGCCGCGTTTTAAATTATATTAAATCGCTCGCATAAATTAGTAGAATAATTAAAATTACAGCTGTGTAAAGTTGATCACTAATTTAAGCTGCGTGAGTTAACAGCAATTAAAGCTGTGAGAGATATTAGAAATTAAAGCTAAACAATAATTAAAGCTGTGTGAGTTAAGAGTAATTAAAGCTGTGTGAGTTAACAATAATTAAAGCTGTGCGAGTTACTAGAAATCCAAGCTGTGTGACTTAACAGTAATTAAATCTGTATGACTTAACAGTCATTAAAGCTGCGTGACGAAAACTGTGTGAGTTAGGAGAAATCAAAGCTGTGTGACTTAACAATAATTAAATCTGTGTGACTTAACAGTCATAAAAGCTGTGTGACTTAATAGTCATTAAAGCTGCTTGACTAAAGCTGTGTGAGTTAGGAGAAATCAAAGCTGTGTGACTTAACAATAATTAAATCTGTGTGACTTAACAATAATTAAATCTGTGTGAATTAACAGTCATTAAAGCTGTGTGACTTAACAGTCATTAAAGCTGCTTGACTAAAGCTGTGTGAGTTAGGAGAAATCAAAGCTGTGTGACTTAACAATAATTAAATCTGTGTGACTTAACAATAATTAAATCTGTGTGAATTTACAGTCATTAAAGCTGTGTGACTTAACAGTCATTAAAGCTGCTTGACTAAAGCTGTGTGAGTTAGAAGAAATCAAAGCTGTGTGACTTAACAATAATTAAATCTGTGTGAATTAACAGTCATTAAAGCTGTGTGACTTAACAGTCATTAAAGCAGCGTGACTTAACAGTCATTAAAGCTGCTTGACTAAAGCTGTGTGAGTTAGGAGAAATCAAAGCTGTGTGACTTAACAATAATAAAATCTGTGTGACTTAACAATAATTAAATCTGTGTGAATTTACAGTCATTAAAGCTGTGTGACTTAACAGTCATTAAAGCTGCTTGACTAAAGCTGTGTGAGTTAGAAGAAATCAAAGCTGTGTGACTTAACAATAATTAAATCTGTGTGAATTAACAGTCATTAAAGCTGTGTGACTTAACAGTCATTAAAGCAGCGTGACTGAAGCTGTGTGAGTTACGAGACATCAAAGCTGTGTGATTTAACAGTAATTAAATCTGTGTGAATTAACAGTCATTAAAGCTGTGACTTAACAGTCAATGAAGCTGCGTGACTTAACAGTCATTAAAGCTGTGTGACTTAACCGTCATTAAAGCTGCGTTACTTAACAGTAATTATCTCAGTGTGACTTAATAGTCATTAAAACTGTGTGACTTAACATTAATTAAAGCTGTGTAACTTAACAGTAATTAAAATTGTGTGTTTAGGAGTAAAAAGTTAACAATGTTCATACAATACGAGACTGTGATATGAAATAAAAGCCACTATAACACAATAGCAAATAATTAAACAACACGATTTATCAAATACTATAGTGTTTCACTTTTAACACATTTTTTTTTTACGTTCACCTGTGCCGCTATAGAAATAAACAATTTTACTTTGACCACATCTGTTAATTACATGAACAAATGTACTGCCCATACTGTTTTTTATTCCAGACGCCAAAAACCAGCGACAGACCAGGCGCAAATGGAGGTGTTGATCGCCGTGGGTCACGGCAAGCGCAGGATGGCCGAGTGTTACCGACCTCCGACTTTGGATATACCAGCTTGACTTAATTCTACAATACGTATAGTTCATCTTTTATTTTAAATGTTAATCTTCTAATATATTCATAATTACGTATTCCGAATGATTAAAACCTCTTAGGGCAACATCCGCTTGTCATCTTTCTGTGTATTTAATAAATAATAAACTTAATTATTATGCATGATTCTTTGATAAATATTACTGGTAATAATTGTTATTTAATATTAGTTATTTTATTAAGTAATTCAATTTGATTATTACATGAATATAAGTTTATTGGAAAAATATATAAAGCGGATGTATTAGGCAGTTTGAATTGATGGCGGTGACCGCCATTGTTGTTGACACTACGAATTGTAAGACAAATGCTTGTCAGATTGTATTTTTGAAAATAACTGAGAATAAACACTTTGTAAATTGTATGAGTGCCCTTTCTGTTCTGTGACCAGCCTATCCTGACCACTGGTTCACACTAACATGAAATTACGACCTGACACGGGCCGCCCCGACGATATACTGACCAGTGGCGGCTGGTGGACCATAGTAGTGGTAGTGCACTTTGCCGTCTCACTGGGTAATTGTGTTAGATTTGCTAAAATTCACAGGAGCCTATGTAAATCGGCAAACCATCTCGCTAGCGACTTCTAATTCGACGCCAACGCCATCTAGTTACGTCGTTGTACAACTTTTAATGTTGGTACTCGACCCTAAGATCAATTTCGTTCGTCAAACCTCGCCCGCTCTCGGTAATCTTCGGTTCGCTGGTGCGGCGCACGAGAATGGTCATATTTCGCCGTACATTTTCTGTTGAACTACCTCTGTCTCACGCGCCAGGCGTTTTCGCTTGTTTCTCATAGAATTGTATGAACTCTCGCCGTGCGCTTTAGCCTAGCGCACGGGGAGTATTTTTTACAGCAATATACGTCTTATTACTTTAGCAAAGAGCTTAAATTTGTTCGTCATAATTTCGTAAATATTGAATAGATCGTTAATCAGATATTATTAAACATTTTTATTTTATTTCTAAACCTTTTTAAATCTGGTAGTTCAGTGCACGAGTGAACTTAAAGTACAGCCGCCTCTGATACTGACCGTCATACCGTACACAAAACCAGAATTTTGAATAATGAACACTTTTGGCCATAGTCATAACAAAATGAAAACGACTCACCAGATTGGCATAAAGATCAGTGTGTATGGAACTTTCCACACGTCCACACGCTGCTCCTTGGTTGTTGCTAGCTTCCTTGCTGCTCCGCTCCGGACTGGTTTTTCATTATTTTGTTTTCGAGGGTAGTCCAACTGACACCATATTTTTTTTTGCAAGAATGTAACCGCCACTTTCACTAGCTTTGTTTTTACGTGTGATTTCATTAGCACGACCGAATCCCAATTCTGATGTCGCATCAAGGCTGGCCGATAGATGTAAACCATCGGGAAGTCAGGATGTATTCCCTTAGGTTAAGACATCGTGTGTGGGCAGGTCGGTGGGTACAATCGTGCAAATGAAATCACATAAGTTATTCGATACACTGGGTTTATTCAAATAGACACAAGTTACATTCCTGCTTACTAATATTACGGATAGACACTGATTCTACGACGTCTTAGCTCTACGGCTGTCAGTACTCAACTGACTCAACTGCTGTATTCTGCACCACGCTAGTGCTTATAAAAGCGCGCTAATGCGCAGTTGCTCTTGATTGCCGCTAGGGGCGTGCTTGTGATTTGACTTTACGTCCATACTATTGACTAAACCCGACATATACATTTAATAGTTTTTTCATGATATCTAGACTCCCAAAGGTCTGTTTATAAAATTTCGCGCGCTTGTTTTCGTCCTAAATCATCATCCGTTTCGCCACAAACTTACCTAACTTCTTCTGCTCATCACAGCATTTATCTCTTTCGCACGTGTTGTCGGATGAGATAGCATGCATTTTAACCCCCGCACAAAATAGTTCGTGCCGTCGACTAGGGCAACCTTAATAATCCTTTCGTTAAAACATTGATGTGTAACACATCTGCCAGTTTAACTAGATAATTTGATTTGATCCAGTTTAAAACATTCGAAATAACAGAATTACTCTTATGACTCACTTCATGACTAGGTCTGATCCCTCGTTGAGAAAGTCCATGTTGATCCAGGGGATTTCGTGCCAGTCTGTCGGCTTATCTGCACCGCAGCAACTGAGCTCTATCTGGGTTACACAATATATAGGTCATACACTCAATTTGTGAATGAGATTGGAGACAAACTACACAACTGCAACTAAAGCTATTACAAGGTATAATAGTCACAACGGATCTTTGTGTATCTGACGTTGCGCAAGAAACAGTTTGTCATCGAGTATATTGCATAGAATAAGCGAGATAGGACGATGCGACAAACGTAAGCGAGTGAAAGAGACAGTTATACAATGCTATCTTCACTTTCAACAATGACACAAAAATAGCAGCCAATTCAGAGACTCAAAGATCCGTTGTGAGTATCCTTAAATATAAACCAAAGTCGCTTCCCGCTGTCTGTCTGTCCCTATGTATGTTTAGATCTTTAAAACTACGCAACGGATTTTGATGCGATTTTAATAGATAGAGTGATTCAAGAGCAAGGTTTATATGTATAATAAATACAAGCGGGTGAAGCCGCTGGCAGAAGCTAGTTATTTATAAACAGAAACAGCATTTTGAAGTCGATTACCAAATATTTAATAACAGAAATATCAAAGTAATTGATGGTTTTATGAATTACAATGCAAGAAGCAAAATTGCTTTTTCGTTGATACTAAGACGGTTTAATAGAATTTCATAAATGGAAGGCGAAGCCACTGGCAAAAGCTAGTTATGCAACTTCAAAAAATGTAATTTAATCGACTTCACTTAACATTTTACCTGCATTTTGTCCATGAGCGATTTCCACGTAGGCTCTGTGAGATACTGTGAGATTCCGATACGCAATGATGATGACAGCTCCTTCATTAGAGCCTACAAACAAAATTAATAAATTACGAGTTGATTTCAATGACCGAAAATCTAAATCATTCGAAAGAGTTCAGCTTTAGTCCAAACCATCGGGCTTTGGGATTACATTTTGATCTTTATTTCCATCAACGTCAATAAAAACTGAGCATGGAACCGTGGTTAAACTTAATTAGTCCGGCGGAGACAACCAAATTAGAATAGAGTAAGTATTGCCCTGGGCAGGCAAATACTTCAATGCTCGAACTATTGTCCAAACTCCAAACCCCGTCTCGGGGCTAAATAAGTTACTTTCACCCCTAGGGTAACAATGTACTATTTTGATCAACTTGTTTTTTCACGTGGACAGTAAAATATAAATTTTAAACCTATTCAAATACAACTATCAGGATACTGCGTACCTTCAAGGTCCCCCTACACGCAAGATACACCAGCATCCCATTAGCGGCGACCAGGGAGCCGCTGATCAGCCACAAACTGCTCACCAGGGTGGCTCTACTCCAGTGCGGACACTTGAGCAACACGGCGATGAGACGCAGGCCTCCGGTGTAGTGCAGCTTCATGCCGTATGCTTGGCACAGGATCAGGCCGTATAGGAGAACCACTGTCACCTGCAATAGTTATTAATTCTAGGAGTTAAATTATCAGGCAATATTGACAAAACCACACTGAGCTCAAACACAGAACAGATCATTGACGTTGCTAAAAAGCCGTAAATTTTAAGTGTGACTGGTCTGGTCACGTCTGCCGCATGATCAACAGTTGTGTGAGCTGTGTTGTTGTATTGTGTTGTGTTGCTAAAACTAAAGTGCAGAGCACGCAGAAGATGGCGGGATGATCTAGGCGTTTACATTTCGGGGAGTGTGCGATGGAATAACATGATTTAATTCCGCCCAGCCCGTTTCATCATCGGACTACCAGACGTACGGCGATGCGTATCGGTAGATGGTGGACATCCCACCCATACGCACAAAACGTTTTGGGGACACTTTTATTATGCGTACAGCTAAAGAGTGGAATTCCCTGCCGGAATGTGTGTTTCCCGATAGCTACAATCTAGGGGTCTTTAAGTCAAGATTGAATGGGTTTCTTCTAGCAAGCGTGCTCCATCGTCGACCACATCATCGCTTACCATCAGGTGAGATAGTCGTCAAGCGCAAGCCTATACCTAGAAAATAAAAATAAAAAATATCCCTGAGTCACAAGCGGCCGTTTCTAGTGTTTTCAGGAGTTTCTCACCCGTTCTTCCCCATGAACATATTGTATCGTATCACCGTTTATGAACAGACAATTTCT
The DNA here is from genome assembly GCA_948252205.1 of Orthosia incerta. NCBI lineage: Eukaryota > Metazoa > Arthropoda > Insecta > Lepidoptera > Noctuidae > Orthosia > Orthosia incerta. The sequence continues at coordinate 3,010,682 of OX411753.1, read as the reverse complement.
GACTAACTGACAATTCAAACGTGCCTGCTATGTTCCCACAAAGGCCTCCTCTCTGTGGTATATAGTTTAATTGAAATATATGCTTTGAGTTGTCTAAAATTCTTCTCACCTTATGGATATGCTTGAGCAGCAGCATCACCCTCAGGCTGGTGTTGTAGCAGAAGATGACCATGCTCAAGGAGACCACGAGCTGTGCGATTAGCAGCGCGCGCAGGAGCCCCGCCAGCCGGCCGCGACCTTCTCTAGTGAGTGTGAACACACCCCACGCCATCCAACATTTTGTTGGAGCATGCTAGCTGCCTCTGAGGAAGAAAAAGTCCACAATCATGCGAATAACGAGAGAAATATTGGCAATGTTTGCAAAAATCATTCATTAATTTATAGAAAAATGGTTTAGGTAAATAGGTGAGCTTGACCTGAACTTGGTGTATTTTCTTGCCACTCGCAAACACACCCACGCCATCCAACATTTTATTGGAGCATGCTAGCTGCCTCGGCGAGAGTACAGAGGTCACAAATCACAATCATGCGAATGTCGAGAGAAACATGGGTGTGAAGCCTCGACCTTCACATCGCGTCTCGGTTGGGTATACTGAATACGGCTATTCCGACGGCTATTCCCGGTATGCCTTAGACAAAGATTTGTTACTTAAGGGCCTGCCACCGCTTAAGTGCCGTAAAACGGTTACTTTCTAAAGCAAACTCCTTAGTAAGGTCTAGGTTAAAAGGTTTGAAAAAAAAATATATATGATTATTTGAATTGATTGATTCATGTTCATTATTTGTGAGACATGGTTTTTTCGTATAACTAATAGTTTTGCTTTAAAAAAATTACTAACAACACGATATTTTTTCGCTACTTTTGGATCCAAAACGACTTGGATGTTTAAAAATATTTTTACACAGAAAAATTTATGGCTAGAATTGCTTCATAACTGAAATAGCATACGTAAATCAAATAATATTTTGCAAACAAAACTGTCCAAAAGAGGTTCATATTGATATTTTGGCTCCGAGAGGTCTCACGGCCAGTACTGCGTTAATGGGGAATATATGCGCCTTAAGCCAGCGGTAATTTTGTGTTGTCCCAAATCAGCTATCACAATCGGTTCTCCGAGAGACTGTATCTTTTGATTTAAACCTTATTCAAAACCCAGAAACGGGACATTATTACTAGATACCTGTTCTCGAATCGTTTCGTCGTATTTACGAGTTTTAATTTATGGATAAAATATTGAGCCATTTGGAGCGCGAGATAATACCGCTCGTAGTGCTGCTAGTTCACGCTGTTTTACATCTTGTGATTTACTTTAGAGATCGATAAATAATAGTAGGTAGTAGGTACCTAATCATTCAGGGTGCGCGATCAAATAATGATATTTTCAGGAAACATTATGTCCGAATGTCCCAGCAGCTTAATTGAGTACGTGAATATAGCAAGGCAAAGGGTTTGACCGCCATCAACCGACCAATCACATCGCGGCTTTCATCTTGCATGTGATTGGTCGATTGATGGCGGTCAAACCCCTTGCCTTTTCGAATTCACTAACGCAATTAGGCAGGACTTACACATACCCATCGAAATAATATTTGGCGCCAATCCAGGACATTGACAAGATAGGTAAAGATCTTCGGCACTAATAAACCAAGTTTAAGAAGAAAATCACCTTTGATATAACATTCCACTGCAATCACGAATTATTTCACAGAGAGCAATTTTATCGCGTTTGGTTCCACCGTTTGTTCAATTGCACCTTTTCCTGTTACGGCGTTAGTAGAACATTACCAACCCGAAATAATCTGAACAAATATAAATAGGCTATAATACTTAAGACAAACGGTTGATACACTCTTTACAATCAAAATAACAAGTTTATTTCTGATTTGTCGGGACAATGACACAAGGCTGCCCCATGACGTTAACCATAAACCAAGACCCAATCGGTGTATAAAGATTACTGGAAAATAGGTCACTTGTAAAAAGCCAGATAGACTTAGATAAGTCTATGGTCTTCTTCTTCGTGCAGTTGCTCCATCCATTTGCATGACAACAATTTCAAATTGCAAAACTATGTAATGGTTTACCTACACTTAGACGCTTTCCTCACCAGGTCGTTGTTTTTTACCGAATCTATAAAGAATCACGCGCTCGGTAAAGAATCTATACCAAAACGATTCGATATTCGATACGACTGAGTCGTTACGGTACAGATTATTTACAGAGCATATATCTGTATAGCACATTTGTACAGATTTAGTGCAGAAACGAAAACGCACCGACCCGGTGAGGAAGGTGCCTTAGGCGTCCTAATTGGCAACGATCGTACGAGCAAGCGTTCAACGTCGTGCGATTAAAATGTGTTCCTATGCTCGTGCGTTGGCAAGCTTCAATTAGGACACACAAAAAAAATGTGTTTGTTTAATCTCGTCGTGCGACGAGAACGCATCGTTTACTCAGTACTGTCGTTGCCAATTAAGACTCCGCCTTACACTCTAAGGCTTTCTTGCTCTGCTTGTCGGAGCTGAATCGCTCAAGACGTAAGCACTGGTTGGCAATTGATCTTCATAATTTTTGCCGATACCGATCCAGCGCCTGTAGACGTCGACCAGTTCCAAATCGGAACTTATCAGAGCTGGTATTGCTTATCTAGCTGGCAGATCTGTAACGACTACTTGTTTTATTTAACACAAGCTGTTGCACGCGGCTTCGCTCCCGTGGGCCACCCCACAGGAACCATTTTCGGGATTAAAAATAGCCTATGTCACTCAGGAATAATTTAGCTTTCTATTGGTGAAAGAATTTTCAAATCGGTCCAGTAGTTTCGGAGCCTATTCGGTACCAACAAACAAAAAAAAAAATCTTTCCTCTTTATAATATTAGTATAGAATCTATACTATACTATAGATAAAGATGTTACGCTAGTTGGTTAGCTGGTACCTATGGCTATTTATTGTTAAGCAATTCTTTTTTTCTGCTTCGTTTCAGAGACAGATTTTTTTGTAAAACATTCATTTTTATAGCCTCACCTTCCTGAACCCCTTGCATGTGTTTATACTCAACACCCCTAAGCGTTACCAAGCAACGTTACGTCGATATTTAAATTCTAAGTATACAGACTCTTTTAATACCACCTAAACTACTGGCCGCATTTAAAAAATTTAATAGCGAAAAAAACAACAATCGAAAAAGGCGGGCACCTTTCAAAAATTGTGTCATTCTATTGTTTTCTTCGGCAAACATAGATTGTCAATAAATTGAAAAACAATAATTTTATAGTGTTAAGTTGCTGATTAGTTAATTAGTATAATTAGGTGATTAGAGATCGCCAAAATGGCGGACGTCGCGCAAGACGTCTCGCAAGACGCCCGACAAGGAGCCACGGAAGATGCACCACCAGAAGGCGGGGAAGAGGCCGTGCAAGAGGCTGCGCAAGATGAGCAAGAAACGGAACCTGTGGAGGAGCCAGTCGTTGAGCCAGTGGTGCCTAAGAAACGGCCCAAAGTCGCGTGGAGCGATGACTTGAGTCATGATTCTGAGGAAGACAGAGGTAAAAACTTTTATTAATACGTGTATTACGTACCCGATAATATCTAATAAATGTACCTACTTATACAATTCCAATATCAGTTATTGGCAAAGTTTTTTGTACAGTTAAATTAAATATATTTTATTATTGAAACCACTTTTTTTAAACAACTCTAAATTACGCCCCATGGTAAAAAGGCGTGAGCGTATGTTTATCTTAATTACAACAGAAAACAATCCATAAAAGGTTCCTATTCGAACTGTAGGTACTTTATTTTAATTAAGTACTTACTACATAAATGTAGCATAGTTTAAATTCAAAATAGTATTTAAATTATATAAATAAAATCATAATTTATATAATCCAAAGCTGCACTAGAAAAATGTAAATAAATGTACCGTATAGTACCTCACCCTCCCCCCTATACGCTGGTCTGTAAACTGAGTCCAAAACTAACCCTATTTCAGAACGTGAAAGGCTCGCCCAACTCGAGCGCGAGTTGGCAGAAACGCCCTTAAAACCAATTTACGAGCCAGAAGAACTAGAAAAGATTGTAGGCTTCATCACGAAAATGACCACACTTTACGACCTCCGGCCTGAAGACTGGAACGAAGAAACGACGAGGAGCATTGAGGAATGGGTCCTGGAACCGAAGAACATGGTCCTCTGTATCTATTTCAAAGCAGACAAGCTCAGAGCTAGTCACGAGATTCCTTCCATTCCAGTCTATGACTTGTCGTTTTTCCTAAGGCCCCCTGACTTTGTTTTTAAGGTTGAATCGTTTCACGATGACATTGTATTCGGCACTTTCAGGGATTCTATTGAATCGAATGTGATTGACGTTATGGAATACGTGTATGCTCCGTATTTCTTTGCTGTTACTGCGTGGCCTGACAGTAAGTAAATTGAAGCCTTGATCAGAATAGCTAATCTTATGTATACTGCGTTTAACGTATTTAGAACAGTATTCTGTCTCGTTTACTTAAAATATCTATAAACAACTAGCTGACCCGGCAAACTTTGTTTTGCCATAAATACACCAAACATTCATCTACACTACCTACCCTACCCTAACTACCCTACCCTACCTACCCAACCCTACGTACCCTACCCTACCTTACCTACCCTACCCTACCCTGCCCTACCTACATACCTGCCCTACCTATGTAGGTAAGGTACCTTCTCCTAACAATAACAAACACAATAAAAAAGAATTAGCGAAATCGGTTCAGCTGTTCCCGAGATTTGCACTTAGCAACACATTCAGCGTTTCATTTTTATTATTATAGATTGACATGCATAGATTATTCGTTTAGTGCTATATGTATTTACTTAGTGATTTATAGTGCAAATGGGCCTTAAACGAATTTCTTGTTTTTTTCCAGGCGTCAAAAGCGAGTTCTGCACCCATGTCCACACATTCCTCGCCAAGTTAACCGATATGTACTACAAGATGTTAGGTCTAACCGTCCTATACATACCCCGGGAGGGCCAAAACCTTTCCTTTGAAAAGGCCAGTGCTGACCGAGAGCTGGTGAAGAGACTCGAAGGAGTGGTGGTCTATTGGACCCATCAGATCAAGTCCTGTTTAGAGGACACGGCTTTTGTGGCTTCTCAGAAGGAATTGCTTTGTCCCAGCGATGAATATGACTTCTGGGTTTATAGACGTGAGTATATTGGCTTTATTTGAATATTTACAACATAAAAGAAACTAGTAAATAGATACTTGCTTAGTTCCTAGCAAACTGTTATCTTTGAAAAGCTCAATTCCTTCGACCCCTCGTCGCAATAAAATCTATCATTCATTTCAAAATTTTATTCCATCCTTCATATGTAAACTAACAACCAAACTAATCCCTATTATCAAATTACAGACGAGAACCTGAACGCCTTACTGCACCAGCTCAAAAACCCCGCAGTGAAGCATATAACCAAGATCCTCGTCACCACTCATTCCACATTCATCCACCAGTTCCAGTCTCTCTGCGAGGAAATCGTCCAGAAGGTTGGCGAGGCTACCTCCAACATCGAGTACTTGCAGGTCATCAAGCAACCATGCGCGGTCCTGGAGTGCGTCGTAGACCCTGACGAGATATCCAAACATGTGCCGAATATTATAAATCTTTTCCGTTTCATATGGATGGAGTCGCCTTACTACAACTCGGAGACTAGGATCACGAATCTGTTCAAAGCCCTGAGCAACCAGATCATAATTTTATGCAGGAATTATATCAAGTTAGAGGAATTGTTTGACGGTCGTACGGTAAAGGCTATTGGAGAGTTCAGTAAGTGCATAGACTGCTGTAAGAAATACAGAGAGATTTATGACGTGATGGTTGAAGCACATAATGAGGCGAACCCCAACAGCTGGGAGCTGGACACTGGAGCCATCTTTAACTATATTGACTCGTTTATACAGAGGTGCTTCGATATGCTTGATGTTTGTAACTGCATGATCATTTTTGGAAGGTAAATTTGATCTAGTTTTATTATCATCTGAAGTAAGTACCCTCAACAAGATTAAGGGCTCCCACATAACTGCGAATTCACAACGCATGGCAAATATCTGCGAGCTCGCACGTATTATATATATAGATATTGCGTCGTATCGCATCGCGGTTTTGTGTGGGCGCCCTTACTGTGTCTGCAATGCGTGTTTTAAATTTTACTTGTGTTTCCGGGAAATTCCTGATGGACTGTTTGATTTGTTCCAGCTGTTCACATTAACTCACAAAACTTATTAAACATACCTTCCCACATGCTCCTCAATGATAATCTTTTCAGTAACAGGCGCTACTTTCAAACTCCCCCCAGTAGGTAAATAGGAACTCCTTAGCCATTTCCGTCATCAAACACACGTTCATCTCTGCATTTAGACCAAAGACTTTTTTCAAATTAATTCCAGAATTAACGAGCTGGAAGATATATCCAAGCCGTACTTCGGCGGTACCAAAGGGGATCAGTTCGAAGCCAAATGTGAGGAGATAGAGCGTATGTTCGCCAGGGCACTTTTCGATATTACTGGTGTCCTCAACACCATACTGGATGTCCAGGCACCTTCGTGGTACGACGACATACTCGCCTTCAGGATCGTCATTAAAGATATCGAGGTGAGAGAAAATGTGGTCGTTAATTTTAATGGTTCCTTAACCTTATTTATGTGAGTCGCAATATTCTTAATTAAAGAGGATTAATCCATGATCACTAAAATAAAGTATTACCTACAAATGATTGAATGACGCAGTGTATATCTATCTACGAAATTCTTTATACCTATACATATAGCCTAAGTTTTAATTATTGATTTCGTTTTTCCACGACGACAGAGGAATCACGACCCTCAGTAATGAGAAACACAACGAGGTACTCGACTCAGTTATCGTAAAGTTATCGACGTATTGCTTTAGTTATTTATGTTACAAGTGCGGCAAGTAGGAGTCATCTTGTGCACGTGTATCATACAACATTTTACTATGCATTGTGCGAGGAAATAATAAATATATCTGAACCAAGCAAGAAATTAATAAAATGGCGCTTATTCAAGGGCGCTCAGCATATCCACAGATTAACTAATAGTTCATAGTTCCTCGGGCATATCTACTGCGCATGTGCAAATAGCTGTCACGTCGTAACGCAAAATATTCATTCTGCCAAACATATTTAATGAATATTTAAAATTAATTTATTGATCAAAATCTAAATCTAGAGTAATTAAAAACGCCTTAAATGAAGTATTAGTTTTGTTTTACTGTTTAATGTTTAGTTTTCCTTCTAGTGTCGCAGATTTTTCCCTGTTCTTTCTTTGAGTTTCAAGCTTTTCTTACAAAACTTTTTTTTTTTTTTTTTTTTTTAATCTAATTTTGTTTAGGGGCTTTTATCAAAGACATGTCAGCCCCATCAACTTTTTTTTTGTATGGCAGATTATCATAGAGAACCTAGTAGACACGGTGTTTGAAGGTATCAACCATGTTGAAGAGGCTGTGGTCGCTCTCTACTCTCTCAACAATTACTCCAAAAGGAAGAATCTCAAACGTGTCTTCAAAAGGAAAACTGCTGAGGTACCTGACTAAGCATGACTTTTTTAGTATGAAATTTAATATAATTAATATTGTATAGAGAAAAATTTTTTTGTTTGTTTTTACCGAATAGGCTCCGAAACTACTGGACCAATTAAAAAAAAAAAACACCAATAGAAAGCTACATTATTCCTGATTGACATAGGCTATTTTTGAATCCCAAAAACGCGTCCTGTGGGGTGGTCAACGGGAGCGAAGCCGCGGGCAACAGCTAGTTTAATATAATAATATAATAGAAAACATTTAAGTATAATTAATATTATACTCGACACAGACACAACACAACAATCACAAAGTAACACAGAAGAATAATAATGAAGTCGGTTAAAAAGTACAATCAAGGGTCAAAAATTTGCATTGAGGTTGTCCATACCGCCCAGCAAATGCAAACACCCAGCTTAGATTTTCTGTTGGCAATTAATTGCTACTGATTTTACATCAGGACATCCCAACAGTTAAATCGTTTTCTGGGTTATGTGTCACACGGTTTTCTAGGAAATTCCTGGGCAGCTATAATTTTAGATTTGAAGCTAGATGAGGTACTGTAATTGAGGGCAAGCCTAATTTATTAAACTTATAGTACTCGCCAAACTTCTTGGCCACCCTGAAGTTGGCTAAAATGGCTGCGCAGTAGAAAATCTCATACAAAAACAGCACAGTTTCGTGCCTCGCGCATCCGGTAAACCAACTTCAGGGCGGCCAAGAAGTTTGGCGAGGACTATACTTACTGTGGGTCTGCATAAATTTGCCAAATACTTCGGGGATACAGTAGTGGTGTCATTCATGTTGTGTATGTAACGACCCGATCAGATGTGGGCGATGTTCAGCGAAGAGGTGCAGGAGGCGAAGAAGGACATGGTAGCCACGCGTGCCATGGCGCCGGGTGACATGCCAGCCTACGCAGGCAGGGCCGCCATACTCCGGATGAGGAAGAACAGGCTCATGTACCTTAAGAACGTAAGTGCTAAGGTTCCCCTTATTTGTAATAATCTGCTTCTCAGTGCTCAAGCTCATGATCAATCTATGGGGGTCTGGCTTCGAGGTCCACTATAAACTCGTATACCTATATAGGTACAGTACGAGTACAACTATTTTCCCTATGACCCTCGGCAAACTTCGTGTTTTGTCAGTCGTCGGATTTCTATCAGTTGCCCTTTGAACATGGTGCAGACCGGACGCTCTCAATCAACTTTGAATTATATAGAGTTGTTAATACTCTTTTAACTGGGAGGAAAGTTGCCAAAGTCGCAGGCAAAAAGTATTTCTGCAGCTCTATGCAGTTCACACAGAACAAAACGACTATAAAAAGTACTTAGTTTTGAATTCAAATTATTATACTCGATAAATCTAATAATTGACGGACATGGAAATTAGCATTCTTTTTTATTCGGAAATGCAATGATTGCTGAGGGACATAAAGAAAATACTTGTAGGTACTGTGCCTAATTATTTAGTCAACAAAGTTTAAGCGATTGATCATAATTGAAAAAGCAAATAATGAACAAGCGTTTCTACACAACCTACCCAAGAATTAGGTTCCTATTCTTAAGAAACACTTTCAATGATCCTTGAATCTTGTCCTATAACTTTGAAGCAATACAATATTATGTTTTCCGTCCGTCAGGTAATGACAGACGCGTCCGCATGGCTGCTCCCGTGCAGCAACTCTGAAGACGTGATCATGCACGTGAACAGGCTGATGGGGGCCATCGATGTTGCTGTTAGAGAGATCTGGATATCTTGGACGGTATGTCATGACATAGCAAACCAAGTTTTGGGCGCACGGTTGGCACAGTGGTTGACCGATTGACTGCTGCGCTGCATGTCGCGGGTTCGATTCCCGCACGGAACAAATATGACCTACAGATAGTTTTTCCGGCTCTGGGTGTTGTGTATGTGAGTTTGTATGTCTGTAAACGCACCCACGATACAGGAAGAAATTCCTAGTGTGAGGCAACGTTTTAAAAAAAAAAGTTAAGTAGACAACTCGCCGCGGGAACGGACTGGTGACGATACTCGATTGATTCTACGCCAGGTTTTATGGAAAGAGAATTACAGAGAAAGATTTCGAAGTAGGCGTGGATAGCCGAATCCAAAACTGTGAGGAATAGCGAAGCGAAAAATACTCGAAGTAGGATCCCCGCTTTTAATCTATACTAATATTATAAAGAAGTAAAGTTTGTGAGTTTGTGTCGTCATAAGGGGTAATCTCTGGCTCTACTAAACCGATTATGAAAATTCTTTCACCAGTAGAAAGCTACATTATTCCTGTGCGTCATAGGCTACAACATATTTTCAAAACAAATTGAGATCCTTATGAAAATTGCAATAATGTAACCCAGGGTAGCAAAATTATGCCTATAAAATTCATTCTTTGGCGTGTACTGAGAAAACGATTGATGACAGATAAAAATTATTAGTTAGGTAGGTAGGGTTGGGTAGGTAGGGTAGGCAGGGTAGGTAGGGAAGGTAAGGTAGGTAGGTTAGGCAGGGTAGGGTAGGTAGGTTATAGGTAGCCAGTTGACGGGAGTGAAGCCGCGGGGGTCAGCTAGTGAAAAATAAAACCTGCCCCATTAGATTTTAAAAGTCGTTAAGTATTCCTAGACAGGGGTCGTAACCGTTGATTTTGGAAAAAAAAACACGCTTTATTATTATACCATCCGATAGTGTCGTTGATAAGGATCAAATAATAACATACCGTAAACTTAAACTTGGTAGTGTCCTATACCTACCATACTTTTTGTCCTCTCATCTGAGAACTTTGGACACAATTATATTATTTTCTGACTAACAGCACAACGTAGACGAGAGGTGTGGAGCAGGACTCAACAAGACCCTGATGAGGAGGAGCGTCGAATTCCCTGGCCTCTTAGAATGTAATATTGATTCGTAAGTAACTACCCACATTTTGATAGGTTTTCATCATTATACAAACAAAGGACAACCACAGATCGTACCTGCTAAGACTTTACTTTGCGAAGTAAAGATACTGTTTTAGAATAAGAATATTTTACAGAACCTATAATCCATTTGAGATAACTTTTAGACATTTAAATAATCTCATGTTACAGCCCGTTCA